>JANDKJ010000270.1:0-67445 GCA_028551335.1 Armillaria sp. CMW 4456
GATCAACAGGCCAGGACAGTGAAACCAGGCCTAGAAAGTGCACTCCTGTGCTAGGAGTGTAGACAGAATGTGGCCTGAAGTGATGACAGGTGGAGTGCAGGATTCAGGTCGAGAACAATACCAGACAGGTCAGACTCACCATGGAATCAAGGTGCTTGACACTAGACACATGGACACATGCTAAGAGCTAGAGCAGGAAATCATGGCAGCCACACAGTAAGGCACCAGAGATTGACAGGGACGCAAGAGTGCACTGCCATAAGGAAAGTACACGTGTGCTCTCGATCATGGAGAAGGTGGCAGTGTAAAAGCATGACCAAGAGAAGGGGGCTGAGGTGGGACACCCTAAAATAATGATAATCAAAATGGTTATATCCAGTGTGGGCCCATGGCTAGGCCAAGAGCCAAGAATAGAAGGAGAGCATGTGGTGTGCATGCTCTTCTGAAGACAAGGCCTGGAGGTAGCACATATACCTCAATGATGTGCTGAATACATGCTGTTGGGTTGATAACAAGTCATATCAGCCTATGTCCTGATAACAGGTGGCCAATGTCATAATGATGCCATACGAGAGGAGACCAGATGGACCGGTGATGTGCTTGGTGACAGGTAGTGCGCAAAAAGAAACCTGACTCTAAATCATCAATCTAGAGTCTATCTCTCACTCTAACACACACACACTCAAAATCACCAATTAAGTTCAAGGTGGAGTATGGTAGAAGCACTCTTAACCTAGATTTGATAGTTTTGTCTTGAATTCAACTTCTATTCAAGGCTTTTGTAAATGTTTACACAAGATACACTATCGCGACAGCAAGGTATAAGTGCAAAGGGATTTTTGTAGGTATATTTGAGTTGTTTAGACTTGGGTAACTTCATCTAGGTGCTAAAAAGCTGATCTAGATTTACTTTCAAACTGAAACAATCAAAGAACACACTGGTTCTACAAAGAGCATGCAGACTCCGACTACACAAGTTCGCAGACTTGAGACAAAGAAGCACACAGACTTCTACAAAGGATACACAGATCCTGACTTCAAGTACACAGACTTGCAAAGAGTACACAGACTCTAGAGCACACAGACTCTTTGATTGTTCAAATTCTAAGTTCTCTAGGCTTTTCTACTTCATCTAGATCGATGCTGCTCACTTGGTTGACTTTGTAAAACTTATTCACGCAGTCAAGGACGTGCACTTATAAAATCCTTTATTTGACTTGGTAGCTATGAGCCACTAGCACAAACAAGGGGAAATGCTTTCCTGCTGTTATGTGTCTAGATGGCAGTAATTTATAGTATTCTACATCTAGGTATAGGGGTCTTGTATCTAGATCATTATGGTACGATACAAACTTTATTTTATAAACAATGAGTCATGTATTTTCAAGAATTGCGTGATTCCAAGACGTTTATTCATTGTCTCGGAGCTCCTGCAGTTTATTCTATTATCTAGGAGTGCCCCACCAGTCCATAGGTCCTCCATTATTCAATCTCAGAGAGCTGCATGACATTCCTTGATAATAATGGACCTGTTCTTAGTGAGCTCACTACATGTGGAGCATGCAGGACATGCTGTTTGTTGCCAGATATGGCAACTGGTTCCAGAGAAACATTGAAGATACTAAACATGGGTTAATAATGTGGAGTCCCCATGTAGATAAGTCCACAGACTTGAGAATTAGTGAGCTCTGTATGCCACACAGAGAGCTCACTACAGAAACCATCTCCAACAAGGAGAACTAGGCTTGGAGATGAGTACAACTGTAGCAGCAGCAGGCTAGGCCCCCAGGGATTTCCTTCTATCACTTTCTATAATGTGTTTGTATTATTCCAGACCAAGTAGTATAAATAGTGGTAAAAGTAGATAGAGTAGGACAAGTTTTGAACTCCCAAGTTGCATGTTAGCATTGAAAGCAAAGCATAAGCAGCAAGGGATCAGTTTGTAGCTTTGAGTGTCATCTACTAGCTTAGCAAGCTCACCAGAGGACAACAGAGATAATCTCACATTCAACTTGTGTGCTTGAAAGACAAGAGAGATATTGAGTCAGTGATGCTGATTTAATTGTTTGAGCACTTGAGGAGTTCAAATGTGTTGAGAGCTCAGAAAGAGGGTCATCGGTTTCCATTTCATCTGTCTGTTTTCAGTTTATCTGTTTCTGGGCATTGGGAGCCCCATCTGTTTCTGTCAGTTCAATTTCTGTTGTCTGTTTTGTTTTGAAGAAGGGTCACCATCGTTTGCACAAGTCAGTTTGATAACCCTACATGTGGACATGTAGTGAGCTCACTAGATCAGTGTCTAGTGGAGTGGTTTGAAAAGCAAGCTCAGTGCAGAGTCAGTTCAGGTTGGAACGAGTCTGTCTGTCTGTCTGTGCACTGCAGGGGTGCTTGTATCATCTGTCTGCATTGCCAAGCAGGTTGTGCCTTGAAGTGGTCCTTCTTGTTCAAAAGTTCCTAGACTTAGGACTTTATTTTGAAGAGAGCTCACTACATCTTTGCCTTGTGAGGCATTGAAATTGATTGGATTGATTGAGATAATCACAGAGTGTGTGTAATTACTCCCTCTGTCACACTTGCAAGGGTAGTTGTTGATATTAGTGGGGTGTAGAAGGTGTGAGGTGTAGTGTGTGTCATAGCATGCTGTTCCACTCACTATTCCATGAGTAGATGCAACCTAGCCTCTTCACTATCTTGCATCCTGAGGTTCTCCAGCACATCTTCTGCATCTCCAATGGCATCAAACAGTCTGAAGTTTGTGTGTAGCTCTGTGAGGAAGGTGGTGTAGGAGGATTGCCAGGCCAGTGGATTGTTCAGCATTGGTCAGAGGATATCTGGTTTGAACCAGGCCAGTGCAGTGCTGGTGAGGTAGGAGATGGTGTAGTTGACTTTGCTGGCTTCTCTGGTGAAGGCCATTGGACAGTCGTTGAAATTCAGTTGGAGGGACACAATGAATGCTTGGAGCTTGTTGGGGTCAGAGCTGTCAAATGTTGCTGGCTCCTTAACCTTGGTGTGTACTGATTCTACTCAGGGTGCAGTTAGGTTCTGTGACATTGTCTGAAGTAGCCTCAGGAGTTGGTGGGTTATGTCACCTTGGTTGAGTGGTGCTGGTTGGCTGGGGCCACCTGGTCCTCCTGGTCTGCCTGGTCTGCCTGGTCCTCCAGGGCCTCCTGGTCCTCTGGGGCCTCCAGGGCTGTTTAGTTCATCCTTGTTGTCTGAGGAGTCAGGTGTATCTCTATCTTGGTGGAAGGTGGTGTCCATGGTGGGGTCTCCATCTTCCAGGCTGTCTGTACATGGGCCAGTAATTACTGAGACAAAGTCCATTGTGGGGTCCATGGCATGGGATCTGGGGTTGGTTTGAAGTGGTTGTCAGACAGTGAACCCTAAGTGGACATAGGTTTCCCTGCGTGGGGGGCAGGGTCCCATGGAGGCAGTTCTGAAGAGGTCAGGGTTTTCTTCAGAGGGGGAGTCAGGAATGATGAAGGTCGAGGACATTGGTGTTTGATTGGAATTTTTTGGCTCAAGGGTCTGAGTTTGAATATACTGTTAGGCTACATGCCTGAGATGGAGCCAGTTAGCAGATGCATGGGGCCAGCAGGGAGCATGGGTGTTGATGAAGCTATTGGCAATGTCTCCTTGAGTCAAGGCCTGAGTGACTAAGTGCAAGTGGTACTTAGCTGGTATTTTAGTTGTCAGCACCCAACAGGGCCAACTGTCTTGAAGATGGAGTGAGAGTAGAGGGTGAGGTAAGAGGAGAGGATGACTTGGACAAGGCATCAGAGCTGGGGTAAGGATGAGGCTTAGTTTGTATGGATAGGCAAAACCAAGTTGATATTTGAACTGATGAGCTAAGTAGTTTGTACAGGGCTTATATACTTTCTATGGTGTCTGAGTCAGGGCCATCAGTTCTGATGAGGAGTTAAAATGTGAAATACTTATTCAGGATCCATACTTGGATGTCAACTGCCTGTCAGATGGTGTTGGAGGTGTGATAGTGCAGGTTTGGAAAGATCTTATGGAATCAAGGGTGGTTGGAGCATTTTGGCCCCAAGACCTTGTGTTTGGATGATCTGTGAGTTTTAGCATTGCACAGGGCTGTTGGCATGCATGTAACACAAAGTCACTATCTAAACTGAGGGCTATCAAGTTATTACAAGTGACAGAAATGTCCAGAATATAGTCATGCATAGGTGTAGACTTCAAGGGAAGTGTCAAAGATTCAGTTTATTTATGCATCTCATTACCAGACTTATCTTATTATAAACTTATATACTATTTCAAGATACATATTCTCTATTTTATTTTTCATTACCTATATATTCCAGTTTGTTGCCATTCTGCACTGCAGCCATTCACAATGTTGTTATGTGTCTGACTGAGGTGAGATCTCTATTACTACTACTTTATAATAATCTATCTAATGCTACCTTATTAGTTTATTTTATTGTCAACAAAAATGTGCCATTCATTCAAAAGGCCTATGAACAATTTCAGTTATAGCTGTATTTCATTTATAAAATGACATTCTCCAAAAACACACTGATTTGATAATTCTTACAGACCAATTAACAGAGACACTTATAATTGGGCTCAACTTCAATCCTGTAGCAATATTTTCTATAAGACAACAGAATCATTGAAGTAACAACATTGTGTTTATTTGTACCAGAAACACATATATTTTACTTTTTATACATAATTTGAAAGAAAGTCATATGGTATTACTTGTATTTAAAAGGTATAGCATATTTAAGATTGTAATGGAGTATAGCAAAGTGTCCATTCAGGCCCAATCTTGGAATTTTGAAAAGAAATTTTTGTAAAACCAAAGGGAGAAATAACAAGAGAACTGTTAAAGTAATAAAGAACATGTCTCAGATTAATAGGTATCCACATCAAATGTTGCTTTTGAGAAGAAAGAATCCAATTTTGTTCATCAATAGTCCAATACTTATCATAGATGTTTGTATCTAATATATTCTGATATGCACTGATTGAAGAAGAAATGCTCTGAGTATTCTCAGAAGAATGGTTATTGAACTGCATAAACTTTAATCCAGTAAAGGCATTGTATGCTCTTATAGATTGATCATATGAGCCAGAAACAATTTGTGTGCCATCTGATTGATCACCTGAGCCAGAAACAATTTGTGTGCCATCTGGAGAAAAGGCAACAACCAGATCTGATGTGAGCCAGAAACAATTTGTGTGCCATCTGGAGAAAAGGCAACAGAACTGACCCAATCAGTATGACCAGTCAACTTTCAGCTCTGATCCAGTTGCATCCCTACTTCACAGCATCTGAGCCAGAAACAATTTGTGTGCCATCTGGAGAAAAGGCAACAGAAGTGCATCCCATACTCTCTGACAGATTGATCATCTGAGCCAGAAACAATTTGTGTGCCATCTGGAGAAAAGGCAACAGAACTGACCCAATCAGTATGACCAGTCAATGCTTTCAGCTCTGATCCAGTTGATGCATCCCATACTCTCACAGATCCATCACGTGAGCCAGAAACAATTTGTGTGCCATCTGGAGAAAAGGCAACAGAACTGACCCAATCAGTATGACCAGTCAATGCTTTCAGCTCTGATCCAGTTGATGCATCCCATACTCTCACAGAGATCTGAGCCAGAAACAATGCCATCTGAGCCAGAAACAATCTTCCAGTTGTGCCATCTGAGCCAGGAGACAAACTGCAACAGAATCCAGTTGATGACCATATCAGTATGACCAGTCAATGCTTTCAACTCTGATCCAGTTGATGCATCCCATACTCTCACAGATTGATCATCTGAGCCAGAAACAATTTGTGTGCCATCTGGAGAAAAGGCAACAGATCTGACAGAAAAAGTATGACCAGTCAATGCTTTCAGCTCTGATCCAGTTGATGCATCCCATACTCTCACAGATCCATCATCTGAGCCAGAAACAATTTGTGTGCCATCTGATCCAGTTGAGCCAGAAAAGGCAACAGAAGTGACCAGAGGCACCTGAGCCAGAATTTGTGTGACCCAATCAGTATGACCAGTCAATGCTTTCAGCTCTGATCCAGTTGATGCATCCCATACTCTCACAGATCCATCACCTGAGCCAGAAACAATTTGTGTGCCATCTGGAGAAAAGGCAATACTTAAGATGCTACTCTCAGTCTTTATTTCCATTAGTGGTATATTGTTAAACTGTCCTGTGTATTTACATTTTGGAATGCATGAAAAATGCTTTTTCCAAAGTACTGTCATATTAGATACTTCTTGTAATGTTGCCAATGATGATATGTATATATGTGGTGTTGATAAAGCTGCTGGACTGTTGGCAAAATATTTACTGAAATTTGCAGCCTCTACAAGGTTTTGTGCTAAATTTGAATTTGGAGACATATGATTATTCTAATCAAATCTTATTAATTTATATAGATTTGGGAATATACAAAACTTACTTTTAATACCCATCCATAACATTGTCGAAGCAATAAAGAACATTGAGAACTTGATTGGAGTAAATTCATAGCTTCAATCCAAAAAAGTATATGAATAATAAGAAACTTTTCAATATATTTATGAAAAGTATTATCATTATTCTTGAGTCTAATATAGAGCAAATGGTCTATCCAGTGATAACATGAATATTTAAGAACATCACTAATATTCTCTTGAACTCGCTGGCTCAGATTTGGTATCTCAGAGTCAAAAATAAATGATGATGGTAACTTGCAAATATTAAAGTGAAGATCTGATATCATAATTTCAAAGCAACTCTTAGTGAGAAAAGTATGGTAAAAAACTTCATCACAAGACATATCAATAACTTCATTTGAAGTAACAAACTTTGATCGTTTTTGATCAAAAATAAAATCCAGAAATGATGCATGATACCAAAAAATGCAATTCTCTTTGATATAAAAAACTGCATGAAGTTCATTGACAACACTTTGCACTCTTTCCTCTATATCTGTTATGTCTGAAGAATGAGAAAGTAATGCTGCAACAACTGAGGTTGATATACGCTCTTTTGCACAAATTATTATATGTAATATTTTCAAACGAGTATCAAAAGACTTAGTTTTAATAATTGGCAAGAATGTTGCAGAGAGAATTTGTTGATATAGACTGTCTATCATTCCAAGAGGGTTTGATGAGGTGCCAGTAGATCCAGTAAGCTCATTTAATAAGTCAAGCTGTTCACCCTTTGTTAATCTAGAAGATGGTGTTATATATCTCACTGCTGTTGCTGCATAAATAAAAAGCCCCTTAGCAAGATGCATAAGGTCAATGAGCTTAGGCTCATCTTTGAGCTTAGGAAGCTCAGCTTTTAAATACTTGGTAATATCTGTATTAACATCACTTTCTTCAACATTATAGAGATGAAAAAGAGGGGTGGAATTGGTTTTATATCTCACTAGGTCTGGATCTGGACGACTAGTGACCAGAAATTTTAAACCATGCAAGTAACTTTGTGAGATTGTTTCAAATAGTTGTTTAAGAAATGCTGATCCTCCATACTTTTCAATCTCATCTAATGCATCAACTACAATGAGATATGATGGCAGATGATGAAAATTATTTGAGTAATCATCCATGCACTTTCCCCATGGAAGTTCAAGAAGACTTTTCATCTGTTTGGAAACCACATCAACTGAGTCAAACTCATAATTGTTACTGAGAGCAGACTCAAAAGATTTGGAGTGTTGAGCAAATTGATAAGCAATGGTAGGAATGATATGTCTCTGAAGCCTAGTATCTTCAGACTGTCGAGAGCAGAAGAAACTGGCTTGTAAAATTCTTGGCACATCTCCATCAATTTTATCAAAGTGATCTGCCACAGTACGTGCAATAGTTGACTTGCCAGAACCAGCATGGCCAGTCAGCCAGAAAACCTGTGGACTCTGAGGATCTTGAGCCCATTGATAGATGGTCTCAAGCACACCAATGCGTGTACCAGGTGTACATAGCCTGGCAGCAAAGGGAGTTGCTTCTTCAAGACCGAAATTGTATAATGCTCTGTTAGAGCGAAGCAAGCCTTTTTGTTGAAGCCTCTGTTGTCAATATAAGTTCAAGTTACTTGTCAGAAGTGCCTTAGACTCTTACATTGAGCACATCCTTGATATCACTGGTGTTTCTGTCCAACTTCAAAATAATTGCTGTCTAAGAAAACTATATCAATATATTTATAAAATGAGTAACTGTGATAGACACACAAGAAAATTCTTGATATCCATATCAATTTGCTTGAAGCATTGTTCAATTTTCTTCTTGTCCTCCTCAACCTCCAGATTTCTCTTTAACAATCCTTGCTTTGACATTTCAACTAACTTAGCAATTTCCAACTTTAGTTTCCTACACAAAATTAGAAAATAAATGCAGACAGAAAAAGAATCTCACTTGGCAAATTCTTTTCGCATTTCTTCAGAGGCACCATCTTCTATCTTATTCTGCACATTAGATTCTATAATGTTGAGACGATCTTCAATGTCTTTCATAAGCTGATGCAATGCATCCTTGTTGTCTACAACAGTCTAACATAAATGTTAGTAAGGACAGCAAAGTGTTTGGAAGGTAACCATACATTTAGATGCTCAATAACAGCATTGATAGCAGTGACAGGCAATTTGAATGGGGTCCCATCAAGGAATTGTACAGCCACCTTCAATGCATGTTGCACGCCATGCCATGCCAGTCGAAGCGACTCATTTTTGTTTGAGGTCTTCGACTCGGAGGGACCATGACTATGATGATCAGTTGAAGATAACGGCTCTGGCTCTGCTGAGGTTGAGGGCATAGTATGCGAGGGCTGAATAACACTTCCAGGGCTATGATCTTCACGTAGGAGTCAATAACTTTCCATCGATAAGGCATGATGCGTCTTACCGATGCCTGTGGCGAGACCACCTTGAGTTGAATCACCCGTATCGGGCGCATTGAGGGTATTCTCTGCCACGTTGATAGCCTGAGAGCTGGTATTCATGCCGGAACTTGTCCTATGGTGGTCTACGAAGAAGGTTAAGGAGTCGGACAACAAACGACACATGATTGAGAGCGAGTACCTGAACCTGGAGCGCCTACAGTCAGTGTAGGTGTAGCCTCCATTTGCGAGATGGGGTCGGGGGTGCTTCCAGGGTTATGATCTTTACGTGGGAGTCAATAACCGTCCATCGATAAGGCGCGATGTGTCTTACCGATGCCTCCGGTGATACCATCTGGAGTCGAGTTACTCGCATCGAGGGCATTCGAGGTATTGTCCGATACATTGAGAGCCTGAGAGCCTGTGTCCATGTCGGAGCTTGGACTACGATCTGCAAAGAAGGTTGAGGAGCGGGACGACAAACGGGACATGATTGAAGCGATTACCTGGACCTGGACTGCCTACAGTCGATGTAGGTGCAGCGCCCATTTGCGAGATAGGATCCGGCATGGAGGGGATATTCGCCGCGGAGGCGGGATCAGGAGTGTGCACAGCGGTGGAGGAGGCAGTATCCGCCGCATTGGCTTCTGCGCCTCGCTGATTTGAATTTCGAGACGAGGACCGAAATTTATTCAAAGTCTTGTTGAAGGATTTTTTGACTTGATTCTTGATATGTTTCATCTTTGAGCTTTGGTGTTCGTTCGTAGTGTGCTTAGAGGTGAGGACGGCAATGAAAGCAGGAGGCAAAGTGCGTGGAAGCAACGGTGTGGTCCTAAATCCGACTAAGCGCTGAGCCATTGCATGGGGTCACTTCTCTTGCCCACACTTGTGATCAGACCAATCAAGATTACAGGCCGCATCCCATTCTAAAGATATCACGTTGGGCTGTGTACGAACAGGATCATCTACGACTCTTCACGGACATCGTGCATACTAACGAGAGAGCACGACGACCATTGTCGGCTATGTCTATCAATTTGGCGCGGATGCATGGGCTTATAGGAATGGCTATCTATCGGACAGAGAGGTCACGAGGAGTACTTTTGGGCGATGATCATCAACATGCCTTCTTTTCATCATCCTAATGGCTCGGCACACCGATCTGCTAATCATAGACCTTCATTCTCATCATAACCACCTTTTAAAATCTTCCGGCAACCTCATCATGACACAGTCAAAATCGAGAAGACTAGCGCCTAGATGTGATGGAATAGTTGAAATAGCATTGCCGTTCAGCAGAAGATTGGAGAGGAGGCAGACGTGTTTGATCTTTAATGTGATAGTACATTGGTGGGGAACGCCCAACAGGGAACGGGATGGACGTGCCGTCATTGCTGGCTTCAACACCGGAAGAGCCGATGGATGATATAAGCATATTTGGCACTACGGTTCTCTCGCGATGACTGGTGCCCTGCTCAACGACTCCTCGGAGACCTCGCGGAACCTAGCGATCAAACGAGGCCATTCGCTGATCTCTTCCACCTGACTTTCCTGGCAAGGAGAGCGCGGGGAGTAATGTTGAAGTGGACGAGCAGCAGACGGTAACACCGCTGTTGGGCATGAGGAGGCACGCATGGTCCTACTTGGTCTGATGAAGAGCGTACTCTTTCCCGAAAAGGAATTGATCAAGGACGGCTTTTTCAGTAACTCGACATCCACCGCGGGGCGGCGTCCTTGTCTTCCTCTCTTGCTCACGGCCTCCACTGAGGGTGCGAGAAGAGCCTCGGCTCATCTGTCCCCTTATTATACTTGCAGGCGAGTCGAGTCAGTCTTTACAGAATCCGATTGAACATGTGTCGACAGGAGTAGACGTACGGTTTAATTATAGGCGCTAAACGCCTGTTGATCTTTTTACTATACATCCTCCTCCGGCTACCTACAAGGACCCTTTTCTCGCCAAACGAAGGCCCGAACATACCCCGCTACGTAGCGAAAACATTCGGCTATGACATGCGTCTTGTTTCGAAGGCGAATGAATCGAGGCACACAACACGACATCAACCACACCCACCACAGTACTTCATCCCAGTTCGACGACTCGTCTTGCACATCTAGCATATCTAAATGCTTACTAGAGCATCTTGTCGCACGGAAAGCATCTTAACACCCTCTTAAAAATTTTTCCACGATTCTCAGCAGGCAACGAAATTCGGTCGTTAGTCAAGTCGATCAAGCAGTGGGAATGGTAGCACTGAATATCAGTTCGCCTGGCCGCTGACCACGGCAAGCAGCCTTCTTTTTCCCATCGTATGTGCCTCAGCGTATGCATCCTCATCTTTTAAAGCCGATCTGTTCGGTTCTGAACCAGGACAAAACTGCTCTCTGAGAGATATCCACTCGTCGACTTCTATCATGTCTCTCCTTTCAATACCGGGTCTGGTGTTCACACTTTTATTGTCCGTGTTTTCAGTGACGGCCTCAAATTCGACAGCGATATCCGACGAGTCGTCGACCCCTCAACCATTTTGGCTCGAAGTCATCAAACATCAAGGCACTTCCCCTTTCAATCCTGATCCAGGATCATACCAGGTTTTTCGCAATGTCAAGGATTTCGGTGCTGTGGGCGACGGTCAACAGGACGATACAGAGGCTATCAAGTGCGTATCAAGTGTTCCATTCAAATCAATGTTGTTGCAAATCATAGAAACAGTCAGGCAATCGCTCAGGGTGATAGATGCGGAGAGGGGATGTGCAATTCTTCTACCACCACACGGGCCATTGTTTATTTTCCGGCGGGGTATGTATCTCCCAGTATTCTTTCCTGTAAATTTTAACAAATCCCAGGACATATCTCGTCTCGAACTCGATTTTGGCCTACTATGGTACCCAGCTCATCGGCGACCCTACAAATCCGCCAACATTGCTAGCTGCAGAGTCTTTTAATGATCTCGCTGTCATTGGTTAGTATCCCATCAACCAAGGCCCTGTATAATATTGACTATGACTGTTCAGATGCTGACCCTTATCCTCCTGTCCATTGGTACGCATCTACCAACAACTTGTTCGTATCATTGCTCTTCTATCTGCGAAGCACCGCTTATGTCTACCTTAGCTTACGCTCTGTGAGGAACTTCGTCATCGACGTCACACGGTAAGTCCAGCATGTAGACTTCATCTCTTCGACCGCTAAGCATATGTCAGTGTACCTGCGGAGAAGTCTCAGGGTACGGGTATCCATTGGCAAGTAGCACAAGCCACCTCACTTTTCAACATCAAATTCGTCATGTCCTCCGCTCCTAATACTGCACACCAAGGGTAAATATTCTCTTCCGCTAGCACTTCTGGACTTGTTTGACGGAACTTCTTCGCAGGATCTGGATGGAAGATGGAAGGCATGTTTCTCTATACCGCCGGCTGGGTGGAACGTTGACCTTGAGACACTAACTAGTGGTGGCCTCGTATCAGATCTTGAGTTCAATGGAGGTTTGTTTTGTAATTTTGCTCCTTTTCTATCAATCAAGCTCGCGCAACGTAGGAAAATACGGGATGTGGGTGGGCAATCAGCAGTCTGTCAACATTTTCCCCAATCCTATCTACTACGCTAAGTCTTATACCCAAGGTTTACCATTCGCAATGTCACATTCAATGGGGTCAACACAGCGGTTTTTGCCTCCTGGAACTGGGGTCAGTGACCAAGGTTTGTGTTCATTTTAGACTGCTCTCTCATCAGCGTCGCAGGGTGGACATTCCAAGGCGTGACCATTAACAATTGCCAAGTCGGTTTCGACATAACGACTGGTGGTGTAGCTGCGAACACTCAGGTAGGCATATGTCTGAGCGTTCTTTCTAGAGGCCTGCAGCTCACGTTGTGTCAGACTGTAGAAGCAGAAGCAATCGTCGATGTCACGGTCAGCCAGACGGAGATATTCCTCCGCACCTCTACTGCCAGTAACGGGACCCTTGACGGATCTCTGGTCCTGCGGAACATTGAATTAACTAATGTTCCTGTCGCTGTTGGTACTGGGGATGGAGAGGTTGTTCTGACAGGAACTGAACTGGGGTCCCAAACCATTCCGTCTTGGGCTCAAGGCAACGTATACACTAGCCTAAATTCTGAAGGACAGTTCATTCAAGGAAATATCGACGTCCCTGCCATTCCTACGACTCTCCTCAGCGATGGCGGAAAGGTAGTAGGACGCGCGCATCCACAGTATGAAAATATTCCAGTAAGCGGGTTCGTCAGCGCCAAAGATCATAACGCGACTGGGGATGGAAGGTTCGTATACAGTCACTTTCCAGCAAGGTTCGTTCTTCTAACGGTGTCTGTTTTAGCACGGATGATACTGAGGCAATTCAATCATTGTTGAACGCTGTAAGCAGAGATTCTTCGATTTATTCGTTATCCGCTTACACAGTTGACTCTCAGTACTGTGCCGACAAAGTTATTTTCTTCGATGCTGGTGTATACATCATCACTACCACGCTCACCATTCCTGCGGGGTGTCGGTTGGTTGGTGAGGCCTGGACCGAGATCTCAGGAACGGGAGACTATTTCATGGACGTCGAGAATCCCAATGTGATGGTACGCGTTGGTGAACCAGGATCCAGGGGATCCATTGAAATCACCGATATCATATTCAGGTATTGCATCTCCCGAATTAAGCGTATGCTATGTTTCTGACAGAAATATATTCTAGCACCATCGGGCCTGGTAGGATTACTGCTGATGGCACGAGAATACTCATAACTAATCGTCTTAGCTCCTGGTGCTATTGTACTTGAGTGGAATGTTCGTGGTTATGACGAAGACCTTTCAGGTCCGGGCATGTGGGATAGTCATATCATGTACGCCACTGCCCTATGCCATGTGCTTAAATATTAACGATTGATGTCCAACTATCTAGCCTCGGAGGATGTAGGTTTTAACTATACCCTGCGTATGATTTTGACTCATGGTTCACTTCGAGACGAGGGTTCTGGTATGGACTCGACACACTGTCCGGTGGGAAGCGAAGATATTTCATGTGCGCCTGCTTTCTTGGGATTGCATTTGACGTCGGATGCTACAGCGTATCTGGAGGCAAGCTCTTTCTTCAAGTAAAGTAAGTAAAAGGGGGATGCACTAATGCATATCTCAGGGAACTTGGATTTGGCTCGCGGATCATGACCTCGACGGGGACGGTGTGACCCAGGCTACACTCTTTTCTGGTAGAGGGGTTTTATCAGAGTCCTGCGGTCCTGTGTGGATGATAGGAACAGGTTCGTGCTAGTACTTACTAACGGAAACGCTTATCTGATTTTCTTTAGCTTGTGCGTAACACACACAACAAACGTAACGTGCAACTAAACGTTTCATAGCCGAACACCACTCCTTGTATCAATACAACTTTGTGAATGCAGGAGACCACTATATGGGTTTAATCCAGACTGAGACGGTGGATCCTCTTCAGCATTTTTCGTCTTCCTGGCTCAAACGTAAATTTTTCACCTAGCCATACTATCAACCGATTCCCCCTGCTCCTGGTCCTTTCGGTACACATGATGGCTTCCATGACCCCGTATTCGATTCCAACACCACGAGTGCTTGGGCACTACGAGTCGAGTCGTCACATGGCATTTTCATCTTCGGTCGGTGATTTGAGTCTTTCATTTCAGAGAAATACTCACAATACATTCTAGGTGCCGCACTCTACAGCTTCTACAGCAATTACTCGCAAACCTGCCTCACAGACACGTCATGTCAGACGCAGATCGTAGACATTTCATCAGATAGCGAAGTGTACATTTCTTCGTTATCCACTGTTGGGGCGACGTATCAAGTTAGTGTTGACGGGACGCCAGTTGTCGATCAAGCTGCGAACGCGAACGGGTTTGCATCAACACTAACCTACTGGAGCTCGACCTGAATAGTTGAAGAAACTGTATTAATTTACCGTGGCAATAGTAACTTCAGATTTAAACTAATGGCGAAGAACCGTATAAGATGTGTGCACGAGAGGGATAGCTACAACGAGAGCTGAGTTTAGTGGTCAGAGGTTCGACTGGAGAAAGACTTTCTGCCCGAAGATTCGTTTGAGATAGAGATTTCCGACCATCCTGTCGATTTCATTTGATTCAGGTGACATAGCGGTGATTTTCCTCGAATTAGACAGGTTAGAAATCCCGCTGACGGGGGAATCATAATTACAGAAATCTCAACTTGCACCCGCCTCCTGTGTAGGTATATATCAATTTTTCTCCTACAGAATTTTGATTTCCGATGACGTCAACTACATACCGGGCTATGAAATTCAAACACGGCATCAGGCACGCGGCCTAACTTCGCTCAGTGCTTCGCCACGCTTCAACTCCGTTCATCGATATCTATCTCTCGTGCTTATCATCGTTTTGCTCGTTAGAGTGCCTGCCGTAGTACGAGCGCATTCTCGAACTGAAGTCCACCTGGTGAACTGTAACTCCGCGATCCTCAACAACGGGAACCGCTGCTTAACTGAAAACCTGATTCATTGACTACAAAGTAATCTGGTTTGGGAAGCCTCGACACTCGATATTAGCCTGCCTACTGCTTGGTCCGTCGACGGTGTCAAATGTCGTCTATCTTTCGCCGTATGGTACCGCGGTGTACGTATTTTTAGATTCTTGCTTCTATCATAGTTTTAATGAAACGTATATCTACTAACTGTTGGATTGGGGCAAACTTTACTACTGTCAGACGCCCCATCGTTCCTCCGTCATGATCCTCTCTGTGATAGTACAAGGCTTGCTCATTCTATGCGCGGCAGTGGCACCTTCAAAGTCTGCAGCAGTAGCCAACGAGACGTACTCCGACGAAACTTTTTGGCTTGAGGCTATCAGACATCAAGGAACTTCCCCCTTCAATCGCGATCCAGGGTCCTACCAGGTCTTTCGCAACGTCAAGGATTTCGGAGCGGTTGGCGATGGGAAACACGACGATACTAAAGCTATTAAGTACTATAGTTTTCATCTCGGGCTGAACTGCTCTCACTTATCACACATTTAGTCGCGCCATCTCTCATGGGAAACGATGCGGAGGGGGGAAATGCAAATCTTCTACCACCACTCGTGCTGTCGTTTACTTTCCTAAGGGGTATGTCTACTCCTTGTGTCTATATTTGATACTGTGGTACAAAAATTCTAGTATATATCTCGTTTCAAAGGCGATTATAGCCTATTATGCTACGCAGCTCGTCGGCGACCCTAAAAACCCACCAACGCTGCTAGCCTCAGATTCTTTCAACGACATGGCTGTTATTGGTGAGTTGCTCGGCATACTATTCTCGTCGATTTGTAGATTGTCGACTATTATTCCTTTAGATGTTAACCCTTACATTCCTATGGGAAATGGTGCTCAGTGGTACACGCCTACGAACAATTTGTGAGTATTATCCACTGTATGCACAGGAGGCACGACTTATATCTTCCGTAGCTTCCGTTCCGTAAGAAATTTTGTTATCGATGTTACACGGTCAGTTTGGTCTGGATAATTCGTCCTTCGAGGCTAAGTATCTGTCAGGGTACCTCCCGAGAAATCTCAAGGGACAGGTATCCATTGGCAAGTAGGACAAGCCACGTCACTCTTTAACATCAAATTTGTTATGTCTTCCGCTCCCAACACTGCTCATCAAGGGTAAGATTTTCTCTCCGCCGGTCTGTCGGAATTATCTGATTCAGTTTCTTTGCAGAATCTGGATGGAAAATGGAAGGTACGTCTTGTCTTGTGCTTGAGATGGACAAATGATCTAACAACTGATATCTTAGTGGTGGACTCATGTCGGATCTTGAGTTCAACGGAGGTTTGTCCAGAGTTTCAGTACTTTGTCAATCAATCCAAGTTTGTGAGCTATAGGGAAATATGGGATGTGGGTCGGCAACCAACAGTCTGTCAACGTTGTCCCCGGTACTTCCTGCTTTGTTCAATTATCTTACCAAGATTTACCGTACGCAACGTTAAATTCAATGGGGTCAACACCGCTGTCTTTGCTGTATGGAACTGGGGTGCGAGGCTGAGTTTCGAGTTTCGTTTTCAGACTGCTGTTCTAATCAATGTTATATAGGGTGGACATTCCAAGGCGTGACGATTAACAATTGTCAGGTCGGATTTGACGTAATGACTGGAGGCAAAGCATTAGGGAGACAGGTAGTCGTTTAATTCTATTTTTTTTTCTTAGGCTCACCACTCCGCCAGACTGTGGGTGCTGAAGCAATCATCGACGCCACGGTCCGGCAGACGGATATCTTCATTCGCTCATCCACTGCCAGTAACGGATCCCTGGATGGATCTTTGGTTTTGCAAAATATTGAACTAACTAACGTTCCTGTTGCTGTTGGTACTGGGGACGGAGCGATCGTTCTACCAGGAACTCGTCTGGGGATCAAAACCATCCGGTCTTGGGTTCAAGGCAATGTTTACACCGGCTCAAATCCCAATGGACGATTTATCCAAGGGCAGCTTGACGTCCCTGAAATGCCTGCGTCTCTCCTTGACAGTGAGAGAAAGGTAGTTGGACGGGTGCATCCACAGTATGAAGATATTCCGGTGACCGGCTTCGTCAGCGTCAAGGATAATGGCGCGAAGGGGGATGGAAGGTTTGCACCGCATCCTTTTGTCAATGTTCATTAACCTTCCTGTATGTGTTCTAGGACGGACGATACCCATGCTCTTCAATCAGTGCTGGACAAAGTAAGCAGGCATTCTTCCTTATGCGTCTGTTACTTGTTTATGCTAGGCGAACCTCAGCATAGTAACAGCAAAGTTATTTTCTTCGATGCTGGCGTATACGTCATCACTTCGACGCTTACTATTCCTGCGGGCTGTCGAATGGTTGGGGAGGCTTGGTCCGAAATTGCCGGCAAAGGTGACTATTTCAAAGACGTTGAGAACCCGAAGGTGATGGTACGCGTTGGAGAGCGTGGATCTCGGGGATCCGTTGAAATCACCGATATCGTATTCAGGTATCGTACCTCCCGGATTAGAAATATGCTTCACCTTCTGAAATAAGCAACCCAGTACTATCGGACCCGGTAAGTTTTCTGTTAATTGTAAGGGGTTATAATACTGACCGTCTTAGCTCCTGGTGCTATTGTACTCGAATGGAATGTTCGCGGCCACGACGACAATCTTGCAGGTCCGGGGATGTGGGATAGCCATATCATGTATGTTATCCATATGTGCTATTGAGTATTGCCGGTTGACGTACGCAATCCAAGCCTTGGAGGATGTCAGTTATTTCACATTATCTGACCAGAAAACGAAATCTTACCTGCTGCTTAGCGGAGGGGTCTGCCATGGATTCAGCACACTGTCCACAGGGAAGCGAGGCGATTTCATGTGCCCCGGCTTTCTTGGGACTGCATTTGACGTCGGAGGCCACTGCTTATCTAGAGGTAAGGTTTATCCCAATGGCGGGAGTTCATCAAGAGGCGACACTCTAAATTTCAGGGAACGTGGGTTTGGCTCGCGGATCATGACCTCGACAAGGATGGCGAAGCTCAAGTTACTCTCTTCTCTAGCCGAGGGATCTTGTCGGAGTCTCGTGGCCCTGTATGGATGGTTGGAACAGGTTCGTACTACAGGATTCTTTTGCGGTATTTGAAGTGAGCTAACTAATTTCTGCAGCTTGTGCGTAACGCGCAGTTAACTCAATGTGTCATTAACTTTACACAGCCGAACACCACTCCCTTTATCAATACAGTCTTGTGAATGCGAAGGATCATTATATGGGTCTGATACAGACAGAGACTGTGGGTCTGCCTCAGGATCTTTGGTTCTTCCGATCTTAACGTAACTCTTCTTATCTAGCCATACTATCAACCGGTTCCACCCGCTCCCGGTCCTTTTGGTATTCATGATTGCTACAGTGACCCTCCTTTCGATTCCAACACCGTCAGCGCTTGGGCTCTACGTGTCCAGTCATCGCATAAGATATTTATTTTCGGTCAGTCCTTCGGAAATTCCTGTTCTCAGAAGTGCTGATAATCCTGTCTCCTAGGTGCCGGGCTGTACAGTTTCTTCAACAACTACTCACAATCCTGCCTCGCAACTGCTTCTTGTCAAGCGCAGATCGCAGACATTTCGTCCGACAGCGAAGTATACATGTCTTCGCTGTCGACTGTAGGGGTGACGTATCAAGTTAGTGTCGACGAGACGCCAGTTGTCCATCAGAGTGCCAACGCGAACGGATTCGCGCAAACAGTCACCTATTGGAGCTCGAAATAGATAGTATATGTAATTCTTAGTCTGTTGATTTGCTTCCGCGGATTCCTAAGCCCCTGTCCTTGCACATGACCTTTTGACTGGCGACGTCGCGGAAACTCCGAGGCGGAGCCGGCGCTTCGCTGTCTTTTGACCACCATGGCACTGCTCCTTCCTTTCTTTTGAATTCTTGTCGCTCGTGCATCCCAACTCTATTTATCTTATCTTTATACGCGTGGGACCTCATGTTCCCAGTCACAGCATCAGCATCAGATACTGCCGGCGTGACACCAGCAGGCGAGCATACTATTCCCAGTACCAGCACCACCAACACGACAGAGAGCCAATTTCCGTTCTTTCCCAGCACTACCGAGTCCAAAACCATGTCTAGACCTCAAGTCCGCATCACTGACAAGGAGGCAGATGTCTTCCTGTACAGATCCCGTCGAGCGTCGCCTCGTCGAGTGGAAAGAAAATGCACCTGCTGTAGGCACAGAGGCAAGTGCTCTTGCAAATGCTGCTGCAAAAGGCGAAGGAGGCATCATTACGAAAAGAACTTGAGTGAGTTCTGCTCATCTTGCCTCTACGCTACCGGTCTGACCATATCACAGCACGCGATTTCTTCCTCATCATTACCTTGTGCTTCGTCGCTGCCTGCCTGCTTATTTCCTTCATACGGCCGGTCCCTTTCTCTCGTGTTCTAGAATCATATTTCTAAACCTCGTGGGACACAACGACACCACCGACAATACAAATAAAATAAGCATAACGAAAATTATCCCACATCTCCGGTCTAGATCACTCCACATAAATCCTGACCCCACCTCCTCCCCATCGTCGCATGACAGCATTGCCATCCCCAGTGGGTTGTGTGAATGCCACTTGCCCTTTCCTGGGGTCGAGCACGCAGCCTTGTATAGACGTTCTTGCCGCTGCTGAGAGCAGCTTGCTTGCGATGCCCTGTCGTCGATGTGCTTTGGAAACAAAAAGGCGAGGTATGCCGAGTGGTGTAGGAAGAGGTTCGGGATGGCAAAATATTCCTGTGTCAGTGTCGACCACTACCAAAGATTCAGTGTCCGTAGATGATGGCGAGTTGGTGGATTCGGTGTTGCCGTGGGGTTCAGCAATAACCATAGCTGTGGAAATTCTCTCTGCAATGACACATCCGACAATCTTTTCCCGTGTAGAAGCAACGCTGGATGCTGGCACCAGGAAGAGAAACGCTCTAGATGCCTGCAAGGTTTCGCGGGTCAGCGCTGGCGATGACAGCGTTATGTTGATAGTGTCGAATAGTTTTGATAGCTGTAAGATTTCTTGAGTATGCACTAGCCGATTGTACAACATCCGGACTCACTTTTGATCCGACTCTTCCTCCTGCGTCTGCCCTGACGCTGATGATTCTACCGCGTGTTCCATCCTTGAGTACGACATCGGTAGCCACCTCGATGATGCTAGCCTTTTCGTTCTCTCGCCGTTCTTCTCTTCCCCACTCCATACCTCTCTGTACGCGATTACAGTGCGACCGATGCAGTGTTTCGTCATCCGGTACACCTTTGGTGTACGACAGTCCGCAGATCGAGCAGGTCCGTATGATAGATTGGTCGATGCAAAAATGAAGTTGCGTCAGGCCCTTCTGTGTAGACTTCGTGGACGCTTGGATCGCTTTCTTGACGCGCTTGGCAGGTGGTGAGCTGTCATTGGAGCGTTCTTGAAGTGGTCTCTTTTTGCTCGCAACCGGTGCCGGAGATGATGACAAGCCAGAACTGGGCGATGACGGAGGGTAAACGCGATTGCGACGGGCACTATACGTGCGCTTGATATTGGAGGGCATAGTAGTAGATGAAGCAATGGTTGCGGATGGAGGTCAAAGGGTAAAGTGAGTCAAACAAAAACAGCGCGTCGTGACTCAATCAGCGCGTTGTGACGCGCATATCACATGACCACGACTTTCCATGTAAGTTAGTCGGTGCCGACATTTGCCGACAACCAGAACAATGCAATAAAAGCGAGTTCTATCAAAAATATATCAAACGCTCATAGATACATCGTGTTATACAGGTTTTAAACAAAGAGGCGCTTAGTACTGTTCATATGTCACGCTCCATGGGAGACTCCATCAAGATACGACATCCAGTCATACACCCTGTTAGCAAGGATAAGAATCTGATGCCTCTACCGCTATAAATGAAAGAAAGGTTGACTCACTCAAACCCATTTGGGGTGTTCGACCACACTGCCATAGCATCACCGTCCAACAACTCCGGATTTGCCAGAGGATCCTCATGGTTATTCGCCGGAAACGAAAAATCCTGCGGCACGCTGGAAGGCACATTCATATTATACGACGTGCCAGCGTTATACGTCGGAGCAGATGCTGCCCATTGCTGACTCAGATCCCGAATCTCATTGGAGAAGCTCACCAACCCATGAAGCGGCATCCTTCCCAGGTCAGCACTATGCATCGGTAAGCCAAAGAGATGATCCTGAGAGGTAGAAGGAGGTGCCGGGACGCTGGTGAACATCT
Source organism: Armillaria sp. CMW 4456 (assembly GCA_028551335.1). Lineage (NCBI taxonomy): Eukaryota > Fungi > Basidiomycota > Agaricomycetes > Agaricales > Physalacriaceae > Armillaria > Armillaria sp. CMW 4456. The sequence continues at coordinate 21,574 of JANDKJ010000270.1, forward strand.
GGCTGGTAGGTTGGCGAGGGGCGTCTCCAGAGCCGAAAATTTCGAAATCGGTAATCCCGGGCGTAAATGGGGACATTTCCTCTGTGGATGAGTTGGTTCGAGACCGACTTGAATCAGTGTCAGACGCTGTGCTTGGTATATCGTGATCGCGTGCTCGTTTCTGCGCGGGTGGCGAATCCTGTTCAGGTAATGGCAAGTCGCTAACGTTAGCAAGCTGATACAAAAAGTCCCTGAAAAAGGGTTACTAGACCGATGACTTTCAATGAATTTGTTTTTACCATAATCGTCCTGCTAAATGGTAACTGCAGGATTGAGATGAGTAGATCGAATCAGGCATATTATGGATCTAACTTACGTCGATTCCATATCCTTCATCACTTGCATGCACTTGAAAACATCTTGCATTTCTTTCTTGGGGTTGAGAGCGAGACCCGACTTCTTACCTCCCCAAATGTTCAGTAATAGGACAATCCCAGCGGCAAAAGCGTCAAGCTGAAACAAAGTTGTTATTTTTTACCAGATCTAAATGAATGAACTATACATACGAGGCATGCTTGCTGGGCCCACAATCCACCTTTTCGTCTTTGTACATCTAGAAGATGACTCAGTGAACGAGCAGCGTTGGTGCATATCGCAAGCGACGGGTATTGCAATGGACTCGAGTTTCGCGGAGTTGGTATGAAGGGACGGTGTATGAGGATTTGAAGGTGGTAATATGATGTATAGAGGGCTACAGATTGGTTGAAGAATATTTCGTTCTCGCGATGAGGATCCCACCGAACTGTGGCAGAACGTTCTTGCCGAGTCATGGAATTGATGTGCAGGAAGCTACTTACGGTGCTCAGGAATTGAATCTACCCATTTATTAAGAGCGGAATCAAGTTCGGCCACAATATGTTGTTCCCACTCTTTGCCGACGAAGCCTAGCAGAACTTTTGATTTGTTCGGGCAATACTGTAAGACGTCGCTGTGTCAAGTTGAGACTAAGTACAGTGGTAAATACTTACTATAGTGCGCAGACAGAATCCAAGTAGTTGGTTCAATCTCAAAGCCGTATTGAAAAAGGTTACTCTGGACGGTATACCAGGGGGTTGCTTGAATGCTTTCTCGGGATCTGGATTTTCCCAATATTCATCGTCGCATTCAATGAGATAATCAACATCGATGCTGTGATCGGATGGTCAACAGTACATCGTGCTTCTGAAACGTAGACTGCTCACTCTTCATCATTGATCCCACTTGGTCGACCGAGTGCGCAACTGGCATCTCGATCCATCGATACCAGACACCAGAAGGCCCTTTTCAACATCTCACTTTCCACAGTGGGCGGACCGCTCCGCCGTCTGTGTGCTCCGATTTCTTGAGCCAGTCGCAGTCCCATTCCGATTACTGTCCATATTGCCTGTGGAAATGTAAGTACATGGAACGGCCCAAAATGAGAAAGAAGACTCCCTGTGGTGAAGATGTGCCAAAAATAAATAATCCAAATAACTGCAAAAGCATGAGTGATCGAAAAGAAGAAAAATAGGCGCCTAACACAATAAAACTGCAGATCATGTATCGTCGGCGGTGTTAGGAGGGAGCGTCTTGTGTTTTGGACCTGATTAAACCATTTCCAACCGCTCGACTGTTTTGATTCCTCTCCGTCAAGCAGTACCCGAGGGTCATCAGATTGCCGCGACGCATTGGCGCATACCAATAGCACAACGGCACCAAACATTTCGTTTCTGAGGTGAAGCTTGTCTTGGACACATCGTCGGAACGTAGGACCATGGAGACAAGACATCATTACTTCGTTCCTTTGCAGAAAGATGTCGATCAAGTCCGCTAAGAGATCGTCGGGAGGGAACGTGTACTTGCACACATAAGGTGGCTCTACATTGTTCCATTCCCACTGGGCGGTCCGTAAATTCCCTAGACTCAACCGCTGTATTGGATAGACACTTACAGATGGTCTCGTCCGAAACTCCGGGCGCATTGCATCGAAAAGGTTAGGTGTGAGCCATGAATCTGAAGAACTCGCATATCCTTGCTTGACATCCAAGACTGTTTGGATGAGTTGGACGCTGCTAGATTTGCCGAAGAATCGATATATCGAGGCGTCTCGCACTTCAAGCTTTTGAAAGTCATCCGAAAGGGTCAAAAAATCTTCGCACTCCTCCTGCTTTATATCTGACACATCGCTGGGCAAATTCGGAGAGCGCCCGGTAGCAGCCAGCTCTTTCAGAGGCATGAGCGGTGAGGTCGTGTTGTGCGTCGAAAGTGCGGTTGTAGAGGATAGTGCATCGAAACGCGAAGAAGTCCGCCGCGAATCTTCTCCCTCATGAACAAACTAAGACAGGATGAATGTCAAATGGTTACGAAGCGTTCTTGAACACACATTGCTCATTGCATTATCATCTGGTTTCGAGATCCTTTTATCCGGGGGCTCGACATTTCTTCTCACAAGTCGCGTTTGACAGGGAGGACTTTAGAAAGTTGAACAGACTTACCCCCTGGGCACTGTGCGTTTCTTGTAGGAAGATCAGGTCTTTGTTATACTTTAAAGGGAGAAAACGCACCTGGGCTGCTTCAAGGTACGTGCAATCAGCATCGTACAATTTACAATTGGAACACCGGTCGCTTCCATCCGTTTTTACGCCATCGCCTGATAAGTTACATTAAATTTGAGGTATCCAGACAGGATTTTGTGTAGCCATACAGCGTACTAAAAATAAGAAAGTGTCAAAGTCATTGATGGTAATGACAACCGAAGAAGTCTGGGGCGTACTTTTCTTGCGTCGACAAAAGTCACATGCTCTGTGTAACCGCCTCTTCTTGTAGATGTAGTCGTCTTCGTTGGCCGACATGGGGTCAGTATGAGAAATGCACAGCGCTGTGCAGTGCCGGACGCCGTCATCGTTTGCCGCAAAAGACAATGACACCACGTGAAACCGAGGGAAGTTTCGGGCCGGGTCGGATCCCTCGTCAAACTAGATGAATCCCCTGGCGGTCGTAGTCTATCTCTCAATTAAGTTTTTTTATGATATCTTTGTCGGGGAAAAGTAGTTTGAAAATACACACGGGCCCCGGAAAGTCGAGAAAAATCAGAAACATGAGTGTAAATTTCCAAACTAGGAAACTTCAATTTCGACCCTACCTCTTTCTCCTCCATCGACCACGATTGGGCGTGCTGCTGCTTTCGGCCACGTCGCAGCGGGTCACCTCTTCTACTATCCTCTATATGCACTGCAGACGGCACGCTTTCCCTAGTGTCTGTCGAAACTGCATACAGATTCGACAGTCTTCGACTGCAGCTAAGCTGAAAGTTCGTCGTATCCTGTCATCCTCTAATAGTGCACATCCTCAGTTACGTACCTAGGACACAAAATGGGACACTTCTTCTTCACAAACCACCATTCATAGATCTTCGCCATCACTCCTGAGGACGAAATGGGCATCCCGCGAGCCACCCTTACCACCATCTCCTGCGTCCAGTTCGTCTTCACTCGGTGCCTCAAAATGGGCTCGGACACCTCAGCAGCCACAGACGTCAGGATATGTTCGTGGTGAATCAAGGCTTCCTTCCAATTGGATGAGACGTATTCCTGGCAAACAGTCAGAGAGGGACGATGCTCAGCCAACTATTAAGCCAGCATTCATTCCTGCGCGGACGGAGCCTAAACTGGTGTCGCCTAGTCAGCGCAAACGTGGTCTGGGACGAGAAATAGAACGGGGACTTGCCCCTCATCAGCTTCCCAAAAAGCCAGCTACAGTTCCAACGCGAGATTCTCCACCAAGCAGACCTCCAGCAGCGGTATCTAAACCCAAAGTTGAAGAAAAGCTGGCAAAGCTCGACGAAGATGTTATAGACTCTGAGCAGGGTGCGCTGGAGGAGAGATATGAGTCGGAAGTTGACGAGGGGGTCAGTCTCAAAGACCATGAACGATGGCGGAACAAACATCAAAAGCATGGGGAACGGGGATCTATACTGAAAACAATGGGCTACACCGGACCTACTACCACTGAACAACGATCCACGTCAGAAGTCAAGATTCTTAAAAAGAGGCCGCGGAAAGCGATCGTCGAGAAGCGTGTCTCTCCGGATATTTATATTCCTACCATGATATCCGTTGGCTCACTATCCCAGTTGTTGGATGTTCGACTAAGTAAGCCGCATCAACACAACTGAAAGGAAACACTCATTCATTCATTTTAACAGCGACGCTGCAACGAGCGATGCGAAGAGCAGGAATGGAGGATCAGACGTCCTATGACCATGGTATGCTGCATTAGGCTCTCTGTCCGTTATTCTAAAAATTGAATGTCGTAGTTCTCACTGCTGACTATGCTGTCCTACTGGCAGAGGAATTTGGACGGAATCCAATTGTCGACGATGAGCTCGCCTTCAATCTTTACCAAGCCCCTCCACATCCCGACCCGAGCTCTCTTCCCATTCGTCCACCCATCATCACCATCATGGGTCATGTCGACCACGGAAAGACGACCCTTCTGGATACTCTACGTTCTACATCTGTCGCCAAAGGCGAAGCAGGTGGTATAACCCAGCACATCGGTGCCTTCTCCGTTCCCGTTCCCGGTACGAAGGACACTATTACGTTCCTCGACACTCCTGGGCATGCAGCCTTCTCTGCTATGCGCGCTCGTGGTGCCCGTGTGACTGACATTGTCGTCTTAGTCGTGGCAGCCGATGATGGTATAATGCCTCAGACGAAAGAAGTTATCGGACTAATACAGAAGGAAAAGGGCAAAATACCTGTCGTTGTTGCGATTAATAAAGTCGACAAACCGGGTGCCGATGTCGAAGCTGTTCAAAAGGCACTACTGGCAGCAGACGTACAACTAGAGGAATTTGGCGGAGATGTTCCATCGGTGGCGGTGTCCGGGTTGACTGGAAAGGGTTTGCCTACTCTCGTGGAAACTTTGTCTGCCATGGCAGAGATGCAAGAACTTCGTGCCGAGCGAGATGGTCCCGTACATGGATATGTCCTGGAATCGCATGTGCAGAAAGGGCTTGGGTAAGTGCATTATTCTCATTGTAAATTAGAGCCATGATCAATGTCCTTTCAAGTGCTGTGGCGACTGTTTTAGTGCTTCGGGGGTGCTTGAAGCCGGGTGCTCATATCCTAGCCGGGCTCAGTCAAAGCAAAGTACGAGTCATGTCTGACTCGACAGGAAAGGCTGTACAAGCTGCATATCCTGGCATGGCCGTGACTGTGTCTGGCTGGAAGACAATTCCAAACGCAGGAGATGAGGTGCTTCAGGGCTCTGAAAGCGATGTGAAGAAGGCTTTGGCCAACAGGGTTAGGCAGGCTGAAATTGAGGCATCATTAAAAGACGTCGAGGCCATTAATAAGGCCAGGAGAGAGGAGCGGGAGCGACGGGAAGAGGAGGAAGCTGCCGCGGAAGCGGAAGAGGCGATAACAGAGCAGAAACTTGTTGAGACTGGACCAAAGGAGCTGAAACTCGTCATCAAGGCAGATGTCAGTGGTAGTGCGGAGGCAGTAGTTGGCGCCATCCACGGGATTGGGAATGATGTTGCAGTAAGCCGTGTCATCTCTTCTTCCGTTGGGGACGTATCAGAGTCGGATATCATGATGGCGAAGGCTGCGGGAGGTATGCCGTATTTCCAAAGTCTTGTTTGTTTGGCCTCTCCTGATGTTCATTCCGTAGGCATCGTTGTTGCATTCTCGGTCAAAGTGCCAAAGCCTATCGAAGCCATCGCTATCCAAAATCAAGTTCCGATTTGCTCCTCAGGAATCATTTATCGATTGGTAGATGATATCACGGCTCGTGTTGTAGATCTGCTACCCAAGATTTATGAGACCAGGGTTACTGGCGAGGCGACTGTTTTGCAACTTTTCGACATATCGGTGAAGGGTGGGCTTACGAAGAAAGTTGCTGGATCTCGTGTGATTAGTGGGTTGGTGGAAAAGAATAAGTCGGCCAAAGTACTAAGGAATGGAAAAGTTATCCACGAAGGTCAGCTTCATGTCTTTTTAATTTTAGTTTACGTGCAATTGCTCATGTACGTCTAGGGTCTGTGGACACAATGCGGATAATGAAGAAGGAAGTCACAGAAATCCGTAAGGGAACAGAATGCGGACTGGGGCTTGCGGGATACTCAGATCTCTTACCGGGAGACATGATACAAACTTATGAGACCATAGAGAAACCAGGCGTATTATAATAACCACGGTAGGGACTTTATTCACGAGCTTAGAAGAATGTTTTTTATTCTAGATCTACATCTATTACGAATACAGCTGACTCATCCCGCCATGAAGGATCACCTTGTCCTCACTTGATTCGATGAGTCTAGAATGATTTCTTTGCTACCAATGGTCCCAGTTCGACCTCCCACCCCAAAAGTAACGGCGTAATTGCCTATTTTTACTAGCTCGCTCTTCTCTAGGACGGGCCAACTTCGATGATCCTCTTTCTGAAGGTGCAGCTCAACCTGGAAAGCATAAATAAATCCCGTAAAGGGGCGTTAAGCAGTCCACGACGGACCTTGGTTCCCATGATTTGGAAGGTAGACATGTCAGCGTCTATCGGACCCACGAGATCGATGGTGCGAGTGAATCTCTTCGTATCTTGGAACAAGATGTCAAGGATCACCTGTGAACGCTTGATCAGTCTAGAACGATCTGGATTAGACGACCATATATACTTTGTCACATTCAAACTTGATGGAGGATTTGTCTTTATCGGCTTTCTTTGCGTAAATGGACACATGCACCTTGTCCAGAGTTTGGTAGTGCTCTATACGACACTCGGTTTGAGTCTGTGTCTAAAGCAGCACGAGGTCCATTATGTTGCTGGCCATAAGGATATATTATAACGTACTGATCCGGGGGCTGCTTTAACGGCAAAAACGTGGCGGCCAGTCTTGCACCCTTCAATCTTGAGAAACTCGTCAAACTCGAGGACGCGACGTTTGCAGCAGAGATAACCCTAATTTTTGAGATGATTCACGAAATCACTTCGTTGGAATGTAAGTAATATACCTTGCTGCCTTCTCTGAATATCGGCTATGACGCGAAGAAGTCAGTCAGGTAATCACAGGTTCAAATGCCAACGAACCGGAGATGGGTGGTATACACAGACAGTCCCCTCACCATCACCGAGCCTGTTCTGCTCATCATTCACGAAGAGTTTGCCGCAACCTTTTCTCAAACACTTCGTTCCGACAGCGACTGGTATGGAAAGATCGTCCTCTTCTTCGATGGTTGGCGGAGGAGGTTCTGTGAGAGAAATAGCCTGAGAAGCAGGCGGCTTCGATTCCAACTGAGATGAGGTATTAGTGAGCACCGCTTCCGAGGTATACACCTCCTTGCCATCCTCGGAAACAGATACAGCGTGGTTATTGGGGTTGGCGGGCGCCTTTGAGGGTGCAACTTTTGGCGCATCATTAGTGTGGCGTTCGGTTTTCATACATCCCTGGTAGATGCTTAAACTTTGTGTACGTTTCAGAAGCTGCATGGATACACACAGAAATCTTCATGAATTCATCAAACTCTAGCACAGGTTTGTTAACATCGGAGCAGCAGGACCACGACTTGAGTCCTTCATGGAATACCTGATCGTCGTTAGATTACTAGGTGCGACAATATGTATTGACTCACCGGGGCACCCGGATGGAATATGCATTCCTCATTGCTATCATCAGTAAATTCTTTATTGCAACCTTTTCTTGTGCAACGAGGCATTTTGAGACAGTGAAGTGTCGAAAGAGGAGTTGACTTTCCACCCTAAACGGAGCAGGACGTTAGTAGACAGAAAACGACACAATGGGCTAACGTGAAAGTGAAAGTGGGGACTCGATTCTCGAAAATTCGGTGACGTAAGCAGGCTCTAAAGAGCAAATTTCAAACCTAAACAATTTGTATGCGTTTTGCTAAGTATACTGATACAGCATCAGAGATAAATCGTATACGATGAAGAGTCCTATAAATATTCTGTGCTTAAAACTTGCTTCAAAACAATAGGCGTAGATCGAGGGGTCATAAAGCAAGAGTAAAATACTAGGATGTCGGAGTCATCTCAGAAAAATGCGGAGGCCCCGTGGATTGAGAAATCAACATGCCATCGAGGCAGAGAAGACGATCGTTTCGAGGTGCATTGGTTCTGCCGATTAAGTTGTGCATGTTGGAGATCATGTAAAAAGGTTCGCGGCTCGGTCCTTCCCGCATCTGCATCAGTCCGTAAAGCGCAGACAACAATAATGGGAAGAGAAGTCGTCCATGCCACAACTACCGGGGTTGCTTCCCATCCGTGGTAGTGACCATTCGTTCCACAGCATCCTGAGACAAAAGGTAAGTCACAATGCTTTAGTACCGCCTCGGTTTGGGGACACATGGAAACGTGAAGTAGATAATACACAGATTGGGCCGAGTCCCCAGATGGGAAAAATGAAATCTAAATGTTACCGATGAGTAATGAGCTGTTCAAGGTGTACAAAGTCCGAAAGGTAACAAGCGACAGGACACTTCCCTGGACATCCTGTATAGCCCTAGATTTCTCCCTGAGATGAAAGAAGGTCCAGTGGGTAAAATGGTCTTACATTCCAAGTAATATGTGTTTGCAACTCCGTAATTATGATCGAACGAAGTTTCAGGACTTTCATATCGAGGGTATAGCGCGCAAAGTACGATTGCGATCAACTTGCGTATGTCAACACGCTGCATCATGGATAAATCTCTGTAAAAGTACCGTGCTCCGACAAAGAGTCGTCGGACCCCTCTGACAGCCAGATTCTCACGGAAGATCTGTGGGATCCCACTCGAATACGTTTCAGTAGGCGAAATGAAAGATTGATTTCTCATGGCGGCCAATGACCGAACGTCGCCTGAGAGCCCAATACACAGAGCTGCAAAGTGCCATAGATATAAGATTAAAATTTCATAGACACGTTGAGAAAAGGTTCGTCGGTAATCGGTCCGCTTGTGAATGAGACTGACGGCATCAAATGAATAGACGTGAAGGCACGGTTTTCGGACGTCCATCTCAGACAAGGAAGGTGAAAAAGAAACAGAGATGTTGCTCTAATGCTTTCATGTTCACAGGTGAGCGACCTTCGTGAAATTTCCGATTCAATGCCAAGCACGAAGAACTACGAAGAGCTGTACGCAAGCAAGGCCTTCGAATGACGTGGATCTGCACAAAGGCTGGCACACCACATGATAGTTGAAGAGTCACGTCAACTATCAGAATCCGGGCGGTATTGGCGGCAAGATTTATCCGTAGCGTGAAACGTTGTTGGCCTGTCGTACTATCAGTACAAAGAAAGTCTGAAAATATAGGACAAATGATACCGTAGGTATTTGGAGACTAAGGAATGGCTATGAGCTACTGTAAGCTTCCCAAACTAGGAACCCCATACCCCATGGTCCAACACGACCCAAAGTCCTCAGCATGGTACGAAGGCGACGCTGGGAAGGACTGAGCGAATGAGCGTGGTCCACCACTCTATACGGATTGCGGAGAAAGTAAACGAAACCTTCTTCGCGAAATTTGTTCAAGAGAGCCATGAATGGCGAATGTTTCCCACCAGCATGGTCAGACGAGATACGATCTAGTTGTACGGTCCGCCGTGCAATGTCCCAAGGTCGCCCAACAAATTCATAAGCCAGACCAGCTACAACCTGGAAAAAATACCATGAACTTCAATTTTGTTGAGAGTAACGGGTAGTATACCCCTCCAGTAACAAGCGTGACACCATGGATAGTCCGAGGAAACTGCCTCGTAAGTGAATCTTTCCGCTTCTCGCTCAGCGACTCTATCGCAAGCTTAGAAGCAATCAGATTATGTGCGGCTTCTTTTGCTGAAACAGAAATGCGTCGAGTGATTTCGAAAATCGAAAAGAATACTGCGAACCCTGTGAATATGAGTTAATAGAACAGATATCGTCAGAGAGAGACGGCCCAAACGACATACCGCACATGTCCTTAGCGCATCCCCAACCCCAACCGTCCCACCCGCGCCCTGCCATGTCACCCACTTCTCTCATCCAACTTCTAACCTCACGAATCTCTTCTATATTCTGTACTCTGGAAGCTGAGGGAATGGACTGCGTGCCTCGGAATACTTCCTTCCACGCATGAGACCACGAATGATAGACGGTTCCGCCTTCCAGTAGAAGCCGAACATTTTCCGCAGGCGCAGCAACTACGGCCTGAGCGCCCCCTGCAATTGCCCCCGAGAGCACTGAATTCATAATTGGATGAGAGCCAAGGAACGGTTCCAGGGTCGCAGAGGCTTCCGCGTAAGTCGTCCAGAGAACGGTACCTAGGACTGCATTTACCATCATAGGCGGTATGAAATGTTTAGGTATCACCAGGAGCTAAACGGCATGATAACAGAGTCAAATGTGATCAACGTCATGATCAATAGTTACTCACTCCCTGATCCTTGACTAACGACGATATGAATCGGTGATTGAGAGATGAACCATGCTTCTCTGCCAATCCTCTTAAAGTTTGCCATCCGGAGACTGAGAATGAAATTGTCACATATTCTATAGAAGATGGACAGATTTACCATACCTTTTGAAGGTCGAAATAGTCTTACTGGTCTTGAAAAGTATAGAGCTAAACTCCTGGCAGCTGTACGGGCCAGCGCTGCCTGCAAATTACCCTGAGGTTCCTCTAGAATTCGAAGGACAGTTAGATACTATGAAGGAGATGAAATCGATGAACACGCCACGAACTATTATTGGAGGCGACGTCTGGTTGCTCCTTGACAGCATCAGTTTTAACCATGAAAGGATATCAATCATGCAAGGTCAATTGGGTCCCTGTAGAGCCCAGAGGCCTGAGCTGACACCTGAAAGAGCTTCAGGTTCAAGTAGTTACGGCACAAGTCCGGCAAGTCATCGTCCTTGGAAACAAACAAAGAATGCCGGGTTTGAAATTGCGCTACTTAGTGGCTGATGCCAACATTCTGCGGTACCGTTTTCTTCCGCGGCCGTCTCTCTCGTGTACTTGAAAGATACTCCTGGTCAGCCAATTCTCCCCGAGCCCGATTCTTCCTGCCGCGGCTTGCTAGCCCACTTTCAACACCGTAAATTTGAAATCTTCTCGAGATTTCGAAACAACCGATAGATCTTTAGCTCCTTGTGGACGACACTCTTCTATACTTCACACTTTTGACAAACTGAAGAATTTCGGTTATTCGCTATGCCGCTTCTTTTCTGCCTTCGAATGTCCTATCTAGAAGTTTCCCCCTGGCTAATCACACTAGCGCTGGCTGCAATGGGTCCCACTTTCGGTTAAATACCCCAATTCGCATGATGCTGCCATCGGACCATCCCGCCGCATCTCCATGGGGAGGATTCTGTATAGTAGGTCAAATTTCCCCAGGACATTTGAACTGCGAGGAGCTGAGCTTTTCTCATTCAATCGGTCAGGGTCATTTCACCATGAACCCTGTCTCGCCACCTGTGGTAGACCACATGCCAACTCAATGAATTGACTGGCCGATTATGTGCATATCTTTATTCCTGGGACTATACGCGGACAGGTCCGACATAATTGGAAATCTGTCGAGAATCCTGGGGTCGAACTTTAACATGTACGACAGCCACGATCGTGCGACTCAGGAATATACTAATACTGCGGTTCCTGTTTGTTGAGATGACTGTAAACTGGTCTGCATATGGTCTCTTGAATTGATAGTTGCTACCGAGTGGAACACGGTGTTGGTTTTGCCAGATCAGAATTCGCGCGATGACACGAGGGGCAACAGCGTATAATAATAATTCCTGATGATCTCCAATTTGTGTAGTGTAAATCTGGTAAGCCTGACAAATATGTGAATGAAGTATTATGCAGGTAACGAAAACTCGTGCTAGATAGTAAAATGCGTATGTGCCAGATACAGAGAAGATCCCATGATAAACCATCAGAAAAAATCCATTCCAAAGCCCAAAGCAAAAATCGGATAAACGAAGGACGTAGCCATTCTAAGTCGGGTTCGGTGTGACAGCTGCTTGGCTAACCCAAAGGAATGAGCAAGTCGAACACATCATCAAGTGATGGGACTTACGGCAAGGTGACGGTTCGTCCGTTTTCGCCTCTAACAACGACAAGTGCGCTGCCCTGTGTGTTTGAAAGCGCTCGCATCGTAAAGTGGACAGAGCACGCAAATGCTACGTACGTCAGCAGTAACGGATGTGGATTGGACGGTCCCGCGCATAATTTGGCCCTTGGTGTCCCAGAAGATAACATTGGTACCGGCCTGCATCGCGTCGAGTTAGGTGGAACACTGTACAGAAGACTGTACGCACTGGCATCGAGTTCATAGCCAAAACAGTCGTACTTGAAGACAATGACTGACGCTTTTGTCTGAGCATGACACAAGGGTGTTAAGTATACACAGTAGGCGCTGCGAATCGAAGTCGACATCGAAAACTCGATCGGTGATAGGAATTGGGGGAAGAAGACCTCGAAACTTAACGAATGAAAATGGAATTTCATTTAGAAGTCTCGTGTGAATCTCTGGAGGCTATCTTCATACGCCGCCGCCATGTCGGTTTATGAGGGGTTTTCTGGGGTTTTGTGACGAGTTATAGGTCCTCGAATCGATCCGGGCGACTGGCCCACTGGCAATCGAGATCAATGTCCCAAACGAGGCACAACTCTGTGCAGGTTTCGAACGTAATATCGAAAAGTGTAAGGGGGCGGTACCATTTCAGCTTCATTATGTATGAGGGAGATCAGTGGCCCGACAGTACTACTACCGGTTTCCAGGAAGCCTCAGAGACGTGGCGGATGCAAGAAAAGAGTACGAAGGCTCGGCAGGCGGTTTACGATACAGAATACGACTTCCCAGTAAAAATAGTATCAGACTGACATAATGGATGAAGGAGCGCCTCGGATGCAAGTTCGACATTCAGTGACGAAAATAGGAGAAAATTTGCTCTTATTTGCTCAAGAGGTCATTGCACATACCAGCTGAATACCCTCACCTCATTACAACAATGCCGGCACCATCGTCAACGTCCAAGGCGGCTGCTACCAGCGATATGTCTGTTGTCTTAGTCACAGGATCGTACGACCACGAAATCCGTTTCTGGGAAGCCTGGAGTGGGATATGCTCTCGAACCATTGCTCGCACTGGCGAATCCGGCGTGCGTGTCTCCCGATACGTGTAATTGCAGTGTTCATACCTTGTTATTAGCAAGTAAACCGCCTCGCGATATCCCCAGAGTTAGTCACCACCCCTCAACTCCCTTGTGTACTTCCATCTACTGATTTGTGCCCTCTAGCAAGCGGCTTCTCGCAGCAGCGATACATAAAAAGGTTAACGTTTACGAAATATCCAACGCGACCAACGAGCCTGTAACTGTCCCATGCGTTGTCTGCTGTTTATTTTAGACTCATCATACTCAGCTTGTCACTTTTGATGGACACACCAAGAACGTGACATCCATCCAATTTCACAGCGAAGGAAAGTGGCTAGTGACAGGAAGCGAAGATGGTACAGTCAAAATATGGGATCTTCGGTATGAGATTGAACCCTTATTTTGCTTGATCATTTTTGATACCTTTTCTCCCAGAAATCCACATTTACATCGAACATACGATAATACCGCTCCTGGCAGGACTTTTTCTCCCTTTGGTTCCTATCATCTCATTCATTGATCTTCATTCCTTTGCTTCCCAGTCAATGATGTCTGCGTGCATCCCAATCAAGGCGAATTGATATCGTGCGACCAGGCAGGCAGCATTAAGCAATGGGATTTGTCCGAGAATATCTGCTCTCATGAACTTGTGGGTTGCTCACGTTGCTCTACATATTTCATTCATTCATCTCTCTACAGACTCCGGCAGGTGACATTCCAATGCGATCGGTAACTCTAGCTTCCGATGGATCCTGTTTGGTTGCCGGAAACAATAAAGTGAGTCTGTGTAAATAATGATATTACAAACTTTTCAGGCTGCTGTTGTTGCAAGGGCCAATGCTACGTGTGGAAGCTAAACGAAGAGGCTTCTGGCCTCCCACGCTTTCAAGCAGTGACAACCTTCCATGCACACAACAAATATCTTACGCGTTGTCTTCTCAGTCCCGATACGAAGTAAGTATTCCCCCTCGTTTTGATGTGGCTCATTCATAAACTGCCGTGCCAGATGCCTAGCGACCTGTTCCGCGGATGCCACCGTCAAAATATGGTCCATCTCACACAACTTTGAGTTCAGGCAGGAGAAGGTCCTCACTGGGCATCAGCGGTGGGTCTGGGACTGTGCTTTCAGTGCGGATTCGGCCTATCTTGTCACAGGTACGTTAAGCTAATCCTATTCTGTTGTCTGTGACTCAAAGACTTTCCCCCGAAGCTTCCTCCGACCACTCCGCAAGGCTTTGGGAGATGGCATCTGGAGAAACTGTGAGGCAGTACAACGGCCACCACAAGGGTACGTTACCGATCAAGAGCGTCTTGGCAGGGCAGTTGATGTCTTCTCCGGACTTAGCGGCTGTTTGTTGCGCGCTTCACGATGGAGCTGGCTAAGCACTGATCACGTGTCTTTGCAGTGGTCTGCACCACTCGACAGCATCAAGTGGAACTAGAGGACGAGATTAAAAGAGGACTGTTGACTTGCACACTGTCCAGAATAATCTCAGGCTGCTCATTATTGGCTCTTGTGGATGCCTCATGTTTGCAATAGCTAGTTCTAGAATGGAATCGGCTTACAGGTCAGCCTCTTCGACCCTTAAGGATGACTGGCGGACTCATTTCTCAATACCTGCGCTGGGAGGCTCGTCGCGAGGGTATCGGATTGATCATACGCTATAGTCCGATGTGTCTGCGTGCGTAAGAGTCCATCGAGTCGGAAATTGATAGCGAGCAATCTTCCGAGGTGCTTCTGTCCAGGGTGACGTGTGAGACAGATAGTTCATACAGCACAATGGCAATAAAGCCTCCGCGTTTATGTCTTCAGCCTAACGAAAAGGGATGTCAAGTTCACTCATACCTGAGTCCTATTGATGAGGATGTCTACTTGGATCTGCGTGCTCACCCCTGAAACCTAATACTGTCAAGGGTAGGTAGGTAGTACTAGAGAGATGTGTCAGTCACACCATTGCCTTCTTGATTATCAGATACAACTTCAACTCTATCTCGTGCCATTCTTGCCAGATATAGGTTCTTCCCATATTGCGATAACATGGAAGGCTTTACTGCGGGCTCTGAAATGAAGAAGTCGCGTCACCAATGAAGTCAGTGCCCAGGGTCCAATTGGAGGACCTGGGTAGAACATGTCAAGCTTTGCGTGTATCGGGTGCTTGGTCGTACACTCTCAATTCTTGGAGGAACTTTTAAAAAGATACAGCTCAGACTGAGACCATATTTGTATCCGGTATTTCCTCAGATCATTTCAACGTCATTAGGAGACTGTATCATCATGGATCTTATCGACTCGCGGGAGAACTTGATCCACATGCATCTCCTCGAATCTTGGCTCTGTAATTACCCCACGTTCAAGACTCCGACTGGCTGGTGGAAGCGAGTAGTGATATGCACGTTCTTGGATGGAGATGGTGGCCAAAGTCGAGGACTCAAGCAAATTCCAAGCGTCCGAGATCAACCGGGACATTTGATCGTCAATCGTGATCGCCTGCTAAGGTACAGCAAAAATTAAATGGCGGCCCCCTTTTGCCCATCTTTACCCGCCTACTGTATACAAGTATGTTCTAGTGTTCCGGATTTCTGCACACATGATCCAGCCGAGTAGTAAGCCACATGAGCAACGGGACCATAAGGTTGCTTGAAGGAAAGCCGTAAGGACCGTTCTTGGCCGTGGGCCTCGAGCCAATCAGAGCTGCCGGATTTTCGGCCGAGGTCTGCGGAGTGGTCTCTGTCCGCTCGATCGGTTTCTTCCTTCCCTTCCACCAGGACCACTTTGCAAATTCTTTTCAACTGTCCATTCGTATTTTTCCTCCTCTTTGACCAGCTACCACCAGTATTCTCTTGTTAGTTCTATGGCTAGTGTTGCCGTCGCTACCCCCTCCTTGTCAGATTCTTTCCCTCTAGTATCCGAGTCTGCATCTGCAGAAAATATTACTGGCTTCCATGCCGTCGAACGTGATCCTAATTCTTGGGCAGGAGCCCTTCCCGCTAAGCAGGGTCTGTACTCCAACGAGAACGAGAAAGATTCCTGTGGTGTAGGTTTCCTGTGCCACATCAAGGGGCTGCCCAGTCACAAAATCGTATCCGACGCTCGACACCTGCTCTGTGCAATGACACACAGAGGTGCTACTGGCGCTGACAGCAGAGATGGAGACGGAGCTGGTGTGATGACTGCCATTCCGCACGAGTTCTTCAAAAGAGAGGCTGAAAGAGATATTGGCTGCGTTCTTCCTGAGTCCGGAGAGTACGCAGTTGGCAACGTTTTCTTCAAAGCCAACGACCCCGTCCTTCTTCAAACTCAGCAGGCAACCTTTGCTAAGATCGCCAACGACCTCGGTTTGCGAGTCCTGGGCTGGCGAGAAGTCCCGACTGATGGGACGATTCTCGGCCCAGCAGCGAGTAGCAAGGAACCGGCTATTGTCCAGCCGTTTGTTGTTCTTCGAGCTCATTATGGTGATGGTAATGTCTGCCAAGGTGGGACTTTCGATGCAAAATACTTTGAGCTTCAGCTCTATGTTCTCCGCAAGCGCGCAACTCATAGCATGTTTGTGATTTCGCCCTTATGTGTTCTCAACGAAGCTTATTGTATCTCGGACTTGTTTTATCGTTTAAAGTACCCTCGCAAAAGGTTTTTACGTCTGTTCGCTGTCATCAAAGAACATCGTATACAAGGGTCAACTGACCCCACCGCAAGTATACAACTACTACCACGATCTCAACCATGTCTTGTATCGCGCTCACTTTACTCTGGTGCATTCACGTTTCTCGACGAATACGTTTCCCAGCTGGGACCGGGCACAGCCCATGAGATGGGCGGCGCATAATGGTATGTCATGGGAACGCGCTTGCAATACAGCTTTCTGATTCACATCAAAGGTGAAATCAATACCGTTCGAGGAAATAAGAATTGGATGCGTGCTCGAGAAGGCGTGCTCCACTCCAAGAATTTCGGCGATCAACTTGAGCAATTGTACCCCATCATAGAGACCGGCGGATCCGACTCTGCTGCTTTTGACAATGTTCTTGAGCTTCTAGTAGTCAACGGTGTCGTCACTCTTCCTGAGGCCATCATGATGTTGATTCCGGAGGCCTGGCAAGGCAACGAAAACATGGAACCTGGGAAGAGAGCGTTCTATAACTGGGCTGCTTGTCTTCAGGAACCATGGGACGGTCCCGCGCTGTTCGCGTTCAGCGACGGTCGGTTCTGCGGTGCCAATCTTGATCGCAATGGTCTTCGACCCTGCCGATACGTTGTTACCAGCGATGACATCATGGTCTGTGCGTCTGAAGTCGGTGTCATATCCGTTCCTCCCGAAAAAGTCGTACAGAAGGGTCGTCTGAAACCAGGTCGTATGTTACTTGTCGACACCCGGGAAGGAAGGATTGTTGACGATAAGGAGCTGAAGAGAGCCACCGCTTCCAAACAGAACTTTGCTTCTTGGGTTGAAGCTCACGTTCTTCACGTACCCAACATCATGAAGCGGGCTCGTCGTAGTCATGTTGTTCTTGAGCCTGTCCTCGACGACTCTCCTCTTAGCCATGACCCAAAACTATTGGCGTTCGGATTTACTGTCGAGCAGCTCAATTTACTCATGCTCCCTATGCTCTCTGATGGGAAGGAAGCGTTAGGATCAATGGGAAATGACGCACCTCTAGCCGTCATGGCTACCCAGCCTCGTCTTATCTATGACTATTTCCGTCAACTTTTCGCTCAAGTTACGAATCCCCCCATTGATCCCATCCGTGAAAGCATTGTCATGTCTCTAGAAGCGTACGTTGGCCCGGAAGGCAATTTGCTAGAGATGAAACCTGAACAATGCCACCGTATTATGTTACCATCCCCCCTCATTTCCATCGAAGAGATGAATGCGATGAAGAACCTCAAATCTGCCTACAATACTTGGCCATCCCGAACCATTGACATCACGTTCCCAAAGGAAGAAGGCCTTCCTGGATATCAATTTGCTCTAGAGCGAGTGTGCAGTGAGGCTACCGAAGCCATCGACGATGGCGTGAAAGTGGTTATTCTCTCGGATCGAACAACAAGCTCTGGTCGTGTTCCACTTTCAGCCTTGATTGCCTGTGGAGGCGTTCATCATCATCTTGTTCTTCAGAAGAAGCGTGCTAAGATTGCCCTGATGGTGGAAACTGGAGAAGCTCGTGAAGTTCATCACCTCTGCGTTCTGGTCGGTTATGGCGCCGATGCCGTTTGCCCGTGGTTGGTCATGAAAACCATCTACAAAGTCGGACGAGAAAAACTGTACGCTTTTCGCTTCAGGTTCGTTTCACTCTGCTTATTCTTTTCTTAGTATCAAAGGCGACAAAACAATTACTGGGCTTATGGAAAATTACCGAAACTCTGTTGACAAAGGCATTCTAAAGGTCATGTCGAAGATGGGCATCTCCACGTTACAATCTTACAAAGGCGCCCAGATTTTCGAAATCTTTGGATTACACGCTGACGTCGTCGAACGATGCTTTATCGGTACGGCGAGCCGAGTACAAGGGACCACCTTCGATCTTCTTGCCATGGATGCTTTTGAGCTTCATGAGCGTGGTTGGCCGACTCGCGATACCATTATCCCACCTGGCATGCCCGAATCAGGAGAATATCATTGGCGTGACGGGGGCGAAGCCCACATTAACGATCCTACGGGTATCGCCAACCTACAGGACGCCGTTAGGGAGAAAAACCAAGGGGCCTACGATGCGTACTCCCGGAATGCCAACGAACAGGTCAAACGAGTTCAATTACGTGGACTGCTAGAATTTAGATACGAGAACGCCACTGCTATTCCTATCGAACAGGTTGAGCCCTGGAATGAAATCGTCCGTCGATTCGTCACGGGCGCAATGTCATATGGGTCTATTTCGATGGAAGCACACTCCACTCTTGCCGTCGCTATGAATCGTCTCGGTGGAAAGTCTAACACTGGTGAAGGAGGTGAAGATGCAGAGCGGTCCCTAATTCTCAGCAACGGTGATACGATGCGCTCTGCCATTAAACAGGTCGCATCTGGAAGATTCGGTTACATCCAACTACTTAGCCGATGCGGACGAACTCCAAATTAAGATGGCACAAGGTGCGAAGCCTGGAGAAGGCGGTGAACTGCCAGGACACAAAGTTTCGGGATCTATTGCACGCACTCGTCACTCTACCGCCGGTGTTGGACTAATTTCTCCTCCCCCACATCACGACATTTATTCTATCGAGGACTTGAAACAACTCATCTACGATCTCAAATGTTCGAACCCCCGTGCCCGTGTTTCTGTGAAGCTAGTGTCCGAAGTCGGCGTTGGCATTGTAGCGAGTGGAGTCGCAAAAGCTAAGGCAGACCACATACTGATTTCTGGACACGACGGTGGCACCGGAGCTTCCCGATGGACGGGGATCAAATACGCAGGTTTACCGTGGGAACTGGGTTTGGCAGAGACACATCAGACATTGGTGTTGAATGACCTTCGTGGCCGAGTCACCGTCCAAACCGGTGGTCAGATCCGAACGGGCCGGGACATTGCCATTGCATGCTTGTTGGGTGCGGAAGAATGGGGTTTCGCAACAACGCCATTAATTGCGATGGGTTGTATTATGATGTGAAAATGTCATCGTACGTTTATTAATATTATCTTCCTCGCTATCATGTTTTACTGATATTTCCGACTAGTGAATACTTGCCCTGTGGGTATTGCCACCCAGGACCCCCAGCTCCGTGCCAAATTTGCTGGCCAGCCCGAACAAGTCATTAACTTCTTCTACTATCTCGCGGAGGAGTTGCGTGGTTACATGGCTAAGCTCGGTTTCCGTACTATCAACGAGATGGTTGGTCGAGCAGATATGCTCAAGGTCGATGAGAAGTTGCGCACACCTAAGACTGCACACCTAGACCTCTCTGCTCTCTTGAAACCGGCTTGGCAGATGCGTCCCGGTGCAGCAACTTACCGCGTCCGCTCACGGGATCATAAGTTGTATATCCGACTTGATAACAAGTTCACTGATGAGTCTGAGCCGGCCCTCACCAAAGGACTCCCTGTCCATATCGATTGTGACGTTACTGATACCGACCGTGCTCTGGGAACTTCATTGTCATATCGAGTCTCCAAGTCCTACGGCGAAGAAGGGCTTCCAAAAGACACCATTCACATACAAATGCGTGGATCCGCCGGCCAGTCTTGGGGTGCCTTCCTTGCACCAGGCATCACTATTGAGCTCGAAGGCGACGCCAACGATTACGTTGGTAAAGGTCTTTCTGGTGGTCGTTTGATCGTATTTCCGCCTAGAGGGTCTGCGTTCAAGGCTGAGGAGAATGACATCATCGGAAATGTCTGTCTGTATGGCGCTACTTCCGGCGAAGCCTTCATTCGTGGTATTGCAGCTGAGCGTTTCGCGGTCAGAAACTCTGGTGCTAATGCCGTAGTTGAGGGTACTGGCGACCATGGCTGTGAGTACATGACCGGCGGACGAGTCGTCGTTCTTGGCACAACTGGGCGCAATTTTGCAGCAGGAATGAGCGGCGGTATTGCCTACGTCCTCGACACCGCTCACACGTTTGCTTCAAAGGTGAACATGGAGATGGTGGAACTCGGCAAAGTCACCGATCCCCGTGAAATTGCCGCTTTGCGCAGTCTCATTGAAGATCATCGTCATTATACTGGTTCTGAGGTAGCTGACCGAGTACTGCACGATTTCCACCACCTTCCACCCCTCTTCGTACGGGTGATGCCGCTGGACTACAAGCGGGTATTGGAGCAAGCTGCTCGTCAGAAGGAGGAGAAGATGAGGCAAAGTGTCATCGACCTTGTTCCTTCATGGACAGCGAGCCAGGTCGATTTGGCTTCCGAAGGGCTGGAAGACATCCTTCTGCCCGAAGGCCCTTTGTCGCAGTCTCTTCCAATGACTCCCAAATCCTAGCCATGAACCCTCCGTAGTTGGCCTTGAAGATTCCATCATAGATGATTCCTCGACGAAGCTGCGTCTGAATAAGCTCGACGAAACTCATGACTTCATGAAGTACAAGCGCACGGGCGAGACCTACGGCCCTCCTTGCAAATGCGTCAAGGACTGGAAGGAGATCTCCACGCATTTGACCGAAAGCGAGCTCAAGTACCAATCCGCTCTCTTTTGCTAGTCTGACACCGGTTGTCCTAGCTCAAATATCATACCCAAGTGGAATGATTTTGTCTTCAAAGGCCAATGGAGGGATGCACTTAATCGACTCTTGATGACCAACAACTTCCCTGAGTTCACTGGGCGTGTGTGCCCTGCGCCTTGTGAAGGGGCTTGTGTTCTAGGAATAAACGAACAGCCTGTCGGTATCAAAAGCATTGAGTGCGCTATCATCGATAAGGTAAGCTATGCTATATTATGCACACACTTTCAGCTAACAATAGTTCCTTCGAACTTTAGGGTTTCGAAATGGGTTGGATGGCCCCGAATCCTCCTTCCTTCCGAACTGGCAAGAAGGTTGCCGTGATAGGATCAGGCCCCGCAGGATTGGCTTGTGCTGATCAACTTAACAAAGCAGGTCACCTGGTCACCGTCTACGATCGAAATGATCGCTTTGGAGGCCTGCTGATGTATGGTATTCCAAAGTGAGTCACACGACTGTTTTTTGTTGCATTGTTCGTGAACGTTTGTTCAAGCATGAAACTTGATAAGTCTGTTGTTCAGCGGCGTCTGGATCTCATGGCCGCTGAAGGCATCGTACGTTTTTCGTGACGTTCCAACGTGGTCCGGCGATCTTACATAGTTTTACAGACCTTTGTCTCCAACGCCAATGTTGGGGTTGACATTGATGCCAACACACTTCGGGAGGAGAATGATGCCGTCGTTCTTTGCACCGGCGCCACATGGCCTAGAGACTTGAAGATCCCTAACCGCGAGGTCAATGGTATACATTTCGCCATGGAGTTCTTGCAGGTGTGTGCTGTGTGTAAGAAGCCAAGTGTGTGTGTTTACGGTATGCGCAGCTGAACACGAAGTCTCTCCTTGACTCTGAGCTCGAGAACGGTAACTACATCAATGCGAAAGGCAAGGACGTGATCGTGATCGGAGGTGGTGACACTGGAAATGACTGTATCGGAACCTCTATGCGCCACGGGGCGAAGTCTGTTACGAATTTCGAGCTGCTGCCCAGGCCACCTGTCTCTCGTGGGAGGGACAACCCTTGGCCGCAATGGCCTCGGTAAGTTCATTGTCCGCACGTTATGGCACGTCGAGCTAATGGGGTTCAACATCAGTATCTTCCGCACTGACTACGGTCATACGGAAGTTGCTGCCCACTTTGGAAATGGTACGTCCACATCATTTAATATGGATGCTTTTGAACAGATCGCATGAGCAGATCCTCGCGAATACTGTATCTCCACCAAGGACTTTGTTGTTAATGAAGAGGGTCAGCTCAAAGGTTTGAATACCGGTGTGTTGGAAATACCGTTCTTTTTGAAAATCGGACTCAAAATACAATGACAGTTCGCGTCGAATGGACCAAGGACAGTGGCGGAAGATGGAAGATGGAGGAAGTTCCTGGATCTGAAAAGTTCTTCCCTGCACAGCTCGTCTTTCTTGCCCTCGGTTTCCTGGGTCCTCAGGTTGAAGCCATCAAAGCTTTGGGGCTCAAGCAGGACGCCCGTTCTAACATCCAGACACCCTTCAAAGTCAGGCACTTTCTTCTTTTCTCCTGATGATTGCAAATTTACCCTTCTGCAGAAATATTCAACCAATGTTGAGGGTGTCTTCGCTGCCGGTGATTGCAGACGCGGGCAGTCCTTGATTGTTTGGGGCATCAAGTGAGTTATTATGAGCACTTCGTGTACGTTAACAGTTCTCATGCCAACACTCTTACCAGCGAGGGTCGTGGCGCTGCTGCCGAAGTTGACGGATATCTCAGTGCAGGGTCTACCCGCCTTCCAAGTGCGGGAGGTATTAAGACACGGGTAAGACATAATGCGACTCTTCTTTTCTTTTTTCAACCTCAGCGACGCTGACTTGGTGGCCCTAGTTCTTCACACCGCCTCCCACCAATCTTGGAAAGCATTTTGAAGTTCCCGTCAGCGCCTGATTTTCGCACGATGGCATGCCTTAGATCTAAAGTATAGTACATATTTTGGGGTGAACATGTAACGATTTGTGATGACTGTATGACTAGTTTAGGTACCTTATTTTTTCGGGGTGACGATTGCGGTCAGCCTCAGGAATTTCTTTTTAGAATTCCTTAAAAATCCTGTATTATACAGTCAATACCGATTAGTTTGTCTAGTATAATGCAATCCATGTCTACATAAAGGATGCTGTAGTCGCACGTCGTGCGGCTGTCCCGGGCCGATCGCTATTTGGCGGGCACGAATCAGCCAAACTTGGCATGTCTCGCGTCCGTAGGCAGGCGGCCTCATTTCCTTGACCTTGCACTGACCTTGAGGCATTCTTGACGCAACTTCAACAATAACCACCATCTTCGTGCTATCTAGATTTGACTAGGTTGACTCTCTGTTCGCCACCATGGCGGACACGGCCGACGGTTCGTTTGCTAGCCAAAATATGTTTGATGACCGGCTCACGCGTTCCCGACGTGAAGAAACAGCACCACTTCTTCAGGATCCCGATGTCGAAGACGGAGAGCACGTGCAAAATGCTCATCCTCGCCCCTCTTTTGGCGAGCGCATCACCTCGGTAGCACAGGAACCTCTTACGCCCCTCACGAAAGTATTGCTGGTGGTCGTGCTCATTTTGCTGCTTTTAAGTTCGGTGCGTGTCACTGGTCTCTCATGCGTAAATTCTTACGATAAACATGTGGAACAGATATTCATCGGGCTCTTTGCTGGTGTCCAACACAAATTGAACTCTGGACGGGGAGGCAATCATGACGGGGACCAAACAACTGCGACCTACACGCTGACGGCCACTACGACTTCTCACGCGACAACAACTATCTTGCCCCCTCCGGGACCGACCATCCAGCCTCCAGAAGTGCGTTTTATGCGTGTCATCATTTCACGTAAACTCAATGAATCGTAACAGCCTGTTTGTCTTACTCCGCAATGTGTTATCCTCTCTGCATCCATCCTGTCATCTTTAGATAGATCTCAGGATCCTTGCGAGAACTTCTACGAATTCTCCAGTACGTTAACTCTGTTTTTGTATTTCACCGGTATTGCTAATCAGTCCTCCAGGTGGTGGATGGCTCAAGGAACATCCCCTGCCTGCAGACAAGAGCAGTTATGGAAACTTTGACGCCTTATCAGTACAGAATAAACAAATCCTTCAGAAGATACTTGAAACTTCCCAGCCAACATCTGCGGCACCGACAGCTGATGAACAGATTTTGATCAAGATTCGTGGAATGTATAATTCGTGCCTCAATGAAACGAAATTGAACGAAATTGGCACTGAGCCCTTGGCTCATTTTGTACAGACTGTGCGAAAATTGTTCCGGGGGAATAGTACCGACATCAGTAGTGCTACGGAAGAGGAGAGATCGAGTAAGAAAGGGCTTACAGCCGCTCTTGCATTTTTGCATTCCCGAGGTATGCAAAGGGACACTTCTTGATGACTTAAAATCCTAATATTGTGGTTCAGGCATTGAGGCGCTATTCTCTTTCAATGTCGAAGGCGATGTTGGGGTTGATCCTAACTTCATGACATTGTGGTTCAACCAACCATCGCTTGGCCTCCCCTCTAAGGTGTGTGACGAGAAAGACCGGAATGTAAATGCAGGCATGACTTTACCTGTCACAGGAGTACTATGTTGAAGAGTCCATCACGGAAGTTTATCAGAACGTAATCGAAAGGCTACTCTTGACTCTGATTGAAGA
The DNA here is from genome assembly GCA_028551335.1 of Armillaria sp. CMW 4456. Lineage (NCBI taxonomy): Eukaryota > Fungi > Basidiomycota > Agaricomycetes > Agaricales > Physalacriaceae > Armillaria > Armillaria sp. CMW 4456. The sequence goes on from JANDKJ010000270.1 coordinate 46,509, forward strand.
CGAAGAGAGCATACGCAGAAAATTCAAATCAGAATCTTCTGCCTTAGTGAATCAAGCCGAAAGTGTCTGGCCCCCTTGGCCTTGGCCTCCTTGGGGCGAAGATGACGACGACAAGGATGGCGGCAAAAAGCCGGCCAATCAAACCGAAAGGGTGCGCAAGCTCGCCAAGAAGGTTGTCGAGTTTGAGACAAGGATAGCGAACGCTAGCCTCGATCTGTAGGGGTTCGGTCACTCGTCCCAGGCACTGGCTAATTTGTACTTACAGGGATATTCTACAAGAAGATCCAGTAGCGACTTACAACCCAGTTCCACTCTCGAATCTCACGACGACTTTGCCCCAGATTCGTTTTTCAGACTATTTCTCGACATTCGCCCCCAGAAACTTCCCAGACAAGGTTATTTTGACATATCCACCCTATGCTGAGTCACTCTCTGAAATACTTGATGACTCTCCCCCGGACGTTATCGAAACATATCTTGTCGCACAGACTGCCCTTTCGCTGTCTGCATATCTCGGAATGGATACGGAGGCGTGGCAAGCCCAAAGATCGTTATTGGAGACATTGTCAGGTATTAAGAAAGGTGCTTATGGGGACCGGGCCGAGTACTGCGTAGGCCAGGTCGAATCAACGCTTGGGTTTGCTACTGGGAGGTATTTTGTCAATGAAACTTTTAGCGGCGAATCCAAAGAGAAAGGAACTAAGGTTATCACGGGTTAGTATTCTTCTTCTTTCTACCTTTTCCTACAATCAAGCTTTCGAAGACATCGTCCAGGCATTCAAACAGTCACTATCCCACGTGAGCTGGATGGACAAACAATCAGCAAAAGCCGCTTCCAAGAAGGCAGATGCCATACGCATTAAAGTTGGGTTCCCAGTATCCCCTGACACTCGTAGTGCAGAATCCATTGCAAGCTATTACAGACTCGTGGATATAGATGAAAATAAGTTCTTCCAGAACATCCTCAGTGCTAGGTATGTTTTTGTTATCTGCAAGCTCGTTGTCAGTGCGGCTCAACTGCTGCTTCCGTAGCACAAGTGAGAAGGTCAAAGAATGGTTCCAGCTGGGCAAACGCAGGGATCCAGAGGCTTGGGAGATGTTCCCTTCCACAGTCAATGCCTACTTCAACCCGCCGGCCAATGAGGTGTGTTGTCCTGTAATGTTTTCGAGCATTCACTGATAGTCATTAGATTGTTTTTCCTGCGGGTATCCTCCAGCCACCCTTCTTCTCTAAGGACTGGTGCATATTACCTTTTCTTTTGGCTTGTACCCTTCGCAAATTTGACATTGCAACTCAGGCCTGGCTATCTCGCCTACGGCGCGTTTGGACAAGTCGCCGCACATGAATTGACAGTTAGTGGTTATTAATGTTTTCATAAATCAGATCTGATTTGGACTTGAATAGCATGCCTTTGACTCCGCTGGAAGAATGTACAACCAGGAAGGCAAACTGGAACAGTGGTGGTCGAATTCGACGAGTGATGGATTCCAAGTAAAGCAAGACTGTATTGTGAAGCAGTATTCTGGTAGGACATTGACGCTAGATATGACGACGTGAGGCGCTAATATTGATAACCAACAGCGTACACAATTGATGATGGGAAAGGCGGAAAGGTCCACGTCAACGTAAGCACCTTCATCAATCACGCAAACCCATCCTGACGTCGAGTATTACAGGGCAATCTGTGAACCAATTTAATTTCGTTTTAGCCTTACCATGAATAACATCCTTCCAGAACCTCAGGCGAGAACATTGGCGATACCGGTCTCATTCAGGCTTATCGGGCATGGAGAGCGCAGTTTGAGACATCCAAAACTAAAGGGAACGAGTATTTACTTCCTGGGGTGGACTTTACAAGGTTAGTCTGTTCATGATGACATATCATTCATTCATTTTCTCTACAGAGAACAACTCTTCTTCATATCGTTTGGGCGGATATGGGCACGAAGTATGAAACCAGCTGCTGCCGTGAGTTATCTGCTATCTGTTGGACGGACTTCTCACTTGTAATAATAGCTCCAGCGCATACGCACCGATCCTCATTCGCCTTCTCAGTACCGTGTTGACGGTACTGTCTTCAATATCCCGGAATTCGCGGAGGCGTTCAAATGTTCAAAGAACGCTAAGGTGATATGATTTCCGTCATGTGTGTAATGGCTTCGCTGACAGGTGTTCATACAGCTAAACCCTCCGCCGGAGAAGCAGTGCAGGTTCTGGTAAGTAGACTTTCATGGTACGGAGGATCGTTGGAACGTAGTGTAATAATATTATTATAATTTCTCTGACTTGGGAATTATTGATGTGGTCCTAACTTGAGCGGTCACAAAGCATCAGTCACTCGTCAAAGAAGACCAGGGCCTCTTGTCGAATGAGTCAGTGACGCCGGCTGGGAGTATCAATTCGCCGTTCAATGTTCGTCAGACATCATACTTGCGAGTTTTTTCGGTTCCCGATAATGATGAGTTCCTACTTCTCCCATTCACTCTTTTCCCATTTACTTTGGGCTTTCAGTCGCTCAGCTGTCGGATGCATTCTTCAACTTGTGGTTTGAGGTCGCTCGCATCAGCAATGTGGGTCGAACAAGATCAATCAGCCTTTCCGTGTCCGGGGTGCATTGTCACATAACTGTCCTATGTCCCTTCCTTTCTTCTGGTACGCAACCATTATTGTAGTTGAATATCACCCATGCTTCTTTCTTGTCGTTGGCATGACCTTACTAAGACTTACAGTGGCCAATTGTTCCTTGGCATGCCAATTAAAAACCTGGAGGAAGAGTACTGGCGAAACTTGCCGCGGAACAGTTACACGAAGGCAGAGTGGCGAATATATTACAATAAAAAGTGGGCTTGCAAAAACCGTCATCCTGACATATATGAGTCCCGACAAAAGATTTCGTTCGTAAATTCATTTGCTAGTAACTATGTAAAGCGGTATATTTCTAAATCCATGTCTTATATCTGCACCTGATCAGCCCCTTCAGGTATACAATCTACAACAACGTGATGATGTTCGTTCTTGCTGCGTCCTTGAGGAACATTCACAACTTCTTGACTTTCGCTGCAGAATCATCAGAACAGGAATTGATGCAAGCACGGATATACGTACGTTTGGGTTGCCACAGATGTCTGAAGTTTTTGACTGTTCGTCCAGCGAACAGCCCAGCCAAGAGGACTGCACATACAGCCCTGGCCGTGTCGTTGTCGACGGGCCGTACGGCTTTTCCGGACACGGCACCGCCGTTCAAAAGATGGACGATGAGGGTGTGCGCCTCAGCCCAAATGGGCTGGGCATGAGTGAGCAGGGCGTAAAGACCCGTCACTGTCGGTGCGCACCACAAGTCTGTAGTAGTCCAGCCATATGGCAGGAGCTCTGGTGGGGTCTGAAGCATCAAAGGTGTGGGGTGCATGAAAGAGAAAAGGTTAGTCAAGAAGAACCCGCCGTTTGCTGCAACCTTTGGTTATTATGCGGTCAGTAATAATGCCCATGCTAGGTACGAGCACATACGAGGGAAGTGACGAGCAGTGTCCAGGAAGAGTTTGAGATCTTGGACGACGCGTTAGCGGTGACGACTGGCGGAATGAGGTCGCAGAGCAGGAAAGCACGCGTAAAACCGTCGACAATCGATAGAGGGAGCTCCATCTCGAAGAAGGGTATGGGGACAACTGGGAGCGCGTCGACAAGAGCTTGCATGAGTATATAAAGGACCGTGGTGGTACCGGAGACCATGAAAGAACAGGGAACACCAAGTAAAGGTGCTACAGAAAGCTCAGGTCGAACGTCTTTGGCTGGACAAAAGGGTAAACATACAGGTCATGAATTCTCCTGGACAAAAGTAAGGATTCATTCATGACAGATCTAAAGGACAAGGAGCCGAGTACGGACCTCCGAACACGACAGTGAACGTCGTCAGAGCGCTCCGGGCGAACGATCTGTCCTCGACGGGAGAATGCCCTGCTTTTAACACGTGTTCACGATGCAGCACCTCCTTTATCTGTCGGAGAATCAGGCAGAGGCGGAAGGCTGCTACGACGTCAAGGGTAGTGATAGGCAATCCAAGCCATGTGAAGGGGGCCACAGGCTGCAAAGCGTAGTTGAATATGGCAACTATGTCGTTTATTTGTGACATGGGAGATTTACAGGTGCAAGTCGTGAGAGAAGAGGTGCAACCCGGCCCGGTACGTGATTGAAATCACTTTATGCCCCGCACTTATAAGGCATTCTTTAAATTTACCTCCGCATGAATACTATTCCAGACATTCAACAAAATACTTGTAGGAAGGCTGGAGTCAGTGTCGTTTTCTTGTCCTTTCACATTGAGTTTTCCCATTTACCCGTAATATTATAAGTCTTCAGCCAGGTCTGTATCAACAACCATCGAGTCCCTCAGCAACTCTCGACTTCTCGCAGGTACTGACACTCGTCATCGACCGTTTGCCGCACGATCAAGGCCTCCCCCATTTCCTATATTCTACATGGTCACTGACGAGCCTGCATCACATCCTTGGTTGGACAAAAATCGTTGTTTGACCGTGCCCTTCCTTATGATCGAGAGGTCAAGGAGACTGAAAGCATGTGGTTCTCGTAATGTTTGCTGCCAGAGATGTAGGCAAGGGAGAGCTTATTTCAAACGAGCGGCTCATCTTCACGCACCGTCTTTCGTTGGAGAGTGTTGTGTGGTATACTGGTGAGGGCAAGTCTTTCGAGATACAAGCCGTAAATGGCCTATCTCCCAAGTCTCGCCAGCGTTGTCGGAGCGGACGATTGCGGACGACCTGTTCTCTATCAGAGAATACTTATTTCAGATACGTTTCTGGAGTAGAGCACTTAATGATCTAGGGGCAGAGTGCTGCCACAACGTCTAGATGGGCAGTCACAGATTTATGGGGAGATGTCCACTGGCCGCGGCATAATTAAGTGATGCGCCTCAACGGAGGCTTTTCACGTGATCAAGTTGTTTTAACTAGCGGGTCGCACCGCTTCTGAACATTATGTCGATCCACGAAACTGGTAGAACGTCGACCTTCAATCTGGAGAAGGAAGGAGCCGCCGTACGCGATGATGCAGAAGCTGAAATCTAAATCCAGGGGAGGACGGAGAGCACGAGCAGAAACTAGCGGGGCAAGAAAAGTCGGACAAAGCAGAGGGCGGAAATAAACTCGCCCCCGCCGCTACTACGACAGCTTTTCCTAACATAGCCAATGCGAAGGCGACTTTTGGAATGAAGAGATCGAACCCTACGGCCAATCAGGGTAAGAGAATTGCTCATTGCTTTCCTCTCGTATCTCATCCGTCTTTAATCAGGCAATGACACATACGACTATGAGCAAAAATTTCTCGAGGATGCACCTTACGAAGAGGCGGCCCCAGCGGCGTGGGTTTGGAGAACGTACGAAAATGAAAATAGGAACCACGATGCCAACATGGTTGGGGAATCTCGCGATAATGTCGACGTCTTACTCGTCTTTGTGAGTCCTCTTGTTACCTTGTTTCACTATCTTGCTGAGCCACGTCCAAGGCGGGTCTCTTCTCAGCGGTTGTAACAACCTTTGTCGTTCAAACGTCGCAGAGTTTGCAACCAGACTACGCCGCCATGTCAGCCTCCCTACTCTATGAATCTGTCCTCATTCAACGTGTCATCGCCAACGGATCCTCGGTCAACTCCATCGCTCCTTCACCCCTCAATCCCACCATTGCCTTTGTTCCCGCTACCCCCGACGTCTGGGTGAATGGACTATGGTTCACCAGCCTGTTCCTAAGCCTTACGACCGCTCTCGTCGCCGTTCTCGTTAAACAGTGGTGGCACCATTATGTTGCCCTTCCTTCTGGAACACCGCGCGACCTCAGTCTTACACGTCAATTTCGATACGCTGGCTTTCAAAAATGGCACGTTCAGATTGTCGTAGGACTACTCCCTGTTCTGATTCACCTTGCTCTCGCCATCTTCCTTGGCGGCTTGGTTATTTTCCTACATCCCCTTCAGGCGGCTCTTTCATGGACAATATGTGCAGGGACGTCTGTCATCTATGCTGCGTATGTCTTGGCAGCCGTCCTTCCTATTATCTTCCCTCAATGCCCCTGCCGCACACCTCTTTGTGATCTTCTATATGGTTCTTTTTGTCGTATCGTCCCGCGAGTGACATGGCAAGATAAAGAGAAATTTCTTTCTTCGTTCAAACGAAGAAAATTTGGCGCTATACTCCAGTCTCTTCCCCACTTACAAGAACGCAGTTTACAGTCGCTCACTGCGATAGAGTCCAAGTTCGTGGGACAGATGCCAATTAACTTGGCAGCTGAAGCACTGCACTGGCTCTTCTCGATCACCTCCAATCCCACCGTTCAAAGTATAGTCGTACAGTCCATCGGTAGACTGCCAATGGCATCGGAAGAAATCTTCCTTTCGCTCCAAGGAGACACTGATGCGCTAGATGGACTGCAAGCCTCTTTGCTACGTAATTGCTTACAATGGGAAGCTTCTCATCACAAACCAGTACCAGGCACGGAACTCAAAATCGGACGTTTGCTTCGTCTTTATCCTCGCCAAGCCTGGTACAGGGACTTCATTACCACTGACATTGATTCATTTGAGATCGCCGTCGCAATCCTATCCAGTAGTCATACCTTGCTCGACGGAGAAACATCTGAACCTGTCAGTCCTGGCGCATTTTTTGTCGATATCGCCCGTTCTGCAAAGCTGCCGCCACGCTGTTGGTATCAGCTTATCATCAAGTCAGAAGACGTCCTTGCCCCCCTGGATCCTGGTAATGACAGCCAGACGAATCTGTTTCCCCTTAATCTCGGCTCCGCCGTCTTATGCTCGTTGGACCCATCGAAAAAGCGCCTCACGCAGGAACTTGATTCTTTATTGGTCTGTCATTTCTAAGGCGCGGTACCCTATTTCCTGGACAAAATATACGACCCTGTCTTCCGCATGTTTTCCACGTTCGTCAAAGATTCATCTTTGGATGAACCATCGTTGCCCCAATCTCCGAGGGTATTTGTGGCGGTCATCAAATTCATGCTCCATAGGCTCACCCTTCCTGAGTATGATGCGTCCTATTCAACTATATACTGGTCGTTGACTGGATTCCCTGTCAAACGTTTTCAACGCAGGAAGCCGCCGTTGTCATGACAGTGCTCAACGATATCCTCGCTGCATTCCTAGTCCCACCGCTCGATACTGCACCAACATATTGGCGTGACGTGTACAGGAGCACTGTCCTCGCCTATCGGACATTGGCGACTGCGGCTCCTTCTGCTTGTCCAGTGGGCGGTCCCGTAGTCGATCTTATGGCCAGAAGATGGGACCAGATGTCCTCTCTTGCCTGATGCTGTATGTGGGGTGTTGGTGGAGCTCGTGCAGCGCCTCCCGACGGCTGTTATTGCGTTCCTTGAAAATCGGTGCTTACAGTCGCCTGGAAACCATACATTTTGTAAAGCCTTGACTTTCATGGTTAGCGCCTATGTCGTAATTTTCACTATGTACCAGGGATTAGGGATGGAGCTGTGAATGCCAAACGCTTCGGCAAGCACAGCTGACCACCGCTGAAACCCGTATACGCTTTAACTGTGTGCTCTATCTTTACTATGCAAGGCATGGGTCACACGTGAACCGCCGTGAAATTTTTGGAGTTATCATCACACCGGTATAGCTGCGACGACAAGATGCTGCCGGCACAAAAGTCGGAAGTAACTTCCGTGATTTGGTGCGGATTTTTTCAGCATACAGTGCGCCTACCGTCAATGCATGAGCCTGAGGCAAACTGCCCACTGGAGGCAAATGCAATTGAAGCCCCAAAAAGATGTCCGATACGCGATACGGGTGCTTGATGGCTTCTTCAATGGCGGGAGCACATATCAACATCATTGTGAGCTTGATATTCTCCTTGCATGAAAATCTGTCTTTCACTGACAGTCCAATCTAGGGCACATAGATCGCTTTGTAGGTTCTTCTTGCGGAAAGCTAGGAAGTGACTCGGAGACGGAACCAGAACAGCAGGTCACGGTTTTGCTGATACGTAGAACCTAATCAACCGCCAATGAATGGGATACAAGCCTTCGAAGCACCACTCTCGCCAACGCCTATACGGATTGAAGAATCTCCTTTTTGATTCATATCGTAAGGACACAATTTTGACGCCGATACGAATATATGATGGCTTTCGCAAACGAACTTGAAAAACATTACCCGTGGTTGCTTGTTGAGTACCAGAGATTGCAGCTTGGATCCAATTGCATCGTATCCACGCAGAAATACTTATCCCATCGTCGGCGCACATAGAGGATGCAGCATGAGTGACGTGATGAGTGTTCGGGAAGTGTTAAAAGATTTCAGACAAGTCAGCGTAATGATTCTCACTCGCTCGACACTTGAAGTATACTCCCCCACAACAAAGTGGCTCCCAGCATACTATGTATGGACTTCTCTTTATGATGTGTCACTTGGTGTCACGATACTAGATCAATATAGGTGGATTTGATATGTGGGCATGTATAGTTTACCCGATAATCAGAGTGTTCAAGAATATGGGCATATAGTCTGGACGTAGCAGTGACGATTAAAGCGCAAAGATGTTTTGGAACTTGTTTGGAAGATCGCGAGCGGGAAAACTCATGAGATTGCGCCCAATGACTATAGAGATAACGAGCATTCTACAAGGACACAGCTTTATTCGTATCCTCGACATGAATATGGCTTGTTTTATCGTTCATGATGAGAGGTATTTTGATTTGTTAAACCGATCGAGACACTTTGCCAGCCATGTGGCGTAAATGAATTTACTTTCTTACCGCCATCCCGGTATTGATTTTACTGCCCGGGCGCTCGCTACTCCCTACACCACTCTCCCCTATTACATATACGCTGCAAGGGCCATTGAGTTCCGCTCAATGGAAGGGTAGACTAGGCTCTACTCGGCAACCCACATTAACAGATATCTAGGAATGGAGAATTGAAACTCCAGTCTTGTGGCTTGTCTACGTTAACGTTAACTACTTACTCAGCGGATGGTATCTCTGCTTCGAGCGCCGATATTATACGAACTATAGGACGAAACTCACGGTTCTACGGTGTTCAAAAACACGACGCTTTCGTTTGCCTGTATATCACGCAGAGCGGCTGGCTTTACGGTTTAGAAAAACGTGAAGCTCTTGGCTCTACGGCTCTAAAATCCAGCTTGTTAACTTGTCAACATCTCTTCGAGTATGGTTCAGGTACCGTTGTCTGCGGATGCGCTGCTGGTCCTGTGCCTTTCTTGTTCATTTTTATAGCTTGAAGGCAGATTTTTTTGTCCAGCCCCCAAGGAACAGCTGTCAGTACTTCTCTCCGCGGCCCCGGGTCACAAATACTACCCTCGACACCCGCTCCTTGTGTTTTTCTCGATGCCGACGCAGCAGCCTCGCCGCTCTGTACACAATCCTGTGTAGCCATTAAGGGTAGCAACGCGAATAAACAAGGCTTTTAACGTCAACCTCAAAGTAGAGGCTCTCTCGTTTATTGTTTGCGGCCAGAGTCTTTATGCTTAAATTGGTTGGTCTTCAGTGCCGCCTGACAGGCAGTAGTCTTGGGCTCTCGAAGCCCCACTTACAAGGACTATTCCTGATCTTTAAAGCAAAGATCATGGTATCAATCTGTGGAAATCTCCGAGCAGCGGAGGATATATATACGCATGAGATAACTGTTGCCGTTAGTTTAAGCTCCACATCTCGCATAGAACACAGTGTGTACCCTGCTTACCTTCCTCTCCCTGCGACTCCAGACTGAAATTACGCTCAGATCCACATGGCGCATCCTAGGCTGCGGGATTACCTTCACTTGGGCGCCAATCAAACTTACTCATGCCACGCCCTTTCTCATCACCTGGATTCATATTCCTTGCTACGTGGTCTAGGAATTCCACAGACTGGACGCATATCCGCACAGTCTATTGTACCAGACACCGTCGTAACGCTCCATATTGATCAACCTAGCAACCTCGAGCGGGACTCACACTTCCCACGTGTCCTCAACAGACTCAAGGACGAGCGCGTTCTCATAGCCAAGATTAGCCTAGTCCAAACGAATTTGTACAACTTCCAAGGCTCATTGTCGTTGAATTTCTCCGGGTTTCGCCACATCAAACATCTGACTATCCGCAGCAGTGCTTTTAGCGAAAACCACTTGCGCTCCGTTCTGAGCTCCTTGTCCACTTTGCGCACCCTGGAATTCCATAATAATTCATTCAATAACAATCCGGTTCGAGCTGGCTTCGCTAGCGGTGATCAGCCTTTCATAGGGACACTTGCCTTGACTATAGGTAATGATACATGCTGGACCTTGCTGGATCATCTCGTGAGCGACCGTTCTCCTGTGTTCACAAGTCGGTTGGAGCGACTTGTACTTTGGCGCGCAAGGGGGCTCCCTCCTGCAGGTGGTAATAGCCTCCTCTCCCAAAGGCTGTCGTCAATTCTGCGGTGGGTGGCATTCCCCTTTGCACTTGAACTGGACGATTTCAAAATAAGTGGGTTTTTCTTTTTTTTTCTCGCGGATTCTACCTAAGGGCATTCCCATTTCAGCTACGCGAATGTCGCCCCTGGAATACTTAGTCAACGTCAAAGAGCTTACGATTACCTTGAGGGCGTTAAACGACTACTACGATTTTAATTACCAGACACTCGTGTGGTGGACGGAGACGCTCAAGAATATCCCAGGAACGACGAAGCTAAGCAAGATCACAATCAAAGTGGAGCTAGGCGCGTCGAGTGCAGTCAATGCGCCACACCCGTATGATCTGGCAGAATGGGAGGCCTTGGATGCCGCCCTATGTCGCATCGAGATCTACAGTGGCTTGGAACAATTGCGTTACAGCGTTGCTCCTAAGCATGGATATGAAGGACACCCCGGTTACGATTGCGATACCATGAGACGCTGGTTGTGCTTGAGGTGTCTCCCCAGGGCGCGACTTATGTACACTGCGTCGGAAGACTGTGACTTCCGGGTCTTGGACTGGGCAGATCGGGAGGTGGATGTGAGCGCATTTACATGAGGGAATATTGCGAATAGAAAGTGAACAAGAAAGAGAATGCTTTATTCGGTCGTAATAAAATAAGTTTGCTCGCGGCCGTGAAAAATCAAGCATAGCCATGATTTTTCACCAACACATGTAGATCGACTGTCAGTTACAAAAATATATCATCTCGTTTATATCTACCACGACAAAAAGAAATTTCTTCGTTTTTGTACCTCTCGTAGGATACATGAGCATATAAAAGTCCAAGGCCTCTACAGTAACAGCGTTTCTCGCTGCTGTACGCATACTGTAGCTCCCCTACCGGATCAGCAGTCTGCCAACATCGTCTCCTTGGATTACAACCAAAGAGGTTTACCTTCACTATGTGGGAGCATGGACGCAACTTCATCCAAATAACATGCATGTATAGAGGGTATTATACTGAAAATACTCAAATCTTTCAAAAGTAAAAAGAAATCGTCACGAAGAGTAAACCTTCCATCCCAAGCTGACTCTATTAAACACCGGCAACGATCCTGAGAAACGCATCAATAAATCTGCTTCCAGAAACAAGAACAAATACTCACTCCTCCGCCTTATTCAAGGCTTGAACCATACCGATGACCTCTCTCCTCCTGCTAACAACGTATTCACTCTCCTTCAGAAGATCGTCAAGCACTTCGGGCTTGTACAATTCCTGGAGCAGCTCCCTTTGCAAATTCTCTTTCGAGTGGTTGACCAGCGTCAGGGTAATGGCCTTTGGCACCATGTCTATCATCTCCCGCTTGACAATGTTGAAATACGAATTAATCAAGAGTTCTAGATTTTGTTAAAAAATTAGCAGAATATCCACAAGGGTGAAGGTACTGCACTAACTGATAACCTCCGTCTCCATTGTTTCGCGCTCATTGAGAGCCGCCTGAGGCTTGATAACCGCTGGCGGGGCCTCCATGACGGGAGTAGCTGTGCCTTTCTTCTTCGTCGAGCCAGTCCGAGAAGCGAAAAAGGAGCCAAAGAAACTGGGTTCTTCCCGTTTGGGATCCACATCCAGATCACGGTTGTTGTTGATTGCACCAGGAGCAAGCTTGCCAGTCTTGGGGTCAGTTTGTTGGGGAGGAGGCTTGTTGGCGTTCAAACGGTCATTAACGATTGACATCGCTTTGTGCCCATTGATGAAGTCTGGATGTGTCGTGTTAACGTAGCAAGCTTGCATTCTACGGTGACAAATGAGTGGTGCAATATGGAAGCACGAACTTTCACGTACAAAACGAGGTCAGACACGAGTTTCGTGGTCGGATTCATTGATGATTTGAAAAAGTTGACAACTACCGAGTTGAAACGTTCCCGGAGAGCTGGATACCGCCTAAAGGCTTGCTGTGGGAACTCTAAGAACAGCATTTATATACAATTTCACGAAAACTTACAATCCTGCCCAACAACTGGCCGAGAATTCGGATGAGTTCGTCGTACACCAACGTACAGCACTTCAGACTGGGGTCCTCTAACCGTTTGATCTGCTGCTTGACAATAACCTCAAACGCTGCAGTACCCACGAACAACGCCGGCGTTGAACCCTAATAACCATCAGCGGCCTAGCACATAGAGAAAATAGTGTGCCGCCCACCGAAGAGTTGTACAAGATTGTTCGGATGTCCCCATCTTTGACCTGGTCGAACGGATCGATGCTCTTGATTCCATTATTGAACAGCTCGTGGAACACGAAGCTGATACGAGCACCTCCAGAAAGCTCATTCAAGGACAAATCATTGCCGCCACCATCAATGACCGTCCGGAACTCTGAGGTGAACTCAGTGATAACGGACAAAACAACGTTACCTGAGCTGGCCTCCGCTTCTGTTCCACCAAGTGACTGCAGTTCTGCGTTATACTTCTGCTGTTGTTGTGCAATCCGGGCTTTGATGTCGGGTAGGGTAGCGCGAATGTGGTGCATAAGGATCATGTTAAGCTTTCTTGCCAGGAAAGGGGTACCGCAATATTGCGCTTTCCCCTTGTACGAAGGATGCAGTTCGAAGAATTCACGCTCGGCATCGAGAGCCGACTGAATGGTCTTTGACGCGTCGATGTCTCGCTGACCTCGGTTGACCACTGGCACGTATCCCAATCGTAGCGGAATTATGCGTCCTGCAAGAATGTCCACGACATCCGTTCCCTTGTCCCTGAATGTTCTTCGTCAATGCACGCCGACAGACAAAAAGCAAAGCACGCACATCAAGTCCACTTTAGTCAGAACACCAATCGTCCTAGTACCCTCTGGATCCACCTCTCTTGCCATTTTCAGACCCTCCGAGTTGGCTAGATCCACGTTGGCCGGAGACACTGCCAAAATGATACAAGCAGGCTTTGAGATATACTTCATGAGCATGTCCCTTATCTGCCTCTCAATATCTTTAGGTTGGTCGCCAACGGGGACTTTTGTTATACCAGGCAAGTCGACCAGAGTGAGAGTGAGGACATTAGGAGAGAATATACGGAGATTGATGGGAAGAGGGGATATGCCTGCATTGCGGCCTGTTTTTGCTTCGGTATCCCGCACAATCTCGTCACGTATCTTGTGAAAGTCAAAGAACTTTTCGCCTGGTAGATGCAGGAATTCGCCCCATTCGTCGGCGTTGACGTTCTTGTCGGTACCATTGACTTTGGCTGCATGCAATGTGTTGGAATATGCACGAAAAGAAAAGAGAGATGGAGTACGCACGGGCTCCATTAGGCTCAGATCCAGCCGTTCTATGAATTAGTTGTAGGACCTGGATGCTAATTGTCAGCTCACGTCCAAGTATAACTGTTGGTACGCACTAGCGGTCGCCGCGTCACGATACCCGTTCCACGAGGCAGAAAATCTCGACCAACTATATTCTATTAAAGCAAGGAGCACAGTAAGTAGGCATGACATAGCACGAGTCTTAATGGTGACGCACCTCGAGGACACTACTCTTGCCGCTACTCTGACTTCCGAGCACGCATATTTGGGGAAGGTCTATCTGGGATGCCGATGAGCCGACTGCGCTGAAGACATCCTGCAGCTTGTTGATGATAGAGACTATCTCTAGGCCGAGTCCGGTAGGGCCAGCTGTCGCCATTTTCTAAGAGGATGAAATAAAGGGAGGAGGAGGAGGAGGAGGAGGAGGACACGAGGAGCTCAGGCCGAAAGGGGGACAAACTAGGACAAACCCAAAGCTGTACTCAAATACTGCGCTGTATACCTCCATAGCTGCGGTTCACTGTACTGACGACTTTCCTGTCAGGATACACTGCTTATCTGTTTTTCTTTGGGCGCCAAGGACCGTGGTCGGATGTCCTGCTGCCACGACGGGTTGGTGATGGTCCATGGAACTAGATGACTTGAACAGTCTAAAGCTTGAAGGACTGCGCAACGTATGTAGCTAATCCCTGTTATTTTTATTACTTGCTGATCGTTCATAGAGTATCGTACACTGTGTTGTTAGATAACTCAATCAAGCTATGTACGAGTGAGAATTCAACTAGACTCGTCTGTCAAATCGCCTGATGGTTAGGAAGGACTTCCCTGTTGGGCTCGTAGGCATCGAGGTCATTTGCCTGTTGCGCTGATTATCCTTCAACCAGGTGATACCATGAGGCTCTGACTCTTCCCAAAAATCGTGGCTCTTGTTATGTGTCCTTCACACAGTGTTATCAATCTCACGTCCGACAATAACCCCCACTGGAAAGGAGAACGGTGGACCACAATGACACCCTGTTCTAGCATCATCTCTCTTTTATTGCTGTTTGCTGTTTTAACCCAGAAATGGTACCCTGAATAACACGTACGTTAGTCTCCCGCAGGCTCGACACGCGTACGTGGCAAGGTATTCAAGGAACTGATTCCCTGATCTTGGTCCCTAGAACTGCCTTTCATTGAATAGGAGCCGGGGTATTAATGATCATCATCAAAAAAAAAAAAAAAAAGTTCGCCTGCGGATTCCGATCCATGTAGAGGCAAGGCTATGGATCCATCCAATCATCCGCACAAAATCGACAATGTCTGTATTCATGCCATGCAATGTGCAGCACCGGATGATACAGCACTCATAGCGTGTCTTCTACTTAATTTTCGTCGGCGAAACTGATTATGAGAAGATAAGCAATGATTGAGCGAGACTAACGTTATGCCAATAGCGCCACTTCCCATATACTACGATCCGGCGCTTGTGGTATGAGCAGGTGTAGCTGTCGTATGATTGTCCATTTTGGCATACCTCCGGCCTTGAAGCTCTGATACGTTTATCATAACGTACGTTTTCCAACAAATCACCTAATTCCATATATGTACCAAGTATTGCCCACAAGCACGCAAAATCAGATACTTTCAGTATCTGCTGATGGAACACACAGCCTAGGAATATTGATGTCCTTCTAGTCTCTAGAGAACACGGCCCCGTGAGCTACTCAAGCACTGGAAGCAAACTCAATCTCCGCATGTGCCAGTTCGGCTGACCCTTAATGGCGGAACTCGTATCTCTAGGATGACGTGGAACTTTCGGGGGATCAGTATACAATTCAGTTTTCGTCTTAATGGGTCCATGTAGACGCAATTTTATTTTACAGAATGCAACGTCACTAGTAGTGCCGATACGGACTCATTATTTCGTCTCCCATCAAAATTGAACATGATGACACTGCGGGATGTGTAAATATCAAGTATAACACCCGCCTCCCCCGCTCAACTCTCACAAGCGTCGGTTACTGTGTAAAACGTCAAAAACACACTCGGCTCATACGTGTCAGACATGTATAGGAGAAAAGTGACAGGCGGCCCTGAAATAGCGATTGAATGCCTGATATCGCATGGTTTTCGGCGGTGTCGGCGATCGCAGTAGGTAACGTTGGATATGATGGGAAAGATCTGATAAGCAATGGAGCTGTCTGTGCGATACGGAAAGATCACCAGGGGCTCGGCCCCAGCCTGGATACAAGGATCCACATCAACGGACGGGCGCTAGTTGTGCATCTTTGAGAGGGAGAACAAACAATGTGATTGATAGAGGACAAAGAAAGCGTATACAAGGGCCCGTGCGCGCTCCAAGATCCTTCCGGGTCTTCTTTCCATCACTTTCGATGATGGATTGCTCTGATGGTCGTAGAATCAGCAACGCATAGATTGGTGGCTCGCAGTGGACGGTGGAGGAGATGCACTGCCGTCGATGTGGTGATCTTCTGTGCTGGCCGAACAAAGGGGTGGCTTATGGAGTCCTTATCGGCCTAGAAATGATTTGGTTGTCAGGGGCGATGTTACCTCGGGCGACACGATAAGAGGCCTAGGAAAGCAGAAAAAAGCAGCAGAAGCAAGGGACGAGAGGGTGTACACAAAATAGCGAGCAGGATGCTTTGACCGATGCGAGGGACAGCGAAGACGGGGTCACCGGTGCCGACGACATGACGAAATCAAAGAACAAAAAGATGAGTCACATATAAATGGGGACTTTGAATCGGAGTTTGAAATTTAGTTATATAGAAGAGCGGGCGGACTCAGGACCGTTCCCGTTTCTCCCCCACATTGATTTTCCCACGCCACTTTCTTTGCTGCAAATTTTTGGTGAACCATGTCTGGAGCGTTTGCCTTGCCCACCCGTCAATTGAATCTCTTTGGTTCGCGGACTGCCCAACAGCAACAACAGTTTCAGGCGCAGCAACTGCAGGCTCACCAAGCACAGCAGCAAGCCCAACAACAACAGTCGACTCAGCATGGACTGGCTCTGCCGTCGGGCAATCCCTACCTGCAACAGCCTTCGAGACCAGGCCTCGCCTTGCCAGGTCCCTCCCCGCTGTCAAATTCCTATCAGCCTCCACAGCAGGCTTCGATATCACAGCCTTCGTCACAGACGCCTCCGACGACGACGACGACGACGACCAATGCCGTCGCTGGACCCTCCACCCCCGCCGCCACCCCTGCCCCAGCGACACCCATGCCTCTCACACTCGAGCAGCAGCACATCACCGCCGTAGAGGGTATCGTACCCACCCTTCAAAACATCGTCGCCACAGTCAACCTTGATTGCCGCCTCGACCTCAAAACCATCGCCCTACACGCCCGGAATGCAGAGTACAATCCCAAGGTTGGTCTCATTCTTTCACATCCCCCTTCCTAGCTCTTGCACGCATCGAACTGGATTCATTTGTTCGACTAACAGCGTTTTGCCGCCGTCATCATGCGTATACGTGACCCCAAGACGACGGCGCTCATCTTCGCGTCGGGCAAGATGGTCGTGACTGGTGCAAAGTCGGAAGACGATTCCCGGTTGGCGTCGAGAAAATACGCGCGGATCGTGCAGAAACTGGGCTTCGACGCCAAGTTTTCTGAATTCAAGATTCAGAATATTGTGGGCAGTTGTGATGTGAAGTTTCCCATTCGCTTGGAAGGCCTTGCGTACAGCCACGGACAGTTCAGCAGTTATGAGCCTGAGGTACGTCTATATTGATGTGTATATTGCTTTATGACCGACCTTGTTTCAGTTGTTCCCTGGTCTCATCTACCGCATGATTAAACCCAAAGTCGTGCTTCTCATTTTCGTCTCGGGCAAAATTGTGTTGACTGGAGCCAAGGTAAATATCTTCCATTCTGTCGCGCTTCGGTGCCTGTTCGATATCGTCCAGTGCCTGCGCAGACCATGGTCGTGACAAGTGCATGACCATTGCGTCGTCGTCATTGTATATCTTCAGTGGATAAGTCCGCTGACACTGCTCGTTTGACAAATAGGTCCGAGAAGAGATATACACCGCATTCAACACTATATATACGGTGTTGTGCGAATTCCGGAAACCGTAAAGTGGTGGTCCGCATCTTGCGTTGCCATTGCCGACTACTCCACCTCCACGATTGATCTTAAACATTTCATGACCTTTTTCCGTGCCCTCTACGCGCAGATCTGGAGGTGTGAGAGGGCACCACTGTGGTATTCGGCAATATAAAAGCCTGGTGTGCCGGGGTCGAAGGACGAGTCCTATGGGATTTTTCGTTTGTAGCTCTGTTTTGATCATTTTTTATTCTGTTTTCGTTTCTTTTGATGCAATTACCACTATTCCCCACCCATCCATGCAGTTACAGACATAAAGTACACCTACACATACACTACGTATACATAGCAATAGCAATTCGTGCAGTGGACATTTTGTGTTCGTTTAGCGTGAATACAGAGATTTTTGACCACGAAGCCGAGTGAACAAAGGACCAAATGGAATAGTAACAGGAGCGAAATGAAATGTGATTTATAGCAGGGGTTCACATGGTCCGGCATTCCACTTATCGATGAGATGCGGTGTGAACGTTCGACCCTGATTTTGCACAAGTACACGACGAAATAGGCTTATTCGGCTAGTCTCTTTGCTTGACAGACCCTAGAAGATCAAAAGTCCATTCTTCTCGGACTACATGAACACATTGCCAACACACAGCTCGATACCAGAATAACCTAACCATCACGCAGGACCCTCCTGCTTCGATTTTTTTCGTTTCTTCTTCTTTGACCCTCCTTCCTGTTCGTCCCGTGGTCGTTTGTTCGCCACGAGGGTGGGATTGTCTGCGTGAAGCGAGGGTGAGGTTTCGGGTGCGGGTTCGGGTGGCTGGACGGGGGCTTGATATCCTTCTGGGATGACGATCCGGGGCTCTGAGAGCACGGCGCGATAGGTTTTCCGGGTTTCTGTATGTGCATGTGTGTTCGGTTAGCAGGGATGGGCGGGTCAAGTATGCGAGACACCCACGGGCACGCAGGACTAGGGATTTCGGCGTTTTGGACGTGCTGCTGTGGGCTACGTCTTGCGGTACACCGAGTAGTGTGATTCTAAGAGCTAGGTAGTAGTATGCAGTGCTGAAGAAAAGATGCGTAGATCACGTACAGGTTGGCTATGTCGGCTGGAGCTCGCAAGTCGGCCCTGGAGGTTGCGCCGCTGCTGACGATGAGGCCCTTGCCTTTACACACGCGCACGAGCTCCCGCGCTGCGCCCCACCAGTTGCGTTTGGCGGATGCCCCGCTCTCCGCTGCGTCCGCGTCGACAAGGACCGGGTCGTACTCGCCGCCGAGGGCTCCGGCGTAGGTGATCTCGAAGACGGCGCCGTTTTTGAGGGCTGTACGGATGAGGGTGTGTTTGAGGTGGAAGGGGAGACGGGGCAGGGTGAGCGGGAGGGAGATGATGTGGGCCGTGAGGGGCGAGGGGAGGGTGTGGGTGAGACACGCGAGGGCGAGGGTGGCTTGGGTCGTGGGGACGAGGCTGAGGAGGTCGTACCTGTTGAAGAGAGCTGTTTGGGCGTTGATCTGGGTGGGGGTTGGGCTGAGTGCGTTGGGGTGGGTGGAGGGGGACTCACCAGGCCAAAGCCTTTCTCACTATCTCCGTCGAGGATTATGCAGAGCCGTTTGAGGTATAGCATGCCCTTTCTTGCTGTCAGCTGTCCGAGAAGCGGGTCCAGGATGTTGACGTGCGTCTTGGGGTCGATTTTTTTCGCGACGGTCTGTGTAAAGGCGACTACGTTGTATCCCACTTTCTGCAGTGGTCAGATATATTGCATATTGAGAGAGATGTTCGAGCATACGATGGTTGAGCATATCGATCTTCGATTCAATGGCAGTAATCTGGGCGGGTGTATAGCGAACTTCGGGAGGGGCCCCTTGCTTTCCTTTACCTTTTTTGTCGCCATTCTCACCGAAAGATATCGGGATGTTGAGGTCGTACATGGTGATGACGGGGAGTGACAGTAAAGAGAGCAGCAAATGAAATTTCAGAAACGATCCAAAATAGGGAAGGGGGTGAAAGCCGGTCCTATGGACAGGAAACCTCAAGTAGACGGCAGCTGACGATATTGATTCGAAGTGGGTATACGTCTACGTGACAGAGAAGGGAAGAGAGAGCATATCTGAAGGTGACAAAAAAGAAAGGGCAAACGTCAGATATGCGTCATGTAAGTACGCGTTGATGAGGTCATTACTACAAGTTTAGATATCGATGCTACCACACTTGCTTTCTTCCCCTCATGTCCTCGACCATATCCTGATGCTAAGAATTTACTAGAAAAAGTCGAATATATCGAAAGGCGAACCAAATTCTGTCGCGTAAGAGGTTAGTACTTTCCATATCCATCCAGGATATATTCCTCAGGCTCACATTCAGAACCTAGGTGAGGAGAACATGCGAAGCAAAAGCACAAGTGAGCGGTCACAGGTCAGCGAGTCGAACCTCGTAGCTCGTTATGAAGCAGGCAAGTACAAAAATTCACCTGCCTCGAACGGAAATGACGTCCTTATCTTCACTCGCGCAGACAAAGTCCGCACCAGCACCGACAAGAAGCCAATCTCCACCGTACTTCCATACGAGTCGACGTTCCTTTTCCAAGATCTTTCATTCCAGCCGCTGGAGAGATTTCAAATCCTTTGCCGTACACTTCTCGTAAGTATTGCAAGCGTAATCAATTAGACAGCAATAAAGGCCCAGCTATCCAAGTCTTCCGGCGGAAAGATGGTCATACAAGACAGTTCAGAGAACACGATCAGTAGTGGAACGCGACGACGAGTATTTACCGTAGGAAATTGGTTCCGCCACTCCCACCCAGGAGCCCCACGTGCCAAGGCTAGAGCCAAACAACTTCTTCACCCCGTTTTTCTGGTTCTTCAACCAACTGACGACCACTCAGTAATTCAAACTACCCATCGATGGATTAGCGGGAAGGTGGTCATCCATGTCGGCGAGCAAACGCATATCGACCCCGAGCCGCATCCCCAGGAATTCTTTCAATACCCCGCGGCCACCCGCGTCCGACTTGTCGGCAGGACATACGTCTGCTTTCAAGTCGCTGTCATTTCGGTCTTTGCTGCCATTTGGACCAAGCAAGTCTGCTGCGCATGCCAGTCCCACCGTTACACCCAAGTCGAGCACCGGGTCCAATAATGGTCCTGGCTGGCATGGGGGATTCGGGCTCACAAAGGGCAA
>JANDKJ010000271.1:0-440905 GCA_028551335.1 Armillaria sp. CMW 4456
TAGAATTTGAACAATTGAAGAGTCTGTGTGCTCTAGAGTCTGTGTACTCTTTGCAAGTCTGTGTACTTGAAGTCAGGATCTGTGTATCCTTCATAGAAGTCTGTGTGCTTCTTTGTCTCAAGTCTGTGAACTTGTGTAGTCGGAGTCTGCATGCTCTTTGTAGAACCAGTGTGTTCTTTGATTGTTTCAGTTTGAAAGTAAATCTAGATCAGCTTTTTAGCACCTAGACAAAGTTATCCAAGTCTAAACAACTCAAATATACCTACAAAAATCCCTTTGCACTTATACCTCACTGTCGCGATAGTGTATCTTGTGTAAACATTTACAAAGCCTTGAATAGAAGTTGAATTCAAGACAAAACTATCAAATCTTGGTTAAGAGTGCTTCTACCGTACTCCACCTCGAACTTAATTGGTGATTTTGAGTGTGTGTGTGTTAGAGTGAGAGATAGACTCTAGATTGATGATCTAGAGTCAGGTTTCTTTTTGTGCACTACCCATCACCAAGCACATCACTGGTTCAATAGAGGTGGTGGTTTCGACAACTTCAGCTGCACAGCCATGGGCTGCAGCCACAGCTTTTCACTTGTTGCAGTCCTTAGTCTTGTGCTTGTTACCACAGAACATACAGAGATCATTCTTGTGGTGACGTTCCTTTTCCTCAGGTGTGAGCTTGCCATCCTTGCCTAGCTTGTCAGCATAGGGCTTCTTGGATGTGCCCGAGGAATTGGAGGAGGATGAAGATCCTGAGTTGGATGGTTTCAGGGCCATGGAGGAGTTGCCAGATTGGGAATTCTTGGATTTAGAGGAGGAAGAAGAGGAGGGATTAGAGGGCCTATCATGGTTTTCTCAGGAAATCTCAGCTTTCCAGGTCCAGTAGTGGGTGTCCAGCTCCTGGGCCAGATTATGCATATCCTGTAGATTGTTAGGCTTACCATGATGAGCCATATCATCCTTGATTCATGGACAAAGTCCATGGTAAAAGGCATGATGGAGGGAATTGTCGCCGTATCCAATGATGGCAGCATGCTGGTTAAAATCGACTATATACTTCATAATCCGGTTGCTGTCTTGCATGCAAAGATTTTCCAGTTCATCTTCAGCATCTCCAACAGCATCAAATGGGCCAAAGTTATTCCAGAGTTCTGCAAGGAATGCAGCATAGGAATGGGTCCAGGCTGGGGGATTGAGGCGGTTGGGTTGGAGGATGTCCGGTTCAAACCAGTCAAGAGCGACTCCGGACAGGTAGGAAATGGCATAGTTGACTTTAGCAGCATCCACCCGAAAAGCTTCCAGTCAGTCATTAAAGTTCAACTGGAGGGAGACAATGAAGGCCTTTAGTTTCCATGGGTCTGTGCCATCAAAGGTGTCAGGTTCCTTAACCTTTGTACAGACTGGACATTGTGGGGGATTATTGAACTGATTGGTTAACCCATGGATTAGATTCATGAAGTCAGCAAGCAGCTGGGCCTCATTGTTGGGATTGTTAGAAGGATTAGGAGGGTTAGGAGGATTGGGAGGATTGCCACCTGGTCCACCAGGGCCACCTGGATTTGGTGGGCCACCTTCAGGTTGGCAGTCTCAGCCCTGTGGAAGTGGATTGCAGTTGCTGGGAGTGTCTGGCTCATCGTCACTATTGTCACTGTCATCATCATCCTGACCTTTGAGGGTGGAGGCAAAATCTGCCTCCTCGACAGTCAGGTGACCATGTCAGATGTGACCATGGCCCTTGGCAGAGGTAGTGGAATTGGAAAAGGGGTTGGGGGATTCTGGGTTGAATTCAGATCAGCGGGCTGTGAAGCCACTGTGGGTGTAGGTTTCCCTACGGGAACGTTGTGAAGGGGTGGAGTCTGCACCAAACAAATCTTCATCTGGTTTGGAGGCAGAGGCCGGGATATCGGTCATGGAGTAGCATGGATGGGTTTTGTCCGAGGTGGAGGTTTCAGCTTGTTCAAGGATTGTAGTTGACATGTCTACTAAATTCAACTCAAGGGGTTGAGTTCGAATATACTGTTAGGATCATGCCAATAGAAGATAAGACGGAATGCACGTAGCAGAGTGCGTGTGCCCTTGGCAAAGCTATTAGCAATGTCACCCTTGGGTCGAGGGCTGGATTGGATTGTGGACAGAGTCCACGGAGTTGATGCAGCTAGGATCAAGGATTAATCCCACAGAGTTGGAGTCCATGGAATATGATGGGGGTTAGAGGATTAGGCTTGAAGGCTGAGAGAGAGAGTATTGGGCTGAACCAAGATGATATTTGAACTGAGCTATGTACTACTAGAGCTATGGTATATATACTAGGGTGGAGTCCATGGAATCAGGGTCTAGGTTATGGAGTCTGGATTAGTCTGTATCCAGAGGAGTCAAGGAAACCCATGGACTCCGATATAACACCTATTCACTACCATAATGGAGTCTAGATATGATAAATGAATTATATGAAATTAGTAGTTGAAATATGAAAGGAATTTGATAAGGAAGAATGGAGAGCAGAGTCCGCAGAGTCCGGTTGGGGTATGCGATTGGTCTTGAATTCAATGAACATGGAGTCTGTGGCATGATTGTTACAGGAGGTAAATCAAATAATATGGCAAAGTCTGTTTTTTTTTAAAGCAAAAAAAGGAAATTAATTTGAAATAACTTGTGCCCTAATGAGTTCAGCATATTGGCAGAAGGTAAATCAAATAATATGGCAAAGTCCATGGTTTTTAAAGCAAAAAAAAGAAATTAATTTGAAATAACTTGTGCCCCAATGGGTTTGGCATGTCAGCTGCTTGGAGGAAATTGCAACCACATATAAAAAAGGAAGTATATTTAAAATATAACCTATATATAGTAGCTGGCATATTGGCATCAATCATTATCTACTCTTATCTATCCTGACAATTCCCATGAATCAATCTATCACTTTGGGTAAATTTCAAAATGGGGTTTTGCACCACTAAAACCAAGTCACAAAGGACTCAGAATCTTGTATAGCTCTCAAAGGGCCTCAGGAAAAAGGGGGTTTGACTCTGCACCCACCAAGGAGGTTTTTGAGAAGCTCCTTGATCCAGACTATGAAATAGACCTAGAGAACTCAGAATCAGAACTCTTTGAAGCATCAGAGGAGGATCTGGCCCATGAAGTTGCCTTTTCTCTCCTCAATGATGAGAGGGAGATGTCAGGCTACAGTGACACTGCAGAGGAGGACATTGAAGATGGGAATGATGAATTTACAGACTTAGAGGAAGAGGAAGCAGAATCTGCAAAGTGCTTGATTCCAGAACTACTAAATGCATGTCCAACTCTTACTGTATGAAGATTTTTCTGTAAGATGTGGAGATATGAGTGAGTTTTTTTTGGATAGGAAAACTAATGTTACTGAAATGACTTAAATAGTAAAGGCCTCAATGCATATCAGGCAGAATATGCAGTATGGAAATACTGCTCTCATCATCAGATTGGAGCTGGAATCATGATGGATCCTATGATTCTTGATAATTCAGCTTGATGCTTAGATAATATGACATTGCTATATATGGTAATTCAGGGTCCAAGTCTACATTTGGGGGTGTCAAAATTTTTATAAGTGAGATTTATTAAAAAGCAATGTGATAGCCTAAAAGCCCTCATCAAACTGAGTCGAATAATACATTTTTTTTAATAAAAATTCAGGTCGTTCCCAAGGGGTAATTAAGTCATCCAGAAATCAGGTCATGAGGTGTCACTTTTGAGTGTCCTGTACTGTTTGTCATTTCTCCGAGCAATGACCATCTTCACTAATGAAAATCTATGGCAGTCTACAAACCAACTTGACTGACTTCTAAGTCCTGCTCAAGGAAGTGACCATATTTGTGAACTGTCATAATTTTGTGGTGGAAACTGCAGGGTTGGGATGGGTGAGCTATTTCAATAAGCAGTTTATCGACTACAGAATGGCACTCAAAAATGCAGATGAAGGTGAGCAACCTGTTGCAAGTATTTCAATGACTACTGAGCATCAATTTAAAGGTTAGTGTGAGCGAGTAATGATGTAGATGGCATCACTGGTGGTAGCAGGTGATATGGCTGGTGTTTGCCATACAACTGTGGTGATATATCATTGCCCTGTCCATCCTTGGGCATAATATCAGGATGAAGAAGGGTCATAAATTTGGGGGTAAGCTAAATAATCTTTTTTTGAGCTGTCGTGCAATGGATGGAGACTTTTCGTACTAGGTCGTAACAGCATAGGGCAAACTTCTGCCCAGCTCTCTCAACCGAGGAAAGAACACCAAACAAACATGCGAGGAAGTCTCAAGGAAAAGCTTGACATCCTTGTGAATGAATGGATTTCCAATGGCTTTGTTACCTCTTCTCCTGACACCAATCACCTCATTTGCCATGCTCTTACCTTCTCCTATCTCGAAATAACGATCAAACTCGGCCAAACAATGGTCCTTTTCATGCTGAAGATATTATGAAGGGTTTGTCAAGTCAAAATTGCTGGAAATATAAATACCGTATACTCTCTTTTTTGTTGCTGGATTGTAGCCCTGCAAAGGTGAAGTCGCGAAGATCAAAGTCTTTCAACACAAAGAATTTGGTTCTTCTTACACTCTCAGCAGAAATCGAAGTGTTCAAAACCGTGATGCTTTCTATTATTTGGTGAGGCATTCACAGATGTTTCATTCATGCATCTTACATTGATGTCGCGCCCTGAATTTGTACATCTTTCCAGAAACTGCAGATCCTCATTACTTGACTCCATTTGATTTAAGAACATTGCTAAACTACCTCATATTGTATTGGATTGTCAGAACGAGCACAACGGTATATTGACTGCTCTAGGGTTCAAGGCTCATCTTTGATGAATCGTTATTACTCCTCCTTCGAACAGTCTGGAGACTCCTCAGTGCCATATTTGCTAAGATTATGACAGGCATCTGAACATGACATACGTTTCACTGAAAGTAGAAGGAAAAACATTGATTCTTTGAAAGTAATTCATCCAGTACATTGTTCAAGCACCAGTCATGGATTGACTAGTGATAGACCACCATCAACACTTAAGATCGCCCCATTTGTGTAATCCGATTCTGCCAAATAGACCGCTGTCATCCCCATCTCCGCGTCCCTAGAAACTCAGATCAACGATCAATCTCATCCCAATAACTCGGAAAACTCATGACCCGTGCCTCCTCATGGGTACCAACGCGACGTGCCCAGGCACGATCTCTGTCTTAAGCGCCTCCAACATTCCAGGAGGTACCATCTCCAACGCGAAGATGCCAGGCTGCAGCGCGTTCACTCGAATCGGGATACTTCTCCCAGCAAAGCTTGTCGCCAGAATGAGAGTGAGCTTGTCCAAAGCTGCTTTGGTCATGTTGTATGCGAGCTAAATAAACCCAAGTAAGTGCAAGTATTGAACAGACTACAGAGCACACATGGAAATCATAGACCCCGATGTGTTCAACTTTGCTGCTACGCTGCTAATGTTAATGACACTTGACGTGCCCTGGGGACGTGAAGATGCTCCTTTGACTAGAAGGGATTGGAAAGTGTGTACAACAAAGAATGGCGCTATAGTGTTGAGCCCAAAGAGATCAGTCCAGTTCTGTATGGATTCAGGTTCAAAAGGATCCTCTGCAGCGCACTTTCTCGTGGCAAAATCTCTATCATGACTGCCTGCTTGATTGCGGGCCCCAGCATATCCGGCACTACACAGAAATTAGCGTACTGAGATATGGAACCGAGGGAGCCATAGATGAACTTGTTGACAAGGATATCAAGTTTGCCATCGATACCTTCAATGTGCTTTGCACTGGCCTTAACGTCCTTTTCATCCATAACATCCATTTTCAGTCTGTCGACTCATTAAAAGTGGCTGCGAAAGAGAAACAACAGACACCTATGGGACAATGGAGCCTGGGATACCTGTAACAGATGCAGCGGCTTTCTCTAACATGTCCAATCATCGACCAGTGATATAAACCTTGGCTCCCTTCGCAGCAAAGGCTTTTGCAATCATAAATCCTCTGACGAACAATCAGTCATGACTCGTGGTGGGGAATCAAGAAACATACATCCCAGTCCCTCCACCTGTGACAAGGCCAATTCGTCTGGAAAGCGATAACTCTGCAGCGATGTTAAGATTTGCCATGTTTGGGGAATGTTGAACGACCTCTGGGTGCCCTCCTTTTTATTCCAACAGTTGTTGCCTATACGTCATCGACTATGGTTTTAGTATGCTTGGCTATCTACTGATGCATACGGTGAATGCTGGTATCACATTGCAATAGACTTCCCGCATCCTCCGTACTTGTCAGCATTGTGACGAATCTGAGGCAACATCCCTAGGGTTGTATGGGGCTATGGATATGCGTCGGGTCAAGAACGAAAGCTCTGTTCGTAATTACTCAGAAAGGTCTTCATGAGAAGTAAACGCCAGTATGACGAAAGTCGCAGACACAGATAACATACGGCTGAAAACCTTAGACCCTGAAATCAAAGCTATCGCAACTCACCTTCACATTGGACCCACAAGCCGACATTTTAGGCTTCTTTTTAATTTTCATACAAACATGCCCATGCCACCCAGACCTAAACGCGTGTCATGGCAATCTCTTCAAGAACTGCACAGCATGAGTCACTTCAATGAGATTTCTGGCGAGTCAACAACAGTTGCATAAAAATCGGTTCATGGTACTGGATGTGTCTCCCCAAGGTGTTCCAATCCAGCACCAGGAACCTGCAGCATCCATTTTGGAGAATGTGCATCTCTCAAGGTGTTCCGATCCTTTAGCCCTTGCAAGCCAATGAAGTTCAAACTCTGATTTTTGTAATTCCGAGTCCTTGTGACTCGGTCTTAGTAGTGCAAACCCCCCCATGGGAATTTCCTAAAGTGAAAGATATTTTACAGATAAGATAAGATATAAGATAAGATAATATTAATTTCTATATATGTATCTAATTTTCAAATATCTTTCTATATCTGGTATATCTAATGACACATTGACTGATTGCCGATGTGCTGAGGTTATTGTATAAGGGTGAATTTCAAAAATATTTCCTTTTCTTGGTCTAAACTTGTGGCAATTGCCAGTATAATTTGAATTAATATCTGCCGAATTGCCAAGGTCACTGTATGAGGGTGAATTTCAAAAATACTTCCTTTTCTTGGTCTAAACTTGCAGCACATGCTGCTGTAATTTGAATTGTCAAGCCTTCATTGAGTTCGATGGAGGTACTGACAAAGCATTCATTGAGTTCCATAAAGCTGTTGACATAACCCCCCATTCTAGTTAGATGTTGCTAATTGTAGAGGATTAAAATGGCATATGCCTGGTATTATTTTCTTTTATATATATTTTCAATTTTCTGAGACAAATATATATACACCAAACATATGTAGTCTTACCCTCAGCCATTTCTATTATCACATCTGAAGGTTAGTATCTTCTTATCATTTTGCATTAGTTCTTACTCATTATCTTACTGTAGTTATACTTATGATGTATCTACAGGTAACAGAGCCATTTCTATTATCATGTCTGAGGTTATATTTACAATGTATCTACACTAATGACATGTCATAAAATTGAGCCACTTGGGAAAGTATCAACTACACAGCCATTGACATGAGTTTTTATGCATGCCTGTATGGTTTAGCAACAGTTACACTGTGTCTGATAACAGGTTGTTTACCATCTATGAAGGTGGCTTTGATGAAATTAATTGGAGTTGTGAATCAGATGACAGGACCCCTCACATATATGTATATGTATGCATCTTGCCCTGAATAGTGAATAGCATGGGCCTCCTATGGGTATGAACTCTCATACTGGTACCCATACCAGCCACCCTTGACAGGTGTTGGAATATGGCAATCCGGCATCATGCCGAGTATGCTGATTAAGGGAGAAACTGTAGGAAACATGTAGAAAGTTCTAGTAGATTAGTACTTTAGTATATAAGTAGGTACTGTAGTCTACATTCTGCATGCGTTTGCAGAGCTCAGCCAAGCGCAATATCTATTGGCTTGACACTCCGCACATGACATCTCTATGTTGTTGGAGCAAACTCTCCTTTTGGGTTTTTCCACAACAGGTGTGGATTTTGCATATTAGCAATGTCATCATTTATAATTACATGAGGAACAAAGAATGACTATAAAAACATATTGTGTTCTCTACTTCCATCTAATTCAACTTGCTTCCCATTGAGTCCTGAGCCTGTATCTGTAAAATGTGGCTATGCAATCAAATTCGATGGGATGCTCATCCAGTGTGATGTGGCTGTGCCCATCGAACTCGATGGGCTATCTGTGGCTGTGCTCATCAAGTTCGATGAAATGCTTTATCAGTAGTATGTGGCTGTGTTGAGAGAGCCTGAATGAGATACTGAGTCAACCACATATTTATTGAGCTAAATAGAGAAAAAATTGATTAAGATCATCTCACAGTGCTCATAGGTTTTTTTAAAAAATGATCCCAGCAATAGGAGTATGTTATTATGATGGATAATATATAATTATTTATTTCATTGGACTAGATTAAGGACTCGGAATATGCCGCGGTCCGGTGGCCCACTTCTACTAGTTCCCTGAGGAAGGAGCTGTCAAGTCGTTGAAAGCGAATAGGGGGGACTAGAATCCACAAAATGCAAACATGAAGATGGTGGATACTTGACTTCTATTTCGCCTTAGTTTGTGTGCTACTGATATCCTCATAAAGGCTCCGAAATATTGTATTCTCAAGGAAAAGGTTAAAATGACACGGCAATAAATTTCGGCATTCTCCGGGTCTTTCCTCCTACATCATTTGACTATACAGCACGAAGCTACAGACGGTTCAAAAACCATTCTGCTGCAGATTTAAAGGCCCCTTCCTTCCCAGCCTTGACCTTAGGATCACTTAAATCGCCACGAATAGCAAATCCATGCGTACATCCATCCCAGTATTCACGCTTGTACCCTGGAGAAAAATTGGCAAATACCTCATCGGTTTTCTCATGAATTTCCTTCGGGAACATCTGATCAAATGTGCAGCTATTAATGAGAAGGGGCGCTTTGCCAGCTGCGGCGTATTTCTGTCGATGAGGTTAGGTGAATAAAGAATTTGCGAAAGGACGGTGTGCTCACCTCGAAGTCATCAGGAAATTTGAGAAGGGACGGGTGAGATACAACAGCTACTTTGATGACGTTTTCAAAAGCCAGATCGAACACATAGCGAGCTTGCCACTACTCAGCATCTCAAGAAACAACCATATCTGTTCGCTTACCTCCGAAACAGTACCCAGTAGCACCGAATTCTGTTACTCCAGACTCTTTCAACGCGGTGATGACCTTGTCCAAAGGAGGCCGAGTATGGGCAGACGTATGCCTGCCTAACCAGGGCACGAAGTCGAATGCCTTCTGTATTCTGGTTAGGTATGCACTATACGGGGAGCCCACAGATCATACTCCGGGATCCAAAGCATCAATAGGCGCGCTATCTCCGTTAAAGTAGTCGGGTAGTACGGTCTTCAAACGAGAGTGAGTTATACATGTCTATTTCCCCCTGGAATCACCTTAAATCCATTCTTAGCGAAATCATCGGCAAGGAGCTGGTCGTATTGATTATCAGTCTGACATGCGCAATGAATGATACACCAGAATTAGAAGCACCTGGGCGTTGGGAAGAGTTATCCCGAAGGCATCTGGCAAGAACAGGAGAACCTTGTTGTTGGGGTACTCCTCGGTGGGAGTAGCAACATAGCATTCTACTCCGCCGATCTGCTCGATTTTGCCTATAGGAATGTTATTCGTAACCATGCTCCATGCTTGGGCCAAGGGCTGATACTACCTGACGGAGTACCCTCATGGGTGACACCTCATTATCTCGGGTAAGTCAATAGTCAAGAATCCAATGCAACACAGACCTGAGATACAGTCCTTGCAGAGGCTCATTGGTGAAAGCGAAGGGAACGGACAATCGGATGAGAAGAAGGTTCGCTTTATCAGTTTTCCAGCGCTCCTTGTCAGCTAATCTTACTAATAATGCCTAACAACCCTCTCATGATTCCCATCCATGAACGAATCGTTCATCCGCCTTCTCGGCAATTTCATGACGTTATACTAGCAATGTTTTCGAATGCTAATTCTCGCAAAAAACGAACTCGTTTGAAAGTGTGGGCTGACATTAACTGGCGACGTCCACTACAGAATCGTCAAGAAATCCGGGTTACAGATAGCGAAATACCCCAACACCTTTACCAGCACAACTTCGCGGCAAGTGCTTATGCGGGCCGCTTTGTAATCATTGAGGCGGCTGCAGTGAAATGCGCAATTTGTCTATTCTCAGAGTGAATACACTCTGGTCAAAGAATGTCGCCTTACGACTTGTCGGAGTTTCGCCGTGGGTGCTTTTAAAGTCCGAAAATCAAAACTAATGCGCGCGATAGGAATAAAAAATAGTTATAGACCACACTGGCTATACATTTACAGATACATAACATCTGGCTTCACCACCTTTGAGCTCTACACATGAAACTATTCACAATTTGTTAAGGAGCCACTGAGCTGCGGCCTTAAATGATCCCTCCTTCCCTGCCTTGACCTGAGGATTGCTCAAATCGCCACGCACCGCGAACCCATGTGTGCACCCTTCCCAATACTCGCGCTTGTACCCGGGGGAGAACTTGGCGAATAGCTCATCCGTTTTCTCATGGATTTCCTGTGGGAACATCTGATCGAATGTGCAGCTGTTGATGAGCAATGGTGTTTGAGTACTCGTGACATATTTCTGGGTGTATTAATAAAATCAACATGCATACAGAATCCGCAGCTGTGAACGAACCTCGAAATCGTCAGGAAACTTGAGCAGAGATGGATGAGATACGACGGCGGCCTTGAGAATGCCATCGAAGGCGAGGTCAAATACATAACGGGCTGTACGGTGGGTTAGGAAATGAGAAAAAGACAATGTTTAATCACGTACCTCCAAAGCAGTATCCAGTAGCGCCAAAGTCGGTTACTCCAGAATCTTTCAAGGCAGCGATAACCTTGTCCAAAGGAGGGCGAGTATGCGCGGGGGTATGGGTAACAAACCAATTGGGCAGATCGAATGATTTCTATCTCCAAGTGTAAGATAAAGGAACACCGTGAGGGAGAACTGATGGACTTACGCCAGGTCCCATAGCATCACCAGGGACAGCGTCCCCGTTTAGGTAGTCAGGAATGATTGTCTGAAAAGCATTGAGCTGCACCGTAACGACGCGTCTGTTGGAATGAAACTTGCCTTGAGACCATTTTTAGCGAAGTCGTCAGCAAGGAGCTTGTGTGCAACTCGTGAGTCCGTGAGTGAAAGGTGGAAAACACGATAGACGGACCTGTGCATTGGGGAGAATGATTCCGAAGATATCCGGCAAGAAAAGGACGACTTTGTTAGTAGGATAATCCACAGTGGGTGTTGCGACGTAGCATTCCACGCCTCCAATTTGCTCGATGCTGCCTGTGGGAAGGACGCTCAGATTCACATCTTATCTTCGGGCAAAGTATAGTGCTACCTACCTGTAGGTGTCCCCTCGTGTGTGACGCCTAGAAGTCTGCAAGTTAGATTCACAGGAGATGCAGTAGCAGCAGCACGGACCTGAGATACAATCTTTGCAGAGACTCATGGTTGAGAATGGTGATGCGGAAGATAAGATGAGTGGGCTAGTACAACTTTGCGCTTTATAAGACTCGATCATCGCACTCACGGTCGGCTAAATATACTTTGATTCCCCGGCCGAAAACGTCACCCAGGAAGCTCGGAAAGTATTGGGCAAGCCGCATGTTACCACGATGGGTGAGAGTGATCATTCTCATTGGTTTGTAGACAGGTCAGCGCGTGAAAGACCTGTCCGAAATCTGAGGAACGCGTCATTATTGCGTGCTACAATATTTGCTTGTACATGTAGTATCCCCGGTTCAAAGTCACCGGAGTCAGCCCCTTCACATTTACTTGTCAAAAAAAGAATGGGAAAATACCTCCAAGTCTGTTATTACACTATATGTCAAACTGTCCAGGAAAACCGGATGAATGACAAGCAGGACTGGGGCAAGAGGGGAGAACTCTAGAAAAGAAGCAAATTTGTCCGACATGCAAGGTTTGAATCAGATAAACAAATCAGGGTGGCGGAAAATCAAACCAAGAGACTCTGACTTTTCAACGAAATGATGCGACGAACGGGGTACGGTATGAAAAAGGACACTAGGGACCTCTCACCAGCTTAATTCCTGTTTACAAGTACTTCAAAAACCATTTGGCAGCAGCCCTGAATGATCCTTCTTTCCCCGCCTTCACCTTTTGGTC
Source organism: Armillaria sp. CMW 4456 (assembly GCA_028551335.1). NCBI lineage: Eukaryota > Fungi > Basidiomycota > Agaricomycetes > Agaricales > Physalacriaceae > Armillaria > Armillaria sp. CMW 4456. Next base: position 12,299 of record JANDKJ010000271.1, read on the forward strand.
TGTCATATCACCTCTGACTGCGAATCCGTGCCGACACCCGTCAAAATACTCTCGCTTATATCCTGGTTCGAACTTGGAGAATATTTGGTCCACTTTATCGTGGATTTCCAGTGGCAGTCCCTGATCAATTTCACAGCTGTTGATGAGAAGTGGTGCCTTGACCTCGTTGGCATATCTCTGCAAGTTGGAACTGTTAAATCATACAGTAGATGCTATTGGTCTGATAACAGACCTCAAAATCTTCTGGGAATGCAATTCGAGATGGGTGGGATATCACGGAAGTGGAAATGATGCCATCAAAGGCAAGGTCGAAAACATAACGCGCTGCGATTGCGACCATCGATAAACGGGAAAGGTGGTAGCAGAGGAGTCGTACCTCCGAAACAGTATCCACTTGCACCAAACTCACTAACGCCTGTTTCTTTCAAGGCGGTGATGACCTTGTCGAGGACGGGACGAGTTTGGGCGGGACCGTGCGCGGCGCGCCACTCATCCCTGTTGAACAGATGCTATAGACATGAATGAGTGGACGTAAGAGTGAGAGAAGATGTTCTACATACACGTAGTACAGGATCCAGGGCGTTTGCTGGCATAGGATCACCATGGAAAAGATCAGGTACGATTGTCTGAAGGACCAGTATCAGCGATCTACTCAGAAGGACCTCGTATCACATGCCTTCAGTCCGGTCCGTGCGAAATCATCAGCCAACAGCTGGAATGTTTTTAACGTGATGAATTAGGGTCCTTTAATGCAATCAGATACCTTGTTGTTGATGAGTGGGATACCGAATACATCCGTCAAGAACAGGATGACTTTGTTTTTGGGATAATCACCCGCAGGAGTAGCGACATAGCACTCGATTCCTCCTATCTGCTGCAACGCGCCTAAGAAACTCAACTGTTAATTGTCCCCCGAGCTAAAGTTTTATCATGTACCTGTTGGAGTTCCTTCATGAGTGACGCCTAAGTAGACATTAGTTGATATTCAAGAACTGGAGAGCGGACTGTACCGGCAAAGCAATCGTCGCAATGTTGCATGTCTGGAATAATGGGGTAGAAGCTGGGCTTGGAGCAGCCTCGATTGAGAATCTAACTAGGAGGGACCGTCAGCATTTATATCATCCACGGTTCCAAATTTAGCGGCATGCAAGTCAAAAGGCCCCCTCAGGAATCCGCATAAGAAGGACATTCATCGTTGTCGACCATTTTGGTCCTGTGGAAGGATAGCTTTGATAGCCCAAAAGAAAGGGCCAATCGGTATGAATCAGCTATTACGTTGCATGAAGCGATAAAGGTCCGATGCACGCCGTATGCATTGGTTTAGGTGATTTTGATGGTCGGATGTACGGTTGGTAGATGCTAATGTGATCGACGTCGTTTGATCAAGATACCGAGCGAGGAAGAAAAAAGGCCGATGGGTGTCAGCTAGGTGTCATCAGCCCCTCTTCACAAGCACCAATAATTGAAATCAGGGTAAGTAATGGCCCGGTAACACGGTTATATACATACATCTACTGGACAATTAGAGGCGCTCCAGAATTGGGAAGGAAGGCACGCACCTAACCAATATAATTACTTGCTACAAGTATAGATAGTCATAAGGTGGTCTTTCCCAGCCCTGTGCCAGTGGTTACGCGACGCCGCTTGTTTCCTCTTCGGATTTCGCCCAAGTCACTTTCGATTTCTTGTTCTTTGCATCCAGAGAGCATTGCCAGGCTCTTGCCTAACCCCCCAATAGCTTGACTCTGATGCGTTCCGCTACCTTTGGGTCTGCGTCGACCTCCTCCTCCTGCACCAGTGCCTGCTAAGGCATTGGCTCCGTTGGACCCATTAGGTATGGTTGTAGAGGTCAAAGGCAGAGGGAAGGGGGACGGCAACTCATCCACATTGAGTGAGTGTGGGTTAAGTAATGGGCCAGTTGTTATGGGCAGTCCACTGATAGCACCAGCACCATTGGGGGCGGAAGCTAGAGCCCCCAAGGGAGTGGGGGGTGGGGACGTGCCCATTTTATTCCGCAATTTCCGGGTTATATGGGGACGGGATTGAGAGTCAAGGGTGCCATCTAGAAAAGTTGTCAGCAACTCTAGAAACGCGCTTCCTGGGCGTCTTACCTGCGACAGCTCCCTCTCCTTCCTTGTCTTCTCGAGCCCGGCGTCTTCGCTCCTCGATGCTCTCCATTAACCTCTCTTTGACTCTGTCATGCCCTTTCTTCCATTCAATCTCCACTTTTTCACGTTCTTCATCATAGGCAGTTTGCGCGCACTCCAAGGCATATCGTTCCTCGTACTCGAGCTGTACCAGCCTGGCTGAGCGTTCGAATGTGAATGGTAGGAGCTTCATATTGTACAGGGGCATGGTGTCTGGCCTGGTGGCGAGTGTCACAGATGTCTGATGTAGCATGGATATTGTTTCGCTGTAGTGTCTCCCACTAAGATAATGAGCAGCGTGCACAGAGGGTGACGGAAAAACTGACTCGTCTCTTCTGTCGTTCATCTCTCTGTTAAGCTTCCCAGAAATTTCCTTTCTCTTCTTTTCACGCTTGACTTCATCCAAGGTCGTTCCTGTAATGCCACGCCTTGATAAACATTCGTTAGGCTTGGTCCAGTGGTCTAACGCCTCACCATGACTTCTGGACGGCCCAGCTATGGCATTCAGCGGATGATGTTGGTAGGCTAGGCTCATTTTCTTGATATTGGGGTAGAGGGTCGACAGATTTCAAACTTGCTGAGCGTAGGACACGGGGGAAACAGAGGGAGGGGGGAGAAATTGGAACTCGACGGTTGTGACGTGACATGAACGTGACCGGATGTGGGGACCGAATCAGTCTCGGGCCGGCCCAAGGTCCCCTTGTTTCGCACCAACTCATCATCCGGTAATCCAATCTAATAGGTCTCGACTGACAAAAATACTGGCTTATGGCATGATACGTCGCCGTCACCATCTCCCGCGGAAGGCTAGCCGACGCTTATATAAGTTGAAAGCTTTAAGAGCGTTTGTTATTCTCTTGATCATTATCACTGACAGGTCAAGGGTTTCCAAGAAATAGGATGAACACGGCACAAGGAAATGAGGTTGTGCTTTCCTGGACCCCTCCTTCGGTGAGTCCGGGTGAAGGGGAACTACCGCCGCCTCCCACAGAACCTATACCGTTTGGAGCACCGCCAGCGTAAGTCGTTAGTCAGAATACCTTCCGTCTTATATGAAACAGACCGCAGGTATAACACAGCTAGATTGCCCACTAAACCAGTCATATATTCGTTTTCAAGATTGTCTTTCAACTCTCTCATCCTCGTCCCGCCACCAGAATCTCCCGACTCGCGTCCGTTGTATCACATCTCCGTAAATAATGACGTGTTCAATACCATGTCGCATACGACCGTCATACGTCGCGGCCCAACCGCAGATGGGCCGTATGTAGGCGAGTTCGAGTAAGTCCTAATATCCTGAGTGCAATACAAGTTCCTGCCTGACATGTGTAGTAGCTCAGGGATCTCTTCTAAGCCTGCGACGGTTTACATGGGAGGCATTGAATGCCATCTTTCAGACAGATTGATTAAGAAAGGTCGCTCCTCAGCCGTGAGTTCCTCATTGACAAGTCTCTGACGCAGACTCAGCCTTGGCACTAGGGTAGGTGGATCTGGTCAGGTCCAAAGCACAGGTTCACATGGAACTGTGAAACCACACCTCGCGTCGTAAGTCGCGCTTTGCGCAATGATTTCACGTGCTAACAAAATATGAAGTGCCATTCTTCGAACAGTGAAAACATCGTGTACGCTAAATTCCATCTGGGCAACAGGCTTCGCAGGGCCAATACACCTCCCGAGCTCTACACACTGCAAATCATGCCCGAGGGGCAACAATTTTTCGACGATATTCTTATGTCGGCTCTCCTCATTGAACAGCAGAGGCTGTGTCCACGGACTGATGACAGTACAAAGTCACTGTTCAGCTTCAAATTGCATCGATGAGACGAATGAACATCAATGGATAACCGTTCTCATGGTACCTCTCGTTTTTGCTATACTTGCATCACCATATCTTCTCTTGTCACTTTAATGTATGGTTAAATTTGCTGAGCCTAAATTAACCTCAGGCATTCTTTCGTGGCTCTATCTGATGTCGATTTAGAGAAGCTCGGCTCGGTCTGGTCGTCCGTCGTTAGAGGAGACTCAGAGACTACTCAGGTCACTGTCTTCCAGGCTACGTACGTTCGTAGTCCAGTCAACTCCAATGATACACACGCACAGGACCGTTGACATGATCACGGTACATTGCCCATAATCACTTCCCGCTCGTGAATAAAGCAATTGCAGATGCTATGTGTAACCATGACACCGCGGTCGCTTATATTCGCCAAACACATTTTACAACAACAAATTACTTGCCCATTATCACACTCAGACTTCCCGCCAGGTGCTGGCCACTGTTGGGGTTAGAATCATCAAATACCTTTAACTAGCTATAAAGGCCGTTGACACCAACCGCAGATTGTATGGTTTCTAGAGTCGCGGTTGCTTTCGCACTAGCTGTATTCGTCGGTTCACAGTCTGTTCTGGCAGTCCCAGTGCAATCAGAGTGAGTGTGATGTGATGATGCAAGGACTGAAAGACTGGCTGACACTCGCAAAGATTATTTTATCCTAGGGATGGAAGCAATACCACTGATATCCTTCACACTTGGACTCCCTCTGTCGCTGTTGTGCTACTGAATCAAGTCTTGTATTTAAATTCTACCGGGAAAGAGGACGAATTAACTCGAAAGTTGGGAAGGAGGCTCTCACCATTGATGAATAGAGAGTATTGGAAGGATCCTGGTGTAGGGAAAAGCCTAAAAGAGATCATTGAGGCACTACCATTGATCGGGGAGACAACAATCAACATAGCCATGGCATAGACATGGCGGATCATTCGATCAGAGATAGAACCCTTAATCCGAACACGTTGTAAACATTCAACAAAACTCACTCAAAGCATTAGCCCAAATCTGCCAAGATGGCACTGATAATAGCTTTATTACGAGATAGACCCAAGGACGACGAGAAGTAAAATGAAAGACTACAGGTACAAATACAATGATAATAAACAAAACGAGGAAACAGACACTCAACACCTATGAGCGCTCTCCCCTAAGTCTCCGAGCCAAGGCCAAATCTTTAGGTTGGATAGTAACACGCTTGGCATGAATAGCAGCAAGATTCGTGTCCTCAAACAGAGAAACGAGATATGCCTCAGCAGCTTCCTGAAGCGCCATAACAGCAGACGATTGGAATCGAAGGTCAGTCTGTCAAATACCGAATCAGCTAACACTCTACCCATCACATACTACCATGACACACCTTGAAATCCTGAGCAATCTCACGAACCAGTCGCTGGAACGGCAGTTTGCGAATAAGCAGCTCTGTCGATTTTTGATACCTCCTAATCTCACGGAGAGCGACGGTTCCAGGACGGAATCGATGAGGCTTCTTCACACCACCAGCAGCAGCCTGAATACATAGCAAACGTCAGATAGTGACCACTCGATATAACCGAAAGGTACTCACAGCAGTCTTGCGTGCCGATGATTTGGCTGCCAATTGTTTACGAGGAGCCTTTCCTAACTCAGATATCAGCACAAGCGCAATAGTATCACCATGAACAAACACGAACCTCCAGTGGATTTGCGAGCAGTTTGCTTGGTACGGGCCATGTCGAATAGTAAGGGTGAGTTGAAGTAGTGCTGATGACCACTGGTGGTATTGGATGGAAGTGAAGATGGATCATCATTCGGCCCGTGCGTTATATACGGACACGACGCGTCTAGACACGTGATGGACCACGGTGTCCTAAATCAACAAAACAAGGAATAAGCACAGCCACCTGTCGGACCTATATAAGGGCAGCCGGCTTTGAGAGGTACCTCATTCAATCGCCCTCGTCTTCGCCGTCGTCTTCAACACCACCGCAAGTCTTTTAGCGGCTTTTGTTACTTTGTTAACTTTGACAACTATATATTACTATCAACATGTCAGGACGTGGTAAAGGTGGAAAGGTGAGCTCTGGCAATTATAGGGAAGGTTTTGTCCGTTTACTGATGGAGACGCCGCTGCTGTAGGGTCTTGGAAAGGGTGGAGCCAAGCGTCATCGCAAGATTCTTCGTGACAACATTCAGGGTGAGTTTTCATGGATGGTCAAAGCTACTCGTTTATTGAACTGCCACCCAGGTATCACAAAGCCCGCTATTCGTCGTCTTGCTCGTCGTGGGGGTGTGAAGCGTATTTCTGGTCTCATTTACGAGGAGACCCGTGGTGTTTTGAAAATTTTCCTGGAGAATGTGAGTTCGAGATTTCTGCTTTGGTGGTAATCGCGTCTGAATGGATTCCAGGTCATCCGGGATTCGGTCACGTATACTGAGCATGCGAAGCGGAAGACGGTGACAGCGCTCGATGTTGTCTATGCTCTTAAGCGGTCAGGTCGCACTCTCTATGGTTTCGGTGCATAGTCTTACATATTGTTGTATCTTTCCCCCGTTATTGTATCTGTATATTATTTTTTATTGTTGCTTGTCATTCTTTCATGGAAACTGGTGTCATGTGTGGTGTGTGGCAAGTGTGAGTGACGTGAATGGGTACGCAATTTGTTTCCACTCTCAGCTGTCTTGTGATTTCAGGCAATGGTAGTAGTAGACCAAGCGATAAGGATGGGCTGTTTGCATTATGGTTGTAAACAATGCATTATGTCTGCAGATATTTTCATGCTGGCAATAATAGAATGCGGACAGGAAAATCAGGGGTAGTTATTTAAGAAGCTGGTATATGCATCTGTCCTGCCCGAACTGTGAAACTTGTGGCGCCTCGAGATACGGTAGTATTGACTCCTACAATCTGTCTACAAGATGAAGTATGTTACCGGCACATTGCGATGGATTTTGCTTGATGATTAATGTGTACATCCCCAAGGTGAATAGCCCTGGACTCATTTCATAGTTGTCACATGGAAGACACTTATGAGTTGTTTTTGCCCACGCCCGAGATTCGGTGAAAGGTAGTTCCTCCGCAGTTGGCTACTCTGGAGACCTAGGCGCCCATGTGTGGCAATAGACAGGCATTGTCGGGGATGGCGTCACCAGCAGTAAAGCCTTTCCCATACACCATGCGAGATTTCACGCCTCAAGGCCACTACAGACGGTTTTATTTGTGAAGCAGTGAGTACTAGAATGGCGGTTCAACAACTCTTTGGCACTATCGAATCGGTGTGCTCTAGCGGGAAGGCAGGTCGTGTAATGTTTTGTTTCACTCAGCGCTGATATTAGCTCGGACCACCTGCCAATTGGAGCTCGCTGGCTCCTCCCTATCCCAGACTTTATACTATAAAAGCCGTCGACTAATCGACTACTAGGCATCGATACCGGAAGGAATCATAACATTGTGCTTGATACTGGTCGCCCCAGCACTACTAAGTGCAGTCCGGTGTTGTATCCTTAAGCTCATTTCCGCTATCAACGGTGGAGATGGCTGTGATACTTAGTGCCGCATGGGACCACACGGCATGCATGTTCTCTGGCAGGGCCGATGTCAATGAATGAAGAGAAGAGGCGTGTGGAGTTACACAAAGAAGCTTACTTCGTCCTGCTCTCGCTTTCTCGCATCAAGATCATCCCGACGGGACCGTGACCCACCTTGATCACGATGGTACCTCTTATGCCATTTAGCATAAGATGCTCGGGAACTATTCAACTACAATAGCTTCATGGAGACTGTCCGCTGAGGGATTGACCGCGCAACGCATAGGCATCAAAACAGAAGAATCCATGAAGTCAGAAAACGGGGGTCCACCTTCAAGTTATTCAAAATTACCTTCAATAGATGTCCGCAAACAAATTTTCCTGAGCCCGATGGTTGGGTCTGACTGTGTGGCTGCTTCATGTAACGCATGCGACACCGATGCCAATGGCACCCGATTCCAGCCTTGTGACACGAGTTGGATGGGCTCCTTACTACAGGGACATTGAGGGTGAGGCAAAGAGCACCGTCATATTTTGATTTTTCCATGGCTGAAAATTTTCTAGGCTTTTGTCCAGGCACTCAGATACGCAAGGGCGATTTCGAAAGGGTCATCAAGAAACTGGAGAAAACCAGAGTCGCGTAGAGCCAATCGTTGCAGGAAGCCAAAGGCTGTATTCAGTGCACAACCACAATTTCATGGAACTGTGGGCCGATCAAAAGCTGCCGAGAGTGGTGGCGAGCAAGATATGCAAACTATATGAATTTAGTAACCACGAAACGAGAAGTTGGAACAAAAAGGAAGCACCAATGCCCCATGCCTGAACCGGCGGCCATTCAACACAAGTGAATCCCACAGAGCGACAACGGGAGGCAAGCTATATCAACCATCAGGACTAATTGCCCTCGAATAAGCCGCAATGAACGGCATCTTTAGTGTAACAACCCTAGATTAGTCTGGAGTGACAATGAACGTACTCTATACGACTTCTCGAAGGAAACTCTGTTAGCGAACTCGATGAAGACTTCACCATTTTCCCGCAGATCATTTGTGCGTGTTTCTTTGGATGGCCACGGGCACCCATTCGGTGACATGTATGAGCTCGTCCTATTACGACCTGAATGATGAATCTTAGTGAGTCCTGGCCAAGCCTCAAAGCGTCATGATCGCAAAGTTCTTGTATGACCATATAGCTAGCGGTAGAGATTTTAGGCCTTCGAGAGAAATGGCCTCAAAGCCCGCTGGGGTGCTTCCTATCACACCGTCCACATGAACTGAGCGGGTAGGTATAATCGAGGTGAATTTGGAGAACGTTGTGCGATACATCGGAGCTAAAGAGATGATATTTTCATTCCGAGGCACCGAATAACCTTTGAACGTTTCAACTCAACAAGGCTAATGAAAGAGGGTCCCGAAAGGAGGTTCGAGCAATGTGTACATCAGCTCTCGTCGTTGACAGTGTTTGTACTAAAAGCCTTCTTCGTCACACCTGCTGATGTTGTTTTGTGTATACCAGTATTTCGCGTTTGGATTTGTCGCGATCTTCTTTCACGTGGAAGGCGTGTTTGCAGAAGGATCTGTCATTGGCAGGGCGAAGCGTCGCGGGAGATGCAGCCTCAGAATGGTATGAGATATGCTGGTAAGTCTTCTTTGTATCGTGCGAGTAAAAGTATGTTGGATCAGAAACTGGGCGCCGTACATTTGCCAAGACATCATCGATAACACCCACCGAGGGGCTGGAAGCTCAGGTATCTCTCTGGAAGGAAATTATATGCCGGGTTTATAGTGCCTCATGAGACCGGAGGCAGTGATTCATCTCGGATACAGTGTTGGGCCTGGTGTTATTATCTTCCGTAGATCAAATAGTTCCGACGGTCGCGTCTGAATCGCTGAAGGAAGTGCTACGGTGGTGTGCCTCCGTTGTATATGCCCGAGTGAGTGTTAAGAGGACGCCATAAGTCCGTGAATTTCCATACAGTGAAAAACTTGAATGTTCTCAGTAGTTTATTACGCGGAGAGCGACGAGAGAACCCACCAAAACTCGACATGTGGAGGGAAAAGGGTTACTTAGGCGAGGTGACTCGGCAGGTTCATCAATCTGATTCAAGCCAACGTGGGGGTACGGTCGACAGGTTCTATTGATACGAGGATTTTGCTGTCGGAAATTAAGCTTCACTCCGAAAGGCCTAGGAAGCGTTGAAAATTGCTAACAAAGAACTCCAGCAACCGGATTTGATCAAGGTCAAGCCATGACACGGAGATCGCCGAGATTACATAACTGATATTCTTTTCTCCCAACCACACGACGCCACTGACCTAGACGCGATGTTTTGCCAGCGTGTAGGTCGCCCATTGACAAGGCGGTTATTTGATACAATACTGTCGTGTTACTGCACCATTGACCTACGTCCCCGCCATGCATCTCAATCTCTTGCCACCGGTGGTGGAGGAAGGTCATGTTGAGGACTTGATAAAGGCGGGAGAAACGATTTCGGTGTCCTCCTCACCAGTTGGAAATTCGTTGGCCGTGTTTTTGACGACGTCGGTGAGCAATGTAGCATAGAATTTACCTTCTGTTACTATGCTTCCCTTCGTAACAGACAAATGTGCATGGGCCCAGAAAAGAGAACACTGATGAAGAAATTCCAATTTACTTTGCCAGCACAGATGCGGCTCCAACGTCCGAAAGACGTTTGGTGCGTGCCCTTTTTATTGTTAATACTTGTTCATACTGAAGCCATGTGTAGTTCATTACCGACACAATTCTTATTTTTTCGACTTTCCAGTCCCTCTACCAATCCCGAATTGCTACAGATTCTCAGTGGTATTCCATAGAAAATAGGTGGTTGCTGGCGATAAGTTGATTATTTTCTTAGGTCGCAAAACACCGAAACACTCTCCTTTGTTCGCAAACTCTCAATCGATTATGTCAATTTCATCCGAGAGTACTGGACAAACTTAACAGTAAAGACCAGACAGTATTCTTTTCCTCATTCTTATGTTCTTTTCAGGATCGTACAGCAGTTGCGTCACCCTTGCAGTTCACTATCGAACATTATAGATCCTTGTTCTCGTGCTTTTCATTGTTCGTCATCCTCTTCCTTCCAGAACCTGATTATGAAGATGCGCCCGTGGGAGAAGAGCTCATGGAGTGGCTGAACATCCATTTCATTGAACCGTCGACGGAGGAAGGAGACCTTCTAAGTAGTCTCGATCGTCCTTGGGAGGATGAAAATTTCTGGTCCTATGTAACCAGGTAGGCTTCTCAGTATTCAAACCCTCCGTTAGTCGTTGAGTCTGGCATAGAGCTACCATCCGCGGTCTTACAAAGGCTTCTGTGTTTTTCTTGAAATCCCTTTCAGGGCATCCCTCCGAATATCTGCACGATCTAACTCAAGTTATAATACCCTTGATCGATGGACAACCCCGGCTACAGGATTTTAATGCTGAGCGCGATTTTGCCTTTGCATCGAGACGATGGAGAGAAAAAGTTCACTCACTGAGGGTTGAAATGGATAGTGTTCCTGAAGAAGACCGCCAGGATGAGTTTGATAACTGGTGGGATCGCCTCAGTGATATCGTCGGTATTCTCGAGGGCCGCGTGGACGTTCTCAAACGAGTATGTGAAGAACTAGGTAGCGATTGGAAGGAAGTGTGCGCTGCTTGGGGCGTTTTTGTTGATACCCGTCTCCGAAGGCAGGATCTCCCGTAGGTTTACATCGCCAGTTTATCATGGATGCCTTCTCACTTAGTCGCAGTAATATCGTTGCAGAAGTTTTCGAGTCGATGCCTCCTGACCCTACCGTTCTGGAAGACATGGTTCATTCAGCCCTATTTTCATCACAAGCTGATCAAGCTTTGTCGTATGCCTCGCAACTTGACCCATGGCTAGCAGCACACATGGCGGACCTAATGGCACCACTTTCACTTATCGAAACTGATGTAGAGGAAGAGTGAGTCCATTCTTACCACCGGTGTTAATTCGGAGCACAGACCTGAGCAACTCATTTAAGATCTGAGTTATCTAAGCGTGACCAGCACGTCTTAGCTTACGCCGATTACCTCCTTTCCGACCCCACTCTATGGCGAATCACACTTGCGTACATGTATTCTTGTGGAAACGTAGGGAAGGAGCGTGGAGACGAGGTCTTGATGAGGGTTCCATTACGCTTACAAGAGCAGAAGGTTGCCGAGAATCGGGGAGAAATGGAGGGTGTTGTGGGTACTTTACGAGACTTGAACCAAGTCTGTTTCGAGTTCCAGAGAGAGGCTGCTCGGAGAGCCATTTGCCGGGTAAGCACCAAACATGTTGTGCTTCGAGATACGGTTTTGAGCAATGCTAGATTGCTGCCCAAAGTTTCGCCAACAAGACGGACTACGCTCTCGCGATCTCTTATTCGATATCTGCTGAAGATTGGGTGGGACTGGGACGAGTCATTGACCGTCTGCTCGAAGAATATATTCTCAACGGTATTGCCGTTACCCCCCTCCCAACTAATTGATAAATTTACCACTCTATATAGGCCCTCAAGTTTTCGCTCGATTTGCCTCAGAAATCGGCTCTTCCTTGCATGAGATTAGAGCACGTACTGGACTGCAGGGCGTGTTCATACATAAGCTCATATTCGTCTTGAAATATTCTCAGTTTCATCGGTTACGCCTACAACATGAATATCGAGATGCTGCCTCGGATCTTGTTGTTCTTTTCCGTAATGATGTTGCACCGAAATCATGGTGGGCGATATTACTCTGTGATTCGGTGGAATTACTACAACATGGTACCTCCAAAATCTTGACTGTTCTGTCCGATAACTGATGAGGAAATATTCATACAGGTCCTGCCCTGCTATTTTCTCCTTCAAGTGCAGCTGAATTTCTGAAAAAGCTGGAAGAAATTTTCATTCGAACGAGCCAGGGTTCTGGCCAAGACTATCTAGGTGTCTTGTTGAGGCGAATGAAAGGGGGAGGTGAAACAGAAGCTCTAGAGCACATGAAGACAGCCCGGCTGGCCCTGGCCAAGTATTTTGCCCGGTGTGCTATAGCCGGATTCGAAGGAGATGCTGAATCAAATTTGTGAGCGGATTTCGGCGTAAACTCAGTCGATTCACTTGCAACAATAAACCGTACTGGGTGTAGATCGAAGGACACCAGTGATAACACCTGATTTGCTGTATGCGAACTCTTTCATATTAGTTGTCTATTATTACACAGATCTGCATATATTTTCTCCGCCTCCTCGGGCTTGAGTCAACGCGGGGTTGTTGTTTTTTGCACCAAACTTTCATCACTCATTGCCCTATGTCGGTCACTTTCTTTGGCATGTGTCTGACTTACTAATGACAACAGTTTGAAACAGAACACGATCACATGAAGATGCGTACACCTTGTTGATGCGAAGACAGGCCTCCCGCGAAGCCCTTTCATCACTTTCCGGAAACCCTCAATTGCCGTCCCTGCGTTCCATCTGTTCTCATTTCTTTTTCATGGACGATTTCCAGAAGACCGTCATGAAAATAGATGTGAACCACAAATGCGAGCTAGGAACGGTCTGATATCTCTCCTAGCCATGAGGACGAGGACTCACCCAGTATACTCTATAAATGCTGTATAGCTCAGGCCATGAAAAGCATTTCCATTCTTGCGATATTAACTCTCTGACGCTCAAGTCTAAAGCTGAATGTGCTTCACCCTCCATGTGGCAGACGTCTATACCTGCACGCACCAAGTCGTCACCAAACGTCAAAGGGTATGTTCTCATGTGTTTCCCCCAGAGCGGGGTCGTCTGATGTGACATTCGCGTACAGGTGGACTGCAATAACTGCCTCTGTCGGTATAGCAGTATGCATCTCTGGGGACAACACGATTGTATCGCCAGATGTATCCAAACGTATGATCTAGCACTAAAATTCAATGCACAATACTAACTTGTAAGCTCGAATGTAGCTTGAACGCTGAACAGACCGTAGTTATGAACTCAGTCTCCCGACCTTGCGATAATTGTCGATATCCGCCGACATGATGATAGATGGATCAGGACTATGTGGGGGGAGACAACCACACGCGCTGCGCTGTGCTGTCGTCGAGCATGCATTTACTTTTTAAGGGAAACCTCAAATGATCATTCTCACTCCGTTTAAGATGCCGGGGTACCCTTCTTACAGACCACAACCCCAACAGAAGCATACTCTGCTGTACTGCGCGAAAGATGTGCGGCTTTAATGTGCGGTAAAAATACTAGTGTGCCCTCAAAGAATGCTACGATAGTAAGCAGGTGCAGTAAAACACGCGTTTCCTAAATAAGACCCAGACGGGACACAGTTCCAAGTGTGCTCGACCAGACTGCCTTTGACGCAGCCTTAACGTCGTTTTCAATCGAGGCAATGCGTTTTACCAAGTTTTTCTAATTGAAATGGTGACAGACCGGGCCTGAGAAGACCTTCAAAAAAAAACAGTACGTTGTTCCAGGTAAGCGGTGCTTTCTGAAGCCATGATATCAGGACTAGGGCTCTGTTTTCCTATAAGTACAGGTCTGAGCGAATTGACAAACTCCAGCTAGAGGTGGCGCTGGCAGTGGGTCTTGCCCAAGTCTTGCCTTGCTAGTGGTCTCTTGAGGGGACAGCTTATGTCATCTGGTTGGCCACGTGGGATCTCAATCCGCTGCCGGGCTTCGCTTAGCTCAAGTTCGTATTGAAATTGCAGGTACCGGTGTGGCAATTCGTGTTCAAGGACGAGTGTCAGCACCAATATAACGGCCAGCACCACGACAGGATGCCTGAAGACGGCTATTCGTCTTCCTGGGACAGTGCCGATCAATCTGACTTCCAATCCACCGCCGCTGTTTCCTATACTCGACCTCCAATGCGTTCACTCGATGTTGATCCAGGGTCTTCTTCACACCCACTCTCTATATCACCACAGTCTCGTCCAAGCTCGGACTCTCTTGGTCCTTCATCCGTATCGAAATGGCGGGACACGCCGACAGCCATAAGCGAGTCTCATGAGACGGTACCAGGAGACACAGCAAACCTGGTGGAGCAAGGTTTTGACGAGAACGTGCTGAGGGCCTTGTGCGATATGGATGTGTGTTGTCATTTATTCATCTCATTCTTACATACCGACAGAACTTGCATGCCTTCAGTGTGGGGTCCCGCTACTACTTGACCGGATAAAGCAAAGCATGGTATCGTGCAGGGCGAGTCATTTACATCTTCATCCTATCCCTACCCTCATGTTTTGTAGGAGGCCGCAGTATTCCTGAAGAAACGAGCTGCAATCGAGGAAGAATATGGGAAGGGCATGCAGAAATTGTCTCGGTCCACCGCCGAAATGTATTCTCTGAACGATGGGAAGGCTGGGTACGAATTAGTCGGAATTTCCACCGGACATATACTGACTACGACATAGGACATTCGTAACGGCTTGGCAATCATCGATGCGTATCCATGAACAAATGTCCGAAAATAGGCTACGATTTGCTCAGCGACTCAACGAGATGAGTGAAGAACTGGTAACGCTTTCAAAGGAAGTGGACAAAAATCGAAAACAAGTGAGTGCTCCTGTATCTAGTAGAATCGAGACTGTTCTCATGTTTCCGTAGACCAAAGACCTTGCCAGCCGTTATGAGCGAGCGTTGATCGAGTCCCAAGGTATAACAGAGAAAAGCAAGAACCGACTTGACATAACCTCTGAAGAACTGGAACGCGTACTTTTGCAGAAAGAAGGGGAATCTTTCAAGGATAACTCCGTCCAGGCGAGACCAGGCGGTGCGGGAGGGAAACGGGTAATTGGTAAAGCTGTAGCAAAAGGAGGTCTACTATTGAAGGGAAAAAATCCAGGCAATGTATGTTACTCTCATATTCCTGAAGTCTCTTCTCATTTCTTGCAGATTCAAAGACAAGAAGATGACATCAGAGCTCGAATGTCGACAGCATCTGATGCATTCCGCAAGGCTGTTACTGATACGCAAGCAATGAGACAAGAGTACTACAACTTCCAGCTACCGCGTATTCTCAGGGTACATAAATAATGCAGTTTGGGTTTAGTGTTCATTGCTAACCTTTTACTAGGCCTTGAAAGAATGTGCTGACGAAATCGATCTCGGGACGCAATACCATCTCACAAGATATGCCTTTCTCTTTGAAAGCATTGTTCTCAGCGACGGTTCAACGTTGGTTCCTGCCAAGGAAGAGGGTAAGTCTTGTTTCTATCAACTAGAACTGATCCCTCAGAAATCTTGCCAGGCAACACACTGTCAAAGGGGTTAAAAGCATCTATTGAAGCTATTGATAACAGAGGAGATTTCAAAACATTCATGCAAAATTATGCATACGCGCGAGGGTCCTTTACCTCTAGGGGACCGCGACGCGACGGACCATCTGACGAAGGGTTTTTACCCCCTATACCTGCATACAATAGAGATCGGCACACACCCGATACGTCTTCGAACGGGCATCATACATCAGACAAAGGTCGACCAACCTTTGGTGTTGATCTTGCAGAACAGATGACGAGAGATGATGCTGAAGTTCCGCCTATCATGCGAAAATGCTGTGAAGCTATCGAGAAGTATGGCATGGATATAACGGGGATATATCGTTTGAGCGGGACAACGAGTAAAGTGCAAAATCTCAAGCACCAGTTGGATAAAGGTACGCGGATTTGTTCTAGGCGGTGCCATCTGACCGGAACCGTGTGCAGACCTGGATTCTGTGGATCTCGACGCACCGGAATGGTCTGGAGATATTAACAATGTAACGGGCGTACTTAAAATGTGGTTGCGTGAACTTCCGGACCCACTCATGACGGTCAATTTACAGCACGGTTTCATCGAAGCTGCCAGTCAGTCTGTCCGTTGCCCTATCAGTTATGATTACTGATAACCGCCGCATCCTCCAATAGAGATTGATAATGACCGACTAAGACATATTCGATTGCATGAGAGAGTGAACGATCTTCCTGATGCGAACTACGCAACGCTGAAGTATTTCCTTGGCCACCTACATCGGTAAGTATAAATGCTAGTTGATTTACTCGAATGCTGACTTCTCGGGGCAGGATAATTCATGAACCAGCGAATATGATGACTGCCCAGAATATGTCAATTATCTTTGGTCCGACTCTGTTTGGGCAGATTCTTCCTGGCGTGGGTGTAAACGGTGGGATGCACGACGCAGGAACGACAGTAATAGACCTATCTAACTTGGTAAGGATACAATTTTGGACTCGTTTGCGGTTCTGACGTACACTTAGGCCATCGAAACGATTCTCAAACATTACAATGACATATTCGTAGACGATTCGGAGTAATAGGTGTATACCCCACGCAGGACGTTGTTACCGTTACTATCTTGCTATCATTCGCGGTTTCTCTGATTCTCATTGCACTTGTATTCATCACATTATGTATTGTCTCTATCATCGCTGATGAATTATTGGAAATTTATTTATGACTCCTTTGCAGAATAGCCCCAGTGCGTCATACTGATACCAAACGAAAAACAAAACATACAAGGATATGCGTGATATAGACAATCTTTGAAATTATGTGTGGGGGGAGGGCACTAGAGTGAATGAACGCCCGCAAAGCAAGTGTAGTTGCCGAGGCCCTTCGATGATAAATGACACACTCTTTGGAGCCTAATCGGCGGGTTCCCAGATGCCATCATGCCCAATGACCCATTCCGTCTGGGAGGGGAATATAATGCGTCGCAAAGTAGGGCATGCACGGCTCCATTCTCTGCACAATGCTGATTCTTCGTTGCCGGTGGATTGAGGTAATCCAGCCACCACGGTGGGCGACAGGTCTAGCAAAGTCAGACGACTAAACGCATGCAAGACAGGGGATAATCCGGTCAATAGTCTCTATCGCCTCCGGGAGAAGGCATCAGGAAAAGGACACAACCAGGTAGAAATTAGTACTCACGATACCAGAGAGTGCATAGTGAAGCGTGTGACGCAGTGTGAGTCTTATCCGTAAAACCTCTATCATTGGAAGGTAGGTAGCGATGTTACGGAGGAGTATGGGTCTCACGGACATGGTCGACAAGTCGAGGAACCTCAATGGTGTGGTAGTGTGCGCGAATCGCGGGAGATTATCCCGGGTAACATCAGAATCTTGACCTATGAGTGAAAGACTTTGGACAGGTCTCCCCGGCAGGATGTAAGCAGCAGTGTCGGTGGAACCACGGAAAGATAATAAGTTGGGAAGAGCGTCAGACCGTAAATTTAAGGCCCCGTGATGATCTGAGAGCTTCAGATGCCGTAGTAAGGGTACGGACGATAGAAATGAGTCTAAGATGGTGGAATATGATTGGACGTCTTTGGCCCAATCTGCACCGAAGGAACAGGACCGGAGGTGTGGGAAGGAGCATCCGTGGATTATCCGCTCTATTGGGTGGAGATGGATGCGGTTTTCTGCCGCCATGTTTGCGGGGCCGAGGGTTAATTCAAGAGAATCAAGAAAATGGAGCGTGCGAAGAGTGTCCGACAATTTGATTAAAGTCGATTCGATGTCCAAGGCGGACAAAGATGTGCTTCCTGTGGCCTGCCAGCGGATATGAAATATCCGTACTGATTCTAGAAGGTGAGGACGCCGGAGGAGGGAATCACAACATCTTATGGTACGCCAAGGTTGGGCATTCGAGGTGGAGATAATATCCCGAACGTGAATGGTAGAGTACAAGACACGTTCTGCGACTGCGTTGAAACGTCGAGAAACGCATGCAATGTTGGTAAGGAGGGGAGGAGGGAGAATCTCGAGGATAGCAGACAGCGTTTCGTTAGGAAGGACATGTTCAATGTTCGGTACAGCATCCGACATTGCATCCCTAGAGGAGAATAGAGAACATTAGCTGTAAAACAAGGACCTGGAGCAGAAAGAGAAGATGAATAACCCTCACCTGAGAAACATTTAAGAACTTTTTGACGCCTACGGAAAAACCTCGGACAATCTAATAGAGACATTTCACCGTAGTAAGGGCCACACCGAACGAAGGCAATGAGTGACACACCGTAACTGAATGCATTTATCGCATACAAGGTGCGACGTGGGTAAAAGAAACTTGAACTGCACACAAAGATCCTCAAAATGCCTCAAGTCAGATAAAGGTGGATTATAAATAATAGCGGTACAAGTAGAAATACAGTAACGAATACAACCGGAAACCACCTATGCACCGAAACCATAGAGAGTGCGACCTGACCGCTTAAGAGCATAGACAACATCGAGCGCTGTCACCGTCTTCCGCTTCGCATGCTCAGTATACGTGACCGAATCCCGGATGACCTGGAATCCATTCAGACGCGATTACCACCAAAGCAGAAATCTCGAACTCACATTCTCCAGGAAAATTTTCAAAACACCACGGGTCTCCTCGTAAATGAGACCAGAAATACGCTTCACACCCCCACGACGAGCAAGACGACGAATAGCGGGCTTTGTGATACCTGGGTGGCAGTTCAATAAACGAGTAGCTTTGACCATCCATGAAAACTCACCCTGAATGTTGTCACGAAGAATCTTGCGATGACGCTTGGCTCCACCCTTTCCAAGACCCTACAGCAGCGGCGTCTCCATCAGTAAACGGACAAAACCTTCCCTATAATTGCCAGAGCTCACCTTTCCACCTTTACCACGTCCTGACATGTTGATAGTAATATATAGTTGTCAAAGTTAACAAAGTAACAAAAGCCGCTAAAAGACTTGCGGTGGTGTTGAAGACGACGGCGAAGACGAGGGCGATTGAATGAGGTACCTCTCAAAGCCGGCTGCCCTTATATAGGTCCGACAGGTGGCTGTGCTTATTCCTTGTTTTGTTGATTTAGGACACCGTGGTCCATCACGTGTCTAGACGCGTCGTGTCCGTATATAACGCACGGGCCGAATGATGATCCATCTTCACTTCCATCCAATACCACCAGTGGTCATCAGCACTACTTCAACTCACCCTTACTATTCGACATGGCCCGTACCAAGCAAACTGCTCGCAAATCCACTGGAGGTTCGTGTTTGTTCATGGTGATACTATTGCGCTTGTGCTGATATCTGAGTTAGGAAAGGCTCCTCGTAAACAATTGGCAGCCAAATCATCGGCACGCAAGACTGCTGTGAGTACCTTTCGGTTATATCGAGTGGTCACTATCTGACGTTTGCTATGTATTCAGGCTGCTGCTGGTGGTGTGAAGAAGCCTCATCGATTCCGTCCTGGAACCGTCGCTCTCCGTGAGATTAGGAGGTATCAAAAATCGACAGAGCTGCTTATTCGCAAACTGCCGTTCCAGCGACTGGTTCGTGAGATTGCTCAGGATTTCAAGGTGTGTCATGGTAGTATGTGATGGGTAGAGTGTTAGCTGATTCGGTATTTGACAGACTGACCTTCGATTCCAATCGTCTGCTGTTATGGCGCTTCAGGAAGCTGCTGAGGCATATCTCGTTTCTCTGTTTGAGGACACGAATCTTGCTGCTATTCATGCCAAGCGTGTTACTATCCAACCTAAAGATTTGGCCTTGGCTCGGAGACTTAGGGGAGAGCGCTCATAGATTCATATTTCTATCTTTATTGTACCCCTAGTGTATCATCTATTTATTCTCAGTTCTGTGCTTCGGGTCATTTCCTTGATGTCTGATTCATTTGTGATTATATTTGAATGATCATTCGTACTTCTGGGAAGTGAGCCAGTGAACTTTTGTCTCGCAATCTAAGATTGCGTGCAAATGCAGTCCGGTTGTTAGGTTGCTATCGTGCCAATGATTGCTGGCCGACTGCGCAGGATGGCAAGTCAACAATATTACATATTTGTTGTCCACGGCTAATTTTAAAAGAACATAACAATATTGATACAGCGTACATACTTGACTGGGAGAATAGAATATGGTGTAGATAGACTGTCCCACGTCCAAAAAGGAGCATCTAGATAATATTGGGTATCTGGTCATGGCAGAAAAGCCGTTGTGACCATGACTACCGATGCTAACCATAGGCTGGCACCCAGCGACATCCGGCTCGCATGATTACTATTTCGTCCCGCGGAACCACTCGTCGCTGATACGGCTGCTGCGATGGAGCCGATAGTTGCAGTCGGTACTGCAGCACGGGTATTGCCGTTCAGAGACAAGGCATATTCGCTCAACGTAGCAAACCCTACTGCTGGGGGATTGTATCGGAATACCGAGTAGACATTTTTCTATTGGATTATTTCTAAGTCAGTGCTCTTGCAGTAGACTCGAAGCTATTGGTCGTACCAAGAAAGTATCGCCGACGATCCATGCGGGCGCACTGCTTCCCGTAGTCAACTCGAAGAAGGCGCCTACGCACTCCGACTGCGATATTTGTGTAAGCTGAAAGTCATCATTGCTGATGGACCAGCTTTTTCCACCAAAAGACATAGTCACATTGACATTGGTATCGCAAGCTGGAGAGATATTTCAGGGCGTTCAAAGTACCACGTCTCAAAAAGACTCACGATATATATAGTACCCATCATAGTCACCCGTACCCGCAGTCGCATCAGGTATTTGCGAGTAGAGACTAGCGATGTAGGCGGAAGGACCCCCAACTAGAGTGGTGCCAGTGTCGATTGCCGCATAGGCATTCGTGCCGGAACCTATGGTCACTGAATTTCCTTGAGCAGTCAGAGCTGCGGGTATTGGTTTTTATGCCACAATGTGATAGGTAAGATTCTTACAGCTCAGGGACAACAACCAGTAACTTCCGGAGTCAGCCAGATCCATATATTCGATGTCCCCAGTATACAGGGAAGAGTTGACAAAGCCTAATACAATTATAATTAGCATCCAGCGAAGCGTGTAGTCCTAAGGAAACAGACCCATAGTAAAGGTTCCTCCAGGTTCGAGGCTGTTGGCGCCGCTGACTCCAAGATAGCTGCAGCTTTTGTCAGACAACGAAATCACCAACATAAGGAAGTACCTACCGTGTCAGTTGGAATGACATCAGAGGCTGGTCCCAAGCACCCCCGGAGGCCAACGCTTGCCAAAAGGGAGTGGTCTGCGCCGTTGATATTGATGCCCAAGCCAGGCCCAAAAGCCCAGAAACAGGATCTGATAACAGTCCCGATGTTATTGTGTCGCACACAGCGAAGACCTGACTTGACACGGAGAAACCGGCCATTTGAACGGTATCAGAACCCAAGAAACCGGCAGCACCGCCGCTACCATACGATATAGAGAAATCGGTGCTCTTATTGACAAAGGTACTTGAGTCGGCGGTGTTAAATGTGGGAATGCTACTGCATCCTGTAACACAATTGCTGTCGGCGACCCACAGGTCACTATAGCTAGATTTAGGAAAAGCTGTAAGTCAAATGACGAAGGACAGACGCACGCAGAACCTGTGTCCAGGATCACATTGTAAGAAACAGAAGGAGTGCCAATGGCTAACGATCCGTAGAAACTGATGATACGTAGTGTCAAAGAACGTGGGCACTCGTCGTGAGGCTAAACATACCTCGAGTCGGTGTTCTGGTTGACCAATCTATAGGAAGTGTCGGTAAAAGAAACGTCGACAGCAGCTAGCAACTTACAGATTGCTACCAGAACTGCGCTTCTGAGGTATTGACGCACCATACTTCGTCATCAACATCTCCCTAGTGTTCTTCGCCCACTGGCCCCATTCCGCCTTCGACTTGTACGAGGGACGTCGTCTATGTAGATTCATTGAAAGCCCGTTACCAGCAGGCTTTGGTTGAGGAGCAGCAAAAACATCTGAGGAGGCGCATAGCAGTAGGGCAAAACAAAGAGGTAACGACGACAGCATTGGAGTGGGAGAAGGGTAGGAAGAAGTGTGAGAAGGAACGTAGTGATAGAGGTATAAATTGGATAAAAGATTGCTGTGCTCGCCCAGCGAGAAGGGGAACTAGGCAAAACGGACGGGAGCCAAGGGTAGCTGCGGTCCTTATTATGTCGTATTGAGGCAAAAGCTCTCCACGTGATCGCATGGCATTATTAATGCCCGCTGATCGGTCGTCCATAACGTCCTTTTTGACAACTTTCTACTGAAAAGATAGTGCAGACCTCGAAGTCTGTGCATATAATCGTTGAAGTAATTCTGTTGTACTGATTTTCTGGGCAATCAGTACATCCGGAACTAGAATCAATCTGTACCGGTGCTCTGCCCGCCTCGGTGCTGCGTGGGGCTGGTCCGCAGTAATCC
The DNA here is from genome assembly GCA_028551335.1 of Armillaria sp. CMW 4456. Lineage (NCBI taxonomy): Eukaryota > Fungi > Basidiomycota > Agaricomycetes > Agaricales > Physalacriaceae > Armillaria > Armillaria sp. CMW 4456. The sequence continues at coordinate 34,947 of JANDKJ010000271.1, forward strand.
GAACAGCGCGCGTAATCAAACGTACGACTGTGCTCGTAGTACCCTCATCCACATGAATTTGGTAGTCATAAGATGATCGCCATATTATTTATCCTCGATTAATGCTGTATCCCGTCGAGGCCGTATTAGTGATGTACTATCAAAATCCGAGCAAAATCGCATAATGACCCCGACACAGCATTACAACGTTTCTTATTGATTTTGACATGTTTTCAAATCTCCAATCCCTCAAACTCGAGCGAAATCGCTACAAGAGTAACTCCTTTCGCAGGCATGTGTCTTTCATAAACTTCCTGTAGCTTCTCGCAAAGCGAGACGGTCGTTGTCTAGAAACGAAGAAGTAGGGATGTATTTGTAGATTTAACTATTCGAGAATACGAACGATCATCTGCCTGCCTGGAAATTTTCGTTGAATTTTGGTACCCTCTTGATATCACAGAGCCGCAGTACTAGGAATGCGACCTTATATAAGCTAGCATTCGGGAGGTCTTGACGGTATAAAATTTTGGGCTTCTTGAGAAGTCACCAGGGCTGGTTAGAAGGAGTAAGTCGATGTACACTTTCCGCCCACTTTCGTTGTATAGTCCTTGGTAGGTGCCACGGGTGTTGATTAAGCTGAAAAACCGTGCCTAAGATGTGAGGCGCAGTTGTAGTAGTCGATTTAGTGTTGGAGCAAGGTGTCCATGGAAGCTTGAGAAGTTCCCTCGTTGCGAGCGGAAGTGCAGACAACATATTGAAGTTAAGTGAGACGATAACTTGGCATTATAAATGCATGTATACAACACTCCTGGTCCTGGAAGAAATCACAAAAGCCAGTCCCACTGCGGTTTTAGGATACTGTATACCTTGTGCTCTTTAGCATCAACGAAGGCGTAGAATAAGGATGCAGAAACATGGATATACTTTATACGGGTCCAGATCCCAAACGCCTAAGAAAGCAATCTTTCTTTACTCTTCTTCCTGATCGGACTTTTTGTCGACGCCAGCTCCTCTCATATAGGTCCAGAATGTCGGGCCAAATGTGTAATATGCGACACCAAAGGCGGCGCCGCCTAGGTGAGCAAAGTGGTCAAAGAACCGCCATCCCCGGATGACACCTAGAACGTCTAGTGCAAGCAAGGCGCCCACGCCTAACTGTATATCGATGGGATATGAAGGGGGAATGGTCAGAGCAATCTGCCCATTCGGAAATGCCAAGGCCGTCATCGTTACACAGGCATAAATGGCACCAGAGGCGCCTAACGAAGGAGCTACCGATGAAGCTACAGCCTTGGTGGTTGCGCTAGCCACTGTAGTGGATGCTGCAGAGACCGCAGCCTGCCATGTGTCAATAGCTTTGGGCCCATTGGCAGGAGAAGATAGGCGGGATATGAGACGGGGGTACTTGAATTTAGCAGTCACAGTATGCGAAACAAGGGATGCAAACACGCCAGCTAAATCAGATAGGAAAGGATCAGAACCATCATTTAACTAATATGAGCTTGGTACTGCGCACCTGAGAGATAAAAGGCTAGGAAATGGTAAGCCGATGTTGATTCAAGTTGATCGGGGGATTCAGACGACTGAGACTGAGAGAGATACACCGACGCGGAGGAACCTGAGAACTGAGGATGAGTCCAGAGTGGAGACGGTACTTTGACAGCAGTTACCAAAGCTTTCCAAAGCCAGACAATTGGCCAAGAGGTGGATGATTGATCGATGGCTGTATTTACAGGTTGGTAAATTATCATCAGAAGAGTACCATGAAGATACACACCTGAAAGTGCTTGAAAGCATGGTATACGATAGGCCGGAGAGTGGGTGATGCATGAAACTACGGATCATCATAGGTTGCAAACGTGATATATTCCAAGCCACCCATACACCAGCATTGAGCAGGCAGAGTTTCCAGCAGAGGCGTCGCCCATCTGAAGCATCTGCATAGGGTTGTGCGAAGGCAAGGTACAATCCGCTCACCCACGGTCGGAGCAACTGAGGGATCTGCGAGGCTTGGTCTTGAATAAGAGCATAGAAATTCCGGAGATTCTGCTACGAATGGGCCAGTGATTATGCATGAGACGGAGATGGCACACCTTGACCAGCTCAATCTGTTGGAGTCTGCGCAGGTCTGCGCTCGTAATTTCAGTCCATTTCGTGCTTGCAGCCAGCCGGTTAGCCCACAGCTCTGTCTCGAAATTGGTCCTCCATGCAGCATAAGAAAACGCAAGGGATGATCCAAATACAAAAAACTTTTTATTGATCAGCCATATAACATCAAAAACTCAGCATATAGCGTACCAGAACTTGATTTCTTATTTGAGGTCGGCCTAACCGTTCGGCAAACTTAGGTCGCTCGAAAACTGGCTCGTAAATCTTTTGAGCGGTTTCAGTGTACTTCAAGCATCTTCCTGAGGTAAATAGTCGACGGGCATAGTGGAAATGACTTAAGGACCGTGCTGAGTGGTGGACCAACGAGTAGTACATTGACAGGCCATTGACAACAACCAACAACAAAGTTTTGCCCTGGTGCCGATCATTACGATTCCAGACGGCTTATTGCAAGCGCTTACATTCTCAATGAACGATATCGGTGATCGTACTTGGGGTGTTGTCCGGTTGGCAGAAGATTCACAGGAAGTCGTTGATGCAGACGAAGAGGTATTATGCTTGCTAAACGTCTTCAATACCGTGACTACCGTGACATTGACTCTTGCCATAGGTTTTCTTGATATACTCAGATCTCCAGGGCGGTGTTTCTTCGTATACGACAGGATTCCGTGGACTAGGACAACAAGATTCACGACATGATAGCCTCACAGTCCGACTGGATCTCTACCCACCTACGGGTGCTCCTCCGATATCTCTTCCTCGAACAAAGTCACGGAGGCATACTTCGAAATGGGCGACCAAGATCACGAAACCTGTTGGGAGAACAATCGAGATAAGCATTTCCCAGGACGTTACCGCCCTACGAAGTCGGGGTGGAGACACGGGAAGCGTGGTATGGAAAGCCAGGTACCCCTTATGAAGTCCATTCCTCGACATGGTGAGATTAACATATATATATATATATAGCATTGATTTCGCGCGTCTTGTCCTTGAACAGCTTCACTTTGCTCCACCTTCAGCTTCTCTACTCGATAAGACTGCGCTGGGAAACACAGAAATACTGGAATTGGGGTCAGTCTCTGGTTTATCTAAGCGGCTTATCGTTCTTTTTTTGTGTTGAACTCGCGTGACAGGGCAGGTACTGGTCTACTGAGTTTAGCACTGAGTGCTTGGGCCAAGAAGTATACTGTCACCGATATTCGTGAAATCTTACCACTACTCGAAAAGAACATCCTACTTAACCGTGCTGGTTCTACTACTACGACTAATATATCAATCGCCGAACTTGACTGGGTTTCACTGCATACCACGCCAGCAAAACAGAGGTCGCGAGTATTCGAGTTTCCAGCTGTGGATCTTGTTTTCGTAGTGGATTGTATCTATCACCCTTCCCTAATGCCTGCTCTGGTGGATACCATTGATTACATTTCGACACCTGAACAAACGACGGTGGTCGTGGTTGTCGAACTGCGGGACGAGGATGCGGTACGCGTTTTTTTAGACGTTTGGCTTGGAACACCCGGCTGGGAAATACGGAGGATAGGACGGAGGACTGGACTTGAACGACCGTACGTGATTTGGGTAGGACGCAAGGTCGACGGCGGTAAGAAACGAGGATCTGACTAGGAGGGCAAGGCTTAGGATGCCTGACGGAGCCTAGGATGTAGGCAATATCCGGCGCGGGATCGTAGGGGATGGAATATTGAACACAGATGCTATCCGATTTGGGCAATCTCACGAAAGAAGTGTTACTGTGCGTCATCGTCGAGAGCGAATGACGTCGACTTGTGGCTGGGATCTGCGCTGCTTGGGATGGGTCCTCGGGGTATAAAAGGGCGCGAGGATTCGACAATCCGTATCTTCCAACTCTTCCCTCTACTCCCATCATCTCTACTGCTTTTAGCAACACCACATTCGCTACCGTCCAACTCCACACTATCACTATGATCTTCAACGTCAACGCTGCTGCTGTCGCTGCGCTTGCCCTCACGATGGCCGTGCACGCGGCGCCGTCATCTGTTGTGAACCGGGACCTCACTGTACGTGGCTTGCTGTTGAATAATCCCACTCTGATGTTCGGTGTTTAGGACTGCGACCATGGACACAACGTCAACGATCACACTTCCTTGGTCGACGTCTCCGTTAACCGCGATGCCTCGCACAGCACCGAGTCCAACCACGTCAATGACCGCACCGAATCCAACCACTCCAGTGACCGCACCGAGTCTAACCACGCCAATGACCGCACCGAACCTAACCACGCCAGTGATGGGTCCCGCCGCACCGAATCCAACAGCACCAGTGAACGCACCGAATCTAACCGTGATGACAAGACCCGCTCCCGTGATGACGACCACTCTGCCCTCGTCAAAGCCACCGTCAACGACGCTACCCACGGCGATCACGATGACAACCGCTCTACCCTCGTCAAAGCCACTGTCAATGACCACGACGAAAACTCCCATCACAACGACGGCGACCGCTCTGTGATCAAAGCCACCGTCGACGATCACGACGATAAGTCTCGTCACAACGACGGTGACCGCTCTTTAATCAAAGCCACCGTCAATGATCACGACGAAAACTCCCGTCACAACGACGACGAACGCTCTTTAATCAAAGCCACCGTCAATGATCACGATGAGAACTCTCGCCGAACCGACTCAGATTGTAATGATAACACCCATCGCGGTGATATTGACCGCTCATCCATCGTCAAAGTCGCCGTCGATGGCCACCACATCGATGACCACCACACTGACACTGACCACGCCAGCGACAAGCTCGTCGATGCTCGCGTTCAGACCACGCACGGTGACACCAACGGTCGCGGAACTCGTGATAACAGCCGTTGCAACGACTGTACATCTGAAGTATCGCACGCAGGGACGACCTTGAAACGGAGCGAAGGCGTTCTTGACGATCTGGAGCTTGTACGCAGTGTAGAGCGCTTGTCCTACCGTTGCTCGCCGCAAGGTAAGATAAAACGCTTATCCTCAGACCCATCTACTCATCTTTTATTCCAGAGGCTGCATCAAGGTGTGGCCATGATTGTAATGGTTTTGCCGGAGGTTATACCAACGACGTGAGTTTGCCAATCACAGATTGTTCAACGTTTTCACCAACTCTTCCTTTGCAGGGCTTTATCGTTGTCTATTTCGGCAAGGAGAGATATGGCCTTTCACCCGAAATTGACGGCTTGTACAAGAAAGGGTGGTTGCCTCAGTACAAATATGAATGTTAAATATTCAGGGCTTATCACTTGTCTCGCACGTTTTCAGTTGTATATCCAGGATGACGCTGTAATGATTATTTGTTTACTTTTTTTCACCCTTGACAAATGCATAAGTCGGCACTCGTACATCTCTTCATGGCTCGCTCTCCATACCACAAGTACCATTTGCGGCGAACATTCAATTTCATTTCTCAAAGTTTCGACAAACTGTCCCAACAATTCTAGGACCACCTGTGGACATTGCCATGTAGTGTGATACCTATCTGTCGTCGGCCTCAACAATGTCCATACCGTGACGTATCGAGTCGAGCTCTTACATTGTGGATTCCATTTCACCGATCCAAACTTCGACCGGCTCAGCACATGATCCTGCAACCTCATCAATCTTTCTGAATCGAACGCCGATCTCATTGGCCATGGCCCAAATGGTGCGTTCTGCCTCGTCACGCTCTTTGTATCCCAAGAGGATCAACGGACGCTTTGCGCTCATCATTCAAATCCACAATCTATGCCAGCATCTACTCTCACTCTAACAGCCAATTCGACAACAGGAGCTGTTGCTGCAAAGATCCCAATGTGTCAGGTTTTATGGACCCGAATGTCACCTATTCCCTTGATTTACTCTACTCACATGACCACAAGCGTTGGGAGAGCAACAATGTGCGCCATGCAACAACACTGGAATGGCCTGCAAAAGGACTTGACTAAGGGGAGTAGTTCATACCCGCTGCTGCTAATTTTTAGTGCTAATTTTTGGTACGTGCATGATATCTTTCCCGTTTGAACATGTTTCCAAAGCATGGTACATACCACGTCAACTAACGTACTATTGACGCGCCCGGCCCGTAGCAGTTTGAAGATAAAATTTTATCCAAATTTTATCGTTTTGGGCCTTCGGCAAGCTTGACGACATAATGCATAATTCTCTGCTCAACCTTGGGCATTATAACCAAATTATAACACTTATTTACCCATACACCAACTCAATCTTGACTCCAAACTGATGCTTTATGAGTTGTTCCACTATTAACTCAAAAGAGCCCGAGATAGTTTGCACTTGTTTACCTGACCTAGCAGGGCCAATAAATATTTTCCCGGTTTCCGTCCAGGGGTAGAGGAGCTTCTTCGTTCATCTTTACGATGTTCTATTACATCTCATTCCTCCGTCCTCCCCCATCAAATGCGAGCTTGTCCGGTAAACTTTCCGTCACGCCGCAGATCACCAACGACCTTCGTACCGAATTTTATCATAGTCCTCAGGATATCTTCTACACCTGGTTGTCACCACTGGGAACCCAAACCAGGCCGATTAAATTGACTACCTGGCGGCAAGAAAATGCGTACAAGGAAATTGTTGTTCCTTTACCGCCTTTAGTTCGAGAGGGCCAACAGTGGACACTTGGCCTGGCAGCGTCTTCCAAGGCTTCAGACGCCATTGTTGACCTTCAAGACAGCAAGATCTTGGGCCATGTACCGTTTGGGGTATTATCTATGCCGATACAATTTGGACGATCCACTCCAACAGAGAAGAAACAGGGGAGGATTGAAAGACTTTATGCTCTGCATCGCGGCACTATGAGGATAACCGAGCAGACATCATTCGACTTGGACAAGGTATTTCGAAATAATGTTCCTTGAAAAACTCGTTTGATCTCGGTTAGATATAGAAAATATGGGACAGTGGAATTGGACTTAGTTCTTGGCTTGTCACCAAGTCAAGATCGGGGGAACTACCAGAAGCGCTACGGAGCACATTATTCTCTGAAGAGAGAAGAGATATCATTGAACTGGGTGGGTATCCATGTCTTTGATCTTTTTCACTATTTCATATCCCTTCTTTCAGGTGCGGGAACAGGGATTCTATCTTTAACTGTAGCGGCCTTACGTTCATCCCAACGAGATGACAGCAAGTCTCATATCATAACCACCGATCTGGGTTCGTGCAAATCTATGCTATCTTCTACAAAATTCCGGATTATGAATTATCAGAACACTAGAGTCAGCGATTCCACTTTTGGAGCACAATATCTCATCAAATAGGCACCTAGTTCCTAATGGTTCCACTAGCCCTAAAGCCAGCGTGTTAGACTGGTATGAAGACCTGCCTGAAAACGTACAATCATTTGATGACGGCTTCGATGCTATAATGTATGCATGTTTGGTGTTTGATTTGATGATTCTTACACTGCTCCAGCATGGCCGACGTCACATACAACACGTCTTCATTTCCGGCCCTACTTCGCACTCTTGCCAGTCTTATTACGATGAGCGCAAAGCGTCCGTTGATCCTCTTGGGATACAAAGAGCGTGACGAGGCAGAACGCACCATTTGGGCCATGGCCAATGAGATCGGCGTTCGATTCAGAAAGATTGATGAGGTTGCAGGATCATGTGCTGAGCCGGTCGAAGTTTGGATCGGTGAAATGGAATCCACAATGTAAGAGCTCGACTCGATACGTCACGGTATGGACATTGTTGAGGCCGACGACAGATAGGTATCACACTACATGGCAATGTCCACAGGTGGTCCTAGAATTGTTGGGACAGTTTGTCGAAACTTTGAGAAATGAAATTGAATGTTCGCCGCAAATGGTACTTGTGGTATGGAGAGCGAGCCATGAAGAGATGTACGAGTGCCGACTTATGCATTTGTCAAGGGTGAAAAAAAGTAAACAAATAATCATTACAGCGTCATCCTGGATATACAACTGAAAACGTGCGAGACAAGTGATAAGCCCTGAATATTTAACATTCATATTTGTACTGAGGCAACCACCCTTTCTTGTACAAGCCGTCAATTTCGGGTGAAAGGCCATATCTCTCCTTGCCGAAATAGACAACGATAAAGCCCTGCAAAGGAAGAGTTGGTGAAAACGTTGAACAATCTGTGATTGGCAAACTCACGTCGTTGGTATAACCTCCGGCAAAACCATTACAATCATGGCCACACCTTGATGCAGCCTCTGGAATAAAAGATGAGTAGATGTGTCTGAGGATAAGCGTTTTATCTTACCTTGAGGCGAGCAACGGTAGGGCAAGTGCTCTACACTGCGTACAAGCTCCAGATCGTGAAGAACGCCTACGCTCCGTTTCAAGGTCACCCCTGAGTACGATAACAATTCAAATCCACAGTCGCTGCAATTGCTGTTGTCATGAGTTCCACGACTGTTGGTGTCATCGTGCGTCGTCTGAATGCGAGCATCGACGAGTTTGTCGCTGGTGCGGTCAGTGTCAGTGTGGTGGTCATCGACGGAGACTTTGACGAGGGATGAGTGGTCAATATCACCGCGGTGGGTGTTATCATTACGGTCTGAGTCGGTTCGGCGAGAGTTCTCATCGTGATCGTTGACGGTGGCTTTGATTAAAGAGCGTTCGCCGTCGTCGTGACGGGAGGTTTCGTCGTGATCGTTGACGGTGGCCTTGATTAAAGAGCGGTCACCGTCGTTGTGATGAGAGTTTTCGTCGTGATCGTTGACGGTGGCTTTGATTACAGAGCGGTCGCCGTCGTTGTGGTGGGTGTTTTCGTCGTGGTCATTGACAGTGGCTTTGACGAGGGTGGAACGGCTGTCATCGTGATCGCCGTGAGTAGCATCGTTAACAGTGGCTTTGACGAGGGCAGAGTGGTCGTCATCACGGGAGTGGGTCTTGTCATCACGGTTAGATTCGGTGCGTTCACTGGTGCTGTTGGATTCGGTGCGGCGGGAGTCATCGTTGGCGTGGTTAGATTCGGTGCGGTCATTGGCGTGGTTAGACTCGGTGCGGTCACTGGAGTGGTTGGATTCAGTGCGGTCATTGACGTGGTTGGACTCGGTGCTGTGCGAGGCATCGCGGTTAACGGAGACGTCGACCAAGGAAGAGTGATCGTTGACGATGTGCCCATGGTCGCAGTCCTAAACACTGAATATTAGGGTGGGATTATTCAACAGCAAGCCACGTACAGTGAGTTCCCGGTTCACAACAGATGACGGCGCCGCGTGCACGGCCATCGTGAGGGCAAGCGCAGCGACAGCAGCAGCGTTGACGTTGAAGATCATAGTGATAGTGTGGAGTTGGACGGTAGCGAATGTGGTGTTGCTAAAAGCAGTAGAGATGATGGGAGTAGAGGGAAGAGTTGGAAGATACGGATTGTCGAATCCTCGCGCCCTTTTATACCCCGAGGACCCATCCCAAGCAGCGCAGATCCCAGCCACAAGTCGACGTCATTCGCTCTCGACGATGACGCACAGTAACACTTCTTTCGTGAGATTGCCCAAATCGGATAGCATCTGTGTTCAATATTCCATCCCCTACGATCCCGCGCCGGATATTGCCTACATCCTAGGCTCCGTCAGGCATCCTAAGCCTTGCCCTCCTAGTCAGATCCTCGTTTCTTACCGCCGTCGACCTTGCGTCCTACCCAAATCACGTACGGTCGTTCAAGTCCAGTCCTCCGTCCTATCCTCCGTATTTCCCAGCCGGGTGTTCCAAGCCAAACGTCTAAAAAAACGCGTACCGCATCCTCGTCCCGCAGTTCGACAACCACGACCACCGTCGTTTGTTCAGGTGTCGAAATGTAATCAATGGTATCCACCAGAGCAGGCATTAGGGAAGGGTGATAGATACAATCCACTACGAAAACAAGATCCACAGCTGGAAACTCGAATACTCGCGACCTCTGTTTTGCTGGCGTGGTATGCAGTGAAACCCAGTCAAGTTCGGCGATTGATATATTAGTCGTAGTAGTAGAACCAGCACGGTTAAGTAGGATGTTCTTTTCGAGTAGTGGTAAGATTTCACGAATATCGGTGACAGTATACTTCTTGGCCCAAGCACTCAGTGCTAAACTCAGTAGACCAGTACCTGCCCTGTCACGCGAGTTCAACACAAAAAAAGAACGATAAGCCGCTTAGATAAACCAGAGACTGACCCCAATTCCAGTATTTCTGTGTTTCCCAGCGCAGTCTTATCGAGTAGAGAAGCTGAAGGTGGAGCAAAGTGAAGCTGTTCAAGGACAAGACGCGCGAAATCAATGCTATATATATATATATATGTTAATCTCACCATGTCGAGGAATGGACTTCATAAGGGGTACCTGGCTTTCCATACCACGCTTCCCGTGTCTTCAACCATTCCCCAGCACCTGTTGTCGAGACATATGATGGTCACTTAACTTGTACATGTCAGACGTTTTCAGTGTGTACACTCTTGATTGAGAGTACTTGGATGAAACCATACTATCTGGGCGACATTTAGATTGATGAATCCAGGTCAAAGAGTCATCTCATTCCGCAAGCATCGGCGGCAACGCAATTCAAGACGGTACATGATTTAACCCAGACTCATTCACCAGAGGAGACAAAGTGAATAAAGCATGCTATCCGGTCACCGCGTCGACCTCAGAATCATCAGAATCGTCCAATGGTATGAACCGCCGGCCTTCTCGCTATAACGATAAAATATTCAGATCCATCTCGTTGAAGCGGAAATTACTCACGAAAGGAGATCTTCTTTGCCGTAGAGTAGGCGGTGGAACAGGGAAAATATTAGTATGTGCAGTCGACCGACGAGTTAAACTTTCACTAGTAGCAGGAGAAACGTGAGCAGGCCAAGATCCAATCTTTTGTTCTGTTAATTGTGCGTGGTGATGAAAGGATGGTTCTGAAACATGAGAAGTTCGATGGGCGGTGCCTGTGGTCATAGCAACGTCGGAAGCACTGGATCTCGGAACTGAACTTGGCGCGGAAATAGGAAGCTGCTGCAGAGGAGAGGGACGGGATGTTGGTGCAAATACAGAAGGCCGCCGCCCCCGCAAGGAGGATGCACGGTCGCGATTATTGACGGGAGTGGCCTCTTTGGTGAAAGACGGCCTCAAAGCACTTTGATCGTTGTGCTGCGTGATTTCAGCCAGAGGGCGACGAGGAGTCCTAGGCTCTAAAGTCGTCTTCACACAGGGAGTCCGCATACCCATGCCTATTAGCGAAGACAAAGCAGTCGACGAAGAGCTCAGAGCTGAAGACGACTGTTGTTGCACAGGCACCGGTAACGTTGATTTTCGTTTTGAAAGAGAGCTTAGCGTCGTTGAAGGCCTTCGTGTTGCAGCTCCAAGGGACTGGTGATGTTGATCTTCGGACATGCAAGATGTGTTTTCGTCCACGCGACGCCTTTTCTTTCCGGACAGTGGTGATTGTTGTTCACAATGGTCCAACCCGGGTGAGCTTGAGCGGGTATCTGAAGTCTTCTCCAACGTTCGTTCCGACCGCTGGGTTTGTACTATAGTTTCTTTGATGGAGCTACGAGCCGTCTCGATGTGCAAAGGAACTGCTTGGAGAAGCGGCAAAAGCGGCAGAAGGGACGAGAGAATGGTGCCTTGCTGGTCCTGAATCGCCTGGAGAGTCTGAGATTGACTCTGTAGGGTCTGCGAACTGCTTTGATAGAGCTTTGGTGGCTACTCAAAACAGATCAACACTGGCTAAGATTAACCGGCTTACCAACTGCATGGCGTCTATGCGCTGATCCAAACCAGCCAGCCTTAGTTGCACACCCTTACAAAACTCCTCCATTCTTTCAGCCTGTGCCGGGCGCCCAGTGGTCTTCTGGATCTCGGTCTGGCATCGATTGACTGGCGAAAAGACATGCAAAAAGGAAATATATGCTGGTCCAGAAACACTTACCTAGGTTATACATCTCGTTCGTTAGGTCTTCGTGCTCTTGTTGAAAAAGCGTCCTAGTGAGCCCCAGTTCCTGCTTAGCCTCGTCCATACCCTTCGTGAGCTTCTCTACACGTTCCGAAAACCTTTCAACGTGCGCCTGAGTATCATGAAGGAGGATTCGTAGTGATGTGCCTGTTCTGTCGGTTGGTGCAATGGGTGGGAGAGGAATGTCTGAACTTGGCGGAGCGGCCAAGGTGTCTTTCTTCAGCAAATGAGCCCACAAGACGGATGATGCTGGTGTACGGCGTGAAGGTCCGTGGTTTTGCTTGGGATTGGAGGCAATACACGAGGTAGACGAAGAGTCCATATCGACAGTATTGTGCACGTCGCAGGTATTTAGATCAAGATCGCTGTGTCAATGCCACGTTACGTGCTGGCTACCACTGGAGATAAAATTGAAATACAGATTTGTTACATGTGATAGATATGTAGTGCATCCCTCTCCATTACAGTATTAAATAAAAAAACGATGATTTCTATAGAGGTGGAAGAGGTCGACGACATTGTGGACAGATGTTCTACACCAGTATGTATGTTTAATATATTGAATGCCTAGCGATTGGTAACACACTGACCTTGATAGCAAGCCACTGTGCGTGATAAATTCAGTACCTGCTGCAACGACAGAGATAGACGACCGACCTTCTCAAGACATTCAGTATGCTGTGACGGTCAAACGGCCATCAGCATTTTGCAGCAGAAAAAGGAGCAGGCTGCTCACGAAAAGATGATGGCATGGCGCAAGACTGTAGATTTTCTTCGCAACTGCGTTTCCAACACTTGCTTGGACGGCGTTTAGAATCCCGCTTGCATCAATGCCTTTCGGTATTTTTCGTTTACTTGCTATGTTTCGAGTATCCCAGTCATCGTGCTTCTCATCAGCCGACTTCCTCTTTCGCATTAGAGGCGACTCTATTATAATAGCGTCCAGACAGATTACACATTCTCCGAGCGACCTTTCTGGTGCCTCAGGATCAGGCAGTGGCAATGCTGGGTGATAATCGTAGGTCTTCACAATGGCATACTATGGCATATAAGCGGATACACTTCGATCCCTCTGTTCTTAGAGACATACCTTCGCGGGGAGGAAAAATGCTGGTCCTAGTTCGTCTTGAAGTATGACCACAAAGGCCTGAAGACATACAAAAATAGCGAGATAGTATGACCAAGCTATTGGGCTGTCAGATCACAGAGGCGTGAAGGATGCGCTAGGAGACTCACAGCGAGGATCGACGTCCAGGACATTCTTCGGACAAGCAAGGAAATCTAACAAACAATGAATCGAGGTCGTAGATACAGTGGCATTACTCACACATTGCAAGGTAAAGCCTACAAACTGTCGTCGCTACCACGTATTCTTTCGAGAACCCGCTAGAGCGACCCCGACGGACAGAACGAATGATCTGAGGTAACCAGATAGACGAGTATGTGAAAGCCACGAACATAAGGGATAGCGTAGGCGATAAAATGACTCGAACGATGAACGTTAAGAAGATGAACATCGTGATCCCTAAGAAGATAATTCAGATTTACACTACTAAAATGATGAAAGAAAATGCGCACAAAGTCTGGCACCTGGATCGGATCGTAGATGCTGGATGGCGAACGCCCAGAAGGACAGATTGGGGGTTGTTGATGTTGTAGCCGGGGTTGCCGGATTTGCAGAAGTCGCTAAAGGAGGCGGGACGCTATCAGGACGCTCTTGCGGGGCAGCGGTAGTGGCCAGAGAAGTGTCGACGATGTCTTCGGGAATCTGAATTTGGTGTATGAGAACAGAGAATTGCTGGAAGGAAATGTTATAAATTAGAAGGAAGATGGAGAATATGACTCACCGCCTCGTACACAAACATGGCACAGGCCAGGAAAGCGGGCGCCGTGAGAGAAAGAGATGGACGGCCTTCCGCAATAATAGCAAAAGTGATATGCCCCGCAAAAGAAACCGAATCAATAGTAGACTGTGTGAAGAACGTCCATCGGGACACTCGCGATATTCCTGATGGGGTACGACTTCGCTCCATTTGCCGTGCTAGGACGAAAAGCAGAATGAAATAGATCACTGTGGCACTTCCCGCATCTACACGAAAGATAAGAAAGGAAAGGAAAGGAAAGGAAAGGAAAGGAAGCACATACATGTTGTTACTTTGCGGAAGAATGTACGAGACCTGGAAAGACTGTCACCGGATCGATCGTGTAACAGACATTTTAAGATACGAACCTCAAACCCTCTGTTTCTCGGATTTCAAACATGATGCCGCATTCTTTGCTGATTAGGACACCCGATACAGAAAGCTTGGGGGGAGACACAGTGGGAAGACCTCTCGGGTGCTGCATTTCTTCTTCCAATAGCTGCATTTCATGTTCCGAGATACTGACTGGATCTATCTGGGCATACAGAGTGAAGGAGCATGAAGATAATATATCTGTTCATCCAGTTCAAGCGTATAATGAGGAAGTTAAATATCGTCAGTACCTTGAGAGGTCGGTTCGCGTTCTACGACGCCAGCATCAATCAAGTTCTTGAGTTTTTTCAGTTTTGATGCAAGCTCAGGTTCCACAAAGTGTGCTGTCTGGTTTTTCCGGTTTTCTGGAACGAGAGAAGGTAAAAGTCTGATGTCTATGTTTCTCCTAGACGAGCAAAGATCAAAGTGACATTGGATGAAATTCAGCAGTATACGCACCCTAATGGCTCTGCAAACCCGTATATTGAGCCATTAGGCATAAAGTGTACTCCCTCGAAATCAAACTTCAGATCGTCCTTCGTGTTTTCATCCGTCAATTCTATTCGGCCCTATGCGGGTGCTAGTAAGATATTTCTAGTCATTGAGGGAAAAGCCATACATTAATTAAAACCAGATCCTCATACGTTGCCGATATCTGCGGCTGCTTCTTCTCTGAAACGCTGAAAGCGACTTTCGCGGACGCTGTCCAGTTCCATGATCCAGCTTTCTCAACAATCTCTGTCTCATTTGCCTTGGCCATGAGAGATTCAGCTGCGTCCTTCCAGGAGTACGAAGCGGTGGACAAGAACGAGGGTGTGATATTGAAGAATGTGGCCCTCCCCCGAATAAATCCAGTGACGTTTGAGTAGTACGAGGAGTGCAGAGGATTGAGAGGCAGATGAACAGGCACGAATTCTTGCAGCAGAGAAGTGAGAGACGGTTCGCGATCTGGCTATCACTGCAGATGAGCAAATTATACAGCGTAGGCAAGCACAGTGCGCACCACGGAGAAATTTGTCCCCATCCCGTTCATCCAAGCGGTATAGTTGGAGAGCTGGTACGTCAGTGACTGTAGGGCGTTCTGATACTGGTGTCTAGCAAGAAATTCGTCGCCGTTATGGCTTGTGAGCAAGAAAAGCATAATCATGAGAACTATGGCAGATGAGAACGAGCGTCGTCGCGGTTGTTGCTGAATACCGGCCTCCTCATCGCGAAGCGGGTCGTCCATCGACGTTGGCAAGTAAAGCACTGTGCTTAGTCATCATAGCCTACTGTAGGCCCTTTTAACAAGCAGAGACTTTGTAGTACCAGCTATGCTCTAATTCACGACTCTCAACACCTGTGTTGATTCTACTGCAGTAGCGCGCATTGCCTCTTGAAGCACCAGCCTAAGGAACCGCTGACGTTCCCATTTAGTGACGCGTCACATTCTGTCACGCCGGCGACGCGCGACGCGTCCTTCCCTTCAACTCCAACAATGAACTCACAGGGTGGTAGCATACGCTGGTCTTACTTCTACTCTGCTCTTCAACTTGCTGTTCGACGTTCGGCAAGAAAGTGGACGTGTGTATCTCATACTTGTCTGGTATTGTCGCTCACCGACGCAATAGATATGAGGACTTCGCAGAATGTTTTCCAACGTACACCAAGGAAGATAAGAACGGCTCTACCGCCATTTTCAATCAAATCTCAGATTACATAGAGACTCAGTCCTTCGTGCGTAATGTATCAATTCTGTGATATACCCTGACCTTGTGAGCAGCGAGATCTTGACAGACTATTTCGGAGTTTCAACGTCCAGGAGAATATTGACATTCTACATCGCGTCATCGAGGAGGCTAAGGAGCGAAAAGAAGCCCAAATAGAGCGCAGTGATCAATGGCGAGAAGACTTAGAACCTCGAGCGGCTATTGCTACGAGAACAATTCCTAAATTGGAGGAGGAGAACGCACGACTGCGAGAAATTCTCTCTCAGGTCAGGTCTCCGGGTCTTTTCAAATCTCACCCATCCCATAATTTCGAAGCCAGACTGAACAAGAAAATAATGCTTTGAACGCTCAATTACAGGACAGAGCCACACAAACTGACGAGAATGATCAACAAACACTCGTACTACTTAAGAAATTAGATGAGGCAAGTTGTGTGACTTTGAAACAGTCGGAATCTTACAACCTTCGCCAGGTTCTGGAAGAGTGGAGCACATTACCATTGAACGAACTAGAAACATGGACGAGACAAACCATGGAGTCCACCAAACCTGTTTTGCGCTCGTAGTTCTTTTGACCTTGCAGCGGATTCCATCTTTTCCACCATTATGTCATGTACCCGACTCCTGTGACACTTTACTCGGAGCTATCTTGATGCATCAAGATGACAACTGCCACCTTCACTTCTCTCTCATCCACATCCAAATGATGGGCAGATGATTTTTAAGCGCGTGTCCCCTAGTAAAGAAACTGTGCGACCTCGCTTTGACCTTATCCAACATGCTCGGGGATGAATTTGCTGTTTGCATTGTACTCTGTGCTACTCCCCTTCCTCGATAATGTATCCCTGGGGGATTACCTTGATGTTCATTTATTATTGGGTTCTGACATCCTCGCTTGTGGCTTTGTTGGGATGTCCAGACACACTCGCTATCTTGCGGAGGGTTCATCGTTATGACAGGGAAGCTAACATAAAAACAGTATCAGCAGGATCAGTACCCAATACCTGTGTGTCGCTGTGGATTTGCGGAGCTGTGCAAACAGCGCTCGCAGTTTACACAGTGATCGCCGCGACCCAAATACTCTTTTCTGGGTTCTGATCCAGGAATCAATCAACCCGATCAAGGGGAAAGACGCCCAAACCGCACCAGCTTTGAGGCTCGACTAACATGAAAGAGATCATAATCAATCATCAGTGATCAGCGCCAGCTCACGTTCAATCGTTACCGCAGCCAGTTACAAGACAAAGCCAACAGAATGAACAGTGGGTATTTTTCATGCAGCCATGAAAACATTTGACCAAATACGTAGCGGGATGTTAATGTAAGTTACGTGCTAAAGTTATTGAGTTTGCCGAGGTACCCTACAAGCAGCGCCCATATAAGCGCCATAATCAAATTCGAAGTCCAGGGCGACAAAAATCAGGATCCTTCATTTATATACTACGGCCCCAATGAGTCAACTGTCTTCCCAGTACCAATGCCACTCTTCAATCTCTTCAAAGGAAAACCGGCTGTCGAGAAAACCACGACATCCTTTCTCCAAGAACATGACCAAGCCGGCCTACTAATCACCGATGAACTAGAAAAGGCACTAGTCGATTGCAAGGCGAAGGTGGAAAGTATTGCGAAAGAATGCAGGGCGAAGAATAGGAAGTTCAGGTTTGCTATCATTTATCCTTTCCTGCATGGAGTCTCTCTAAACATTCACAGAGATCATGAATTTGATCTACAAAATGACGGGTATCGATGCCTTCATGGACTCGCAAACGAGGAAAAGTACAACCCTTCTGATGTACTACGCGTGACACAAATTTTCGACAATCCTCAGTTTTTCATCGATGGCGCGTCTTCGAATGATATAGCTCAAGGCGCTATTGGCAATTGCTGGTTTGTTTCTGCACTGGCCATGGTGTGCACGCCCCAAGGACTGGTAGAAAAATTCTGTGTGGCGGTACGTATATTTCTGACTAGAAATGATATCCATCTCACCTACCTGATTAGAGAGACGAAAAGGTTGGGGTATACGGATTTATCTTTTTCCGCGACAATAAATGGGTCGACGTGATCATCGACGAGTGAGTTATTCACTATTCATACTACAGTAGTCTCAGTCTCTGTAGTCTCGTATTTACGTCCATCCCCAAATTTGAAGAGCTGAGTGGCGCAGAAAAGCAGCTATATCACAACGACAAAGCGCTCTACAATAGGTCCTCTCGCAAGGGGAGTGCTACACTCTACTTTGCAAGGTCTGGCACTGATGGAGAGACATGGGTGCCATTGGTGGAAAAGGCGTACGCGAAACTGCATGGGAGCTATAGCGCCTTAAGTGGCGGTTGGACCGGCGAGGCTGTTGAAGACCTTACGGGGTAGGTGACTTTCCTTCCTTCCCTTCGAATCACATAAGCTAATATAGGCCTAGTGGTGTAACCTGTTTATTTCCCACAAATGTACAGCCGCTGATGCATCTCTCCTGCACCTCGGATATTAACTGACTCTCTCTAGGACATCCTTGATCCCGATCTTTTTTGGACAGAAGAGCTTCTCAAGGCCAATCATGATCGCCTCTTCGGGGTCTCATTCAATGTCCTAGACTCTAGTCGTAACGGGGAGAGTTCTATCAAACTTAGTGGGTTGGTAGGCGGGCATGCCTACTCGGTCCTCAGAGCAGTTGAATGCAAAGGAAAACGTTTCGTTGTCGTCAGGAATCCGTGGGGTCGCTCTGAATGGACTGGCCCGTGGTCAGACGGTTCAAAACAGTGGACACCAGAGTGGCTTGAGATACTTCCCCAACTTGGACATTCCTTCGGAGATGATGGTCAGTTTGTCATGGAATGTGCGTTCTTTCTTTCTTCTTTCTTCCTCAGATCACACTCATATTCGCCACCTGTACCTGCAGACACCGACTTCTTGGAATGCTGGGAGCAGATCGACAAAACCATCATGTTTGATGCACACTGGGTCATGTCCTCTCAATGGCTTCATGTAACAGCTCGACCACTTCCGTCAGCCTGGACATACGGAGATGTATCATGTACGTCCTGTTTGTTGGGTTGTTACAAGATCATGATGTGCTGAGTCGTCGTTATAGTCACCGTCACGTTACCTGCTGCCACCAAAGCGGTGATTGTCCTGTCCCAGTTGGACAGCCGTTACTTCAAGCCTATCTCGGGTCGTTCGTACTGGACCTTCGATTTCGTGGTGTTCAAAAAGGGTAACAAGGATGTGATCATACAATCTTCGGTATCTGGGCCTTTTGCGCGAAGCGTAAATGTTGAACTGGATTTAGAGGCCGGCTCCTATGTTGTTCATGTATGTGTTGAGTATTTTAAGCCGAATAATGTTCTGATTTGCACTCAGGTTCGTCTGGATCGCCTCGTATATCGTCCATCGGTACGATCAATCCTTGTATCTACGATGTCCACTTATCAAAGAATGTCTGATAGACATACTTGCAAGAAGGACTCGATAAGTGGGATACCCGCGTTCTATCGAGGGTACTCACCGAGCGCGCCAAGAGTCAATCCATTGCTATGAGTATGTCACTAGCATAGTGCCTGCGTATTTTTTTTGACTGATCATTCTGTTATTGTAGACTTCGATGCAAGGTAGTCTTTTAATGCTCTATTTTTTTTTGGTTGATGGCTCATAGTTATTGATCACAGCTCACAAGCCCAGAATCTGCCGATTCCTTTAGATATTCTGGCTGGACAGGACTTGTCCGAATTAGAGCAGAAAGCATTAGCGATTAAAAAAGCAGAAGAGGAGAAAGCTGTCCAGGAGAGGAAGATCGCGGAAGAGAAGAAGGCGTCCGAAGAAAGAAACAACAAAGAAGTCTCGCCGAAGGTGATCACTGAAGATCCACCTAAGGAAAACATTAACAAGGAA
Source organism: Armillaria sp. CMW 4456 (assembly GCA_028551335.1). Taxonomy (NCBI): domain Eukaryota; kingdom Fungi; phylum Basidiomycota; class Agaricomycetes; order Agaricales; family Physalacriaceae; genus Armillaria; species Armillaria sp. CMW 4456. Next base: position 54,771 of record JANDKJ010000271.1, read on the forward strand.
GGCACGAAAGACGGCGATAAGCCTGGTACGGAAACGATAGCAGAGAAAGTACCCGGACACGAAGACGAGGGGAAAGAGGAGAAAGAAAAAGCAGGTGAAGACCCTGTTGTTGAGGCCATCCCCACGGATCGCGACAAAGGGGATGATGTTGACAAGATTGATACTGTTTCCGAACACTCTGACGACGACAGCGACAGCGATGATGAAAAGAAAAAGCTTGCCAGAGACATCCAACAAACGTCTGATGATGACTCGATCTTCCTCGGCCTGAGGGTCTACACATCCAAGGATGCCCCCGCTGACATTTGTGGACAGTTGAGGCATGAGATTGAGCTGTCTGCATCACTAGCTCTGTAAATCTGTCTAAATCACTGACTCCAAAGTACTGTACTATGAGGATATATTGATTTTTCATTACTACGCTTCAGACTCTCGGGCCTGACTCATCAATAAGCAGAATCCCGAAACTAAGCTTGATTCCCTTGAGTTGGCATCTATTGTCTACATTCAAAGTCACGTCCTGATGGTCTGTCAGTAAGATTTTCAGTAACAGGTAGAAGAAACGGCAACTTACGAAGGGCTCAAAACATGTCGCAACCGGAGACCGTTGACTTTTCATTGAGTATTAGGTGGCATCCGTTAATTACTGGGACTCAGAAAGACGTGTGTGCTTGGTATGATTTATGTGCTTTTCTAGCGATTCAAGGTCATCGATTGTAGACAGTGAGAACAAAGACAGATCAGGTGGTTTCTAGACTTTTTGAGTTAGCATATAACAAGGCTAAAGGAGAGGAAGAATTACGAGCCTCAAATTCCACTTGTAGTCTCCAATCAGGAGGTCGCCTGAGAATGAGTGAGGGAGCTTCTTGCTTACTTGGTTTCCTTCTTTGCGAGTCATGACGGTCACGGACTCGTTTGATGATTGTCAGCGCACTGTCCAAGTTCTGATGCATGCGCACTTCCGCGTCATACCACTCTGTTAGAAATGCGCTGACATGAGGTGCTAGCAACGTTGCCCTTACAACACTGTCAGACTGGGGTGTTTTAGATCTGAGTACGGGCCTCTTCAATTGTCGTAGATTGGATAAATGATGGGCTGCGACTACAGGCAGGACCTGTGGGGAGCTGGTCGATGCTCGTTGACAGAGGGTGGCGGTGGTGTTGATGACGGTGCTCAGAGAGGATAACGATAGAGAGGGAGACAGCTTCAGGCCTGATAGTTCAAGAAGGAACTCCAGCGCTTGGTTTGCCCAAGTATGCTTCAAGTCTCGTTCCTTGGAATTGAGGAGGGCGATGAGTCTTGATGTGGAAAGGGAACTGTACTTTGACGGGTTCGTCGGTGTCTTCACTAGGGTATCCTAACGCGTATGGTAAGCAACTTGAAAAAACGAGGGCGCCTAACATTCACCCTCAAAGTACTAAGATCGCGACTACGCTGTAGCAGGACAAACGCAGCGCGAACCCAACCGTCCCTAGTACATTTCATACAATCAAGTTGGGACACATATTTTGTGGACAGGTCGGATAGATTGTGCTGATCAAACACGTCAAGAACAGTCAATGAGGTCAGTAAGAGAGTACCGATGTGACATGAACAGCCGATACGGCAGCAAACAGAGCATGAGTTGAAAGGCAGACAACCATCCTCATAAACCTGATGAAAATTGAGTGGCATTTAGAACGAAGGACGCGTAGTAAGCACTGAATACGCACTTTTCGCCCTCGCACTGTTCCAATAGTGACTTCCTGACAACAACATCTCGCCACCACCAGGCCACATTTGCGGTTGGAGGCTTTGAGTCTGCAGATGGGGCGATAGCTTGATGTCTCAAGTTTTCTAAATACTTGGCCGATGAGTTTCTAAATGCCATAGTATCTGCTGGCTTTAGACAAGGATACGAAGGCAGGATCTACCGAATTCCTATTAGACGCCCATTTAGTGTCAGGACTATCAGGTACCTTCTGGATGCGGGATTTTGTACTCTCAATCTTTCCGACCAAAAAGTAGACAATATCTTGCATGGTTCTTGTACGATCTCGGAGACCACGGGTTCCGGAATTGAAGACATTGATATCGTACTCTGAGTTGTTGACGTGAGGGTATTCGAGAATATGCAGATGAATTAACAGTAGTAGGGGAAGAGGGAGCTGAAAAACAGAGCTGTCGTTCCCAAGCGTGTGTGAATAAGAGGACATGGCCAACCGACTAATCCGGATGTTCTCTTCTCCATTTGCCTTTTCTGTCAAATGACCCAATCTTCGCAAGCCTCATTAGTTCCTTAGTCACTGTTTCGACTGCAGATATAGCAATAACATCTAGACAACTCGCTGAAACTTGGACGTTTTCTTCTTCAAACCGCCTGGGGGGTTGGAATTGAGACAGTGGGTTACTGACAAGTGAACGCGCACTCCGACGTCTTCATTCCTACTTACTAAGGGAGGCCTTACACATACTATTGCTGACAGATGGTAGTACCCACACTGTTTTGGGCCAGTATAAAGATGGGCGCCTGAACCCATCCGCCTGGCACAAGCCTGGGATCATCACCACTATGAAGGTACTCATCCTAGGGTAAGTCATTCCACTCATTGCTGTGTTGTCCTGCCTGATAGACTGTCCAGTACTTCTGGATTCATCGGTTTTCCTGCCGCTCAAGCATTCGCACGCGCAGGTTACATCGTCTACGGACAAACCCGCTCTGCCCAGAAAGCCAAGCAACTAGCTGCTGAGGAGATTATACCCATCATCGCTGAGCCAGTCTCTCCCAAGTGGCTCGACCTCGTCCCCACACTCGATGTGGTTATTGATGCCATCGGGGGGAGTGCTGATATCTCTACCCTCTCGAATGAGCTTCTCCAAGCCGTCATAAACACCGTCAAGGCTTCGCGCGATCCCAGCGCCCCGAAGCTTACATACGTGTACACGTCCGGGACCTGGGTTCACGGAGAGAACCGTACCGACATTGTCACTGACACCAGTCCTCTTACCAACCCTGTCGATATAGTCAAGTGGCGTCCCGCCCAAGAACAGCGGGTAATTAAAGAGTCGACCTTAAACGGCATTGTTATCCGCCCCTCTATGCTTTATGGACGCTCTGGTTCAATTTTGGCGACCTTGTTTGGAGAAGCGGAGAAGGCAAAGAAGGAGGGGAGGAAGTTGACCTTTCCAGGAAAACAGGGAGGGAGACTCGCACTCATTCACGCCGACGATCTAGCAGATCTGTATGTGAGAGTAGCGGAGAAAGCTGCAATCTGCGGAGGAAAGGCATTCGTTGCCTCTAATGATTTCACAGAGTCGGTTGACGACATTCTGGCAGCTGTTGCGAAGGTTTCGGGGGCAGAAGGGTTCGCCATCAGGGAACCTGCTAATCGTAAGACTCGTCCCTCTTCCTTCCTGCCTTCGACTCATATGTTTCTACAGCTTTCGAGAATGCTGTCGCAACGACGACCCTCTTAAAGCCGCACCTTGCCCGAGCACTTCTTGGGTGGAAACCACGAAAACTGGGACTCGTCGAGGGCATCTCTATATATTATGATGCCTACTTGGTTTCCGTCTGAATTTTTATCATTAGCAATTATGCCTAAAATGTTCTCGAATTACGCCGTAGTTGCGTACCTCAGTCGTCGGGTAAAAATGACAGGGAATCACCATCTATGTTTTCATCAGTATTAATGCTTAGAGGTCCTAATTCCATGACCCCGTGTATGTCTTCTCGATGAACATTTACCTCCCGCTCAAACTCGGCACGTCAAAGAAAAACCTTCTTCCGGATAGACTCGAATTCCCCTCTCACCGCTAGTTTACGTCACTGGCAGTCGATCAGTGCCCTGGGTAGAGCCCTTGGCCCCTTGTTGATCGGGTCACCATCACATCAACCAATTGGCTCAAGCCTCTCTTTCAATAATCTACCGCCTTGTGGGACACATGTGCCGAAAAAACTTGGCATAAACTTGATGGGCGTTCAGCCTGGAAGTGATGACTTGGCGATGGAATCTGAAGACAATAATCGAAATCCACCAGGTAGAAACGATGGCTATCGGTATCTCAATTTTATGAACAAAAAAGCGTCAATATTGGAAAGCAGTGGTACCGGAGGGCGTGTCTGTAAAGAAGGTGTGTTTTCAGTTGCGGATACGCTCACAAAGCCTCACATAGATTGAGACCCTTGAAACACAAGTTCTTCTGATTGGTGTCTAACAGCCTATGCATATCCGCCTTTTTAAAGAGGAGGGTATCAGCTCAGGGCTCCATATATCGACGGAAATGGAAGAATAATGCTCATTCGGGAACATAGCTTTACCCGCAATAACATATCTTCGTCACCGAAACCTATGATTACAGGACAACTAATGCCGGCGACCATTATGAGACTTTTCGGACTTCGACTTCCAGCAGCCCATCGTTGCATTGTCGCGGTCTTTAAAGTTGGCGTGGATCTTAGGCATTGGATGCTGATAAGAAAGGCTTAGAAGACTCAAATTTTCCGTTTTGCCCTTGGAACAACCTTCAGGAAAGATCAACCAGACTGTGTATCCCTTTCGAGCACGAAGTAATCCGCATGCGAAGACAAGGGGCAGAAAAATAGTCCGATACAGCACAAAATAATGCATGGCAAGAAGTCGGTCATGCTCGTATGGATCCGTATCAGATGCGTTTGGTGTAAACCATCATCTAAAACGTACGAGTGATCTGCAGTTTCCAACCTACTCTCTTATTATCACTATTAATTTCATAAGTAGGCAGGTTTTCTTCAATGCATTCATTTCTGCAGGGCCAGCCAGCGCAGCTTAGGGCTAGACGATCTGTGGTGGGCGACTTCTTACATGGAACTTTCGTCATGTTGTTGACTTTGTGCTCCAAAGATATGATACTGCACATTCTTTCTGAGGGTAAAGAATGACGGTATCACCGATGTATTGTTGCTCTGATCCTGCAGATGTAGGACCATTTACTTATGCTCCAATCTAACGCCTCCTCGGACCATCTCAGTCCCTCCGTTGATTCAACTTCATCGCCATGATCATTCCAGTAGCCTTTCAAATAAAGTAAAATGAAGTTTGGTATCTATCACCAATACGTATCGGCTCCAATTCAACACGCACGTTCTATGGCTGGACGGCATAGGTTGACTCCATCATGTTATGATAGTACAGCCAACCTGATCTGATTGGAACCTACAGCTGATGATACTGCTTTATGATCAGGAACGCACCGCTTTCTACACCCTCCACTTTGGGCCTGATTGCCACCCAGTTACGGCTCATGTCGGGATTCGTTTGCCGTCTTGAGGTACTCTAATGTGGTTTCTTAACTACGACCTGCCTTAGGCTATCTTTGTACGACTATCCTGATGTGTCAGTGATGGTGCTCATACCTCAAGTCTACAATCAACATCGCCAGAAACATCCACCAGACGGTGGTGCAAGCATCTTTCAACATCTCCTAATATGCCAACACCTTGATAGAGCTGAGGAGATGCTGTTCCGTGTTTCTTTTACGCGGTTCCACGGCGATACTCCCCGTCTAAAGGGAATCTCGCTCCTTACACAATGACGGAGTGTAATTTTTCTGATTGATTCTGTCTACCCGTTGATTTACGCGCGCGCGATCGATGATACGCATCTTAACCCTTTAAACCTATACCTGCTCTATCCTATCGACAAATTCCATTGTCGATGTCATTTTGACCGTCAGAATGAACATCTTTGGTTTTGGTTGGGCGGGGAGCTACGGTTGATTCGACCGGATGCTTTACGTACGAACTTGGGCACGAGTTCTATATTTATATTGATGAGCTTTGTTGCGACAAAGCACCTTGCATCTTGCCGGAGGACACAATTAGAATGAAGCGGCCTCTCTTGTCCCGTTTGTCCTCACCTAGGCTTTGTGATGACAGGTCCCTAACTTACACGTTCAACGCCAACGTCGGCACCGAATGTACACGCACCCATTATGACTCCCTACCTGCACAAGCATATTCCTTACGCCGGATCTTTGTTGCAAGCCGTGGTCGTGCTTACGGAGCTTGATCAGAGAAGCGGTAGTTCATCACATTGCATTAGGCTTCGGACGTATCTTGGCACTTATATATATATACTCTTACTCACGCTCAACTGACACCGGCTCCATTCTCTGTATAAGTCGCTCTTCGTCTTCTTTTCTCTGCACACCATGGCGACAAAAGCTGCTGCTACACAGTACGTCACTCACTTCGAATTTCTCCTATTGGATTAACATTGTGCCAGTTTCCTTCAATTTAGAATCCAGTATTCCAGCATTGGTACGATCGCCGCCATACTTTTCTTACTTCAAATTGATCAGGGCTGCAGCCCTCATCTACTATGACTATGCTTTGACCTTTCCTATGGAGGTCAAGTACATGTGGCAATCAAAGTTCAAGTTGTCGACCGCACTATATATCTGCTGTCGCTATGCGCTCATCGCAAACGTCCTCTATCTGCTGGCAATAGCCAAAAAACTAGGCGCTAGGGTATTTCCTTTCCTGGGTGTCCTTGTTTTAATTTTCTCATCTTCGATCTTTTAGCAAGTCGTACTCGAGGAGAAAGATGCCATTATGTATACTGATTCGTGAGGACACAGTTGCGACACATGGTATAAAATCATTGGGGCGCTCAGTGTCGTCGGGCGAGCTGCTGTTATTGGTGCGTGCAATTAAAACGATTGCCAGTAAACCTGTTCAGTTCTAAGTATGTTGCAGTGACTTTCACCGCACGCACATACGCCATCTTTGCTAAGAGCAAAATTATCTTGTTTTGCCTCTCCGCCATTGGCCTGACATGCGTTATATTAGACATTGTCAGTCGGATCCTTTCCGGTATTCTTTGTGCTGACCGTGAAAGTGATAGATGCACGTTCCAGGTCTCAGATGTGTTGGTTCTTCAAGTAATCCCCTGTGCGTTCTATACCCACACCTTTCCGATCTCCGTTCACTGACAGCGATATTTTTAGTGGTATTGAAGTCCATTGCTCTTAATGAATGCCACTCAAGTTTTTCCCCCAGCGAATTTACTCCTCTCAATATTAATGGTTGTGTTCGAGTATTCATCTGCGATACTAATGACGATCCGAAGTATTCAAGCTTTTCGAGTTGGTGGACCCTGGAAGACCCAGCGGCGGGGTTTCATATACCTAATTTTTGAACAAGGTCATTATCTTTAGACTATCGTTATCACCTGGCAAAGCAATTCTTACAAGTTTATCGCAGGCATCTTCTATTTTAGGTGGGCATCTATTATTAGCTATCAAGATGAGTCAGGATTGAGACAGCGAAAATCCAGTGTCGTTTCGTTGTTCACAACAGCAGCTGTTATTTTGAACTCGGTTCGTTTGTCTTCACATTTGACTGCTTGCCATGCTGACGGGGTACATACTAGGTTGCGCCGGTAAACTAATCTATTCCAGACCTTATGACGTTAATTGATTCGCTGCTTTTCTAGGCGGGATTTTTCCAACGCCTACTCAACGCATTAACGCTCCCGTGAGTTCACCCAATCCTCGGTGCTACGGAAACTCACCGAACTCACCTAGACTTTCGGGCCTACTAACCGCTCGGTTCCTCCTACGTCTCCGCGCATGGGAAGATCAACATTCCAACGCAGTAGTTAGCGGGAATCGCGGAATCAGGTCGCAGCAGACCCAGACCATGGAATTCCGTGCTTTGTCTGTAATTGATGAGTTTGGTGAAGATCCGGTATCAATGGCGAGTCGTCAGGACGGGTATACGTTAGAAGAGACGCCACGCAAGATGGACCAGGAGAATGCGCCTTCTACGTCGACTATTGTTCCTGGGGCTCTGTAGCCGGTGAAAATGAGTACTACTGCTCACAATTAGAAGAGAGGATGGTTCGTAAGTGACCAATAAGCAACTGGCTATGTTAAAATCCTCTATACGTTTATGTCCATGTACTTTAACAGCGTATTTTTAACTTATGAATGTACAGGCCCTATTTCTTTCTTATGGCGATCGTATCTCTATAGTGCCAGTAACGGGCCCGAACTACAGATGAGTAAGCAATAAAACTCGACGGACCACCTCTCAACGGGTTCTGGACGTCCTACGGAGAGAAGTCCACTAAGTTCTAAGACCGACAATATACGTCGGCAAGGACAATCCTGCTGCTGTCGATTCTTAAGATTATGGCTATCGGACGGGGGCACCTGTGTAAGCCATTCAAAAGTTACGTTGTCATTTATTCACCATGTGAGTGCATACACTGCATACTCATGCCTTCTTTTTCAAGAGTCTCAAACGAAGCATATTCTCATTCTAATCAGACCTTTGTCTTCGTTGTTAAGCCGTACAGCTGACAAGGACAGGTGTGGATACGTAATCTCTTCCTATAAATGTTCTTATGGTCTGGGCGCAAATTCAGTAGCCAGCGGCCCGCCATGTGTACGCGTCTTATTTAATCCCGGCCGCCGAGGTTCGCTTCTTGGCGTACTACTCCAAGTAACTTCTTCCAAGATATTTCGTTGGGCTTAGCTCAATTCTCAACCAAGGGCTTTTAGTCATTGTACTTTTACTACCCTCGCAGTCCAACGTGCGTTGTTTCTGGACCGGCTACTCTCCGGTGAGGAAGCAACATAAAAGCCAGTCTCTATAGGCTTCTCGCTTCTTCACCTCCCCTTCATGGATACTACTACGCGTAAGGATTCTGCTATTGACCAGTCCGTTTCTTTGCATTTCCTTTTTTCTCGGGTTTGACGTCCCTAAAGTTTTGTCCAGTTCCGGATTCAATACGCCAGCATCGGTATGGCTTAATTTCACACTGGGGTATACTTTAACATCAAACTGTAATTTCAGCTCTGCTCTACTATGACTACATCCTGACCTTACCCATGGAATCCAAGTACATGTGGGGCTCAGAGTTCAGATTTTCAACTATCTTGTATCTTTGTTGTCGATATGCTCTGGTAGCGAATGTACTCTATCTTCTCGCTATAGCCGGACAGCTAGGCAATAAGGTAGTACTTTACATCTTCATGCCGACTCGTTCTCATGTAATTGGTTTTCTCAGCACGCTCATCCCCTCTCCGTATCCCGTTCTAAACTCTAATGGCCAGCTTCCAGTTGCGATATATGGTACAAAATCATTGCTGGGCTGAGTGTTATTGGGCGCGCTGCCGTTATCGGTATGTGTTCGCCGTGGATCGACCTCTCGGGCCTTGATTCTGACTTTTATTCATCTAGTGACTTTCACCGCACGCACCTATGCTGTCTTCGCTAGGAGCAAAGTTATCCTGCTTTACCTCGCTGCTATAGGATTAGCGTGCATCATACTTGACATTGTTCGACTTTCAATAACATCGCATCAGTGAACATGCTAACGCACCAGCGATAGTTGCAGGTCCCGGGCCTCAGATGCGTTGGGTCAACAAACGATCGTGTGTATGTCCTCACTGTTCTTTTCAGTTTTGTTGGTGCTTATGTGTGTGTTAGTGGTAATAATTCTCAGTACTTCGGGTATAGAGAAGTTTGCTCAATCCCTTACCATAGAGAGTCTTCTTCTCTCGATATTGCTGGTCGTATTCGAATCTTCATCTGCGATACTTATCACAATACGAAGCATCCAAGCATTCAGGATTTCTGGGGCTTGGAATATCCAGCGCCAGATGCTTCTGTACGTGATATTCGAGCAAGGTTGTTCTCTGCGTTCTAAATGGGATCGGAACCCGTCTTACGCGTAATCACGCAGGTATTCTCTACTTCAGGTGAGCTTTGTGTAGCTATACTATACATTCGAGACTCAGGCGGAAGGAAACAGTGTCGTGACATTATTGACGACTGCTGGTGTTGCGCTGAACTTGGTGAGTTGTTATTGTTGCGCTGCATTTCTCTGTCACTCACTTTACAGACTGCTCCGGTATGCTGTGTCTATGTGACTGAAATATTAACTCGATTATTCACTCATCGTCCTTCAGGCTGGGTTTCCCCGACGACTACTCAACGCTCTAACACTCCCGTAAGTTCTTTCGACGCATTGCTGTCTCACGTCGGTCAACGTTACATATCCAGACTCTCTGGTCTGCTTACTGCTAGGTTCTTGTTACAACTTCGTGTGTGGGAGCACAAACAGTCTGCATTTGTGACTGGCAGCGATCGACGGACCGTTTCGAATACGATACAATCCATAGAATTCCGCGTTTTGTCTGTGATAGATGAATTTGGTGAAGATCCGGTGTCAGTGGCGCAGCGTCGTCAGTTTGAGGGTGAGTATGTGCTAGAGGAAGTACGTTGAGATTCAACTAGTGTTTACATGTAGAACATTGGATAGAATTTATTCATATACTTACGCAGTCTAGATGTCCTCATCTAAGTGACCCTGACAAAGTAGCAATCCAGAGCAACACCAAGGTTACTGGGATCTTTGATAATCTGATCACCCACAACCACCAGTCCGCACACTTTGCACTTGCCATCATACCCGTACAATGCAATCCTTCGATTAGGCATTTGCCTCGCTGTGAACCCATATGAAGACTCTTTCTTGGAATCAGTGTATGGGCAGCATGTAAGCACACCAGTCGACGATAGTGACATCGTCATGCTCACGCTCTCCCCATTCAACTCGGAATACTTTGCATTTAAATAGCCTACACTTCCTGGTTTCCATGCGCCTCCAAGGGAGAAGATGGCTCCACTGTTGGTCTTACGAGGGGCAGCAAGTGTGAGGTGGCCTATGACACTACCCAGCCCAGGGTGACCAGGACCAAGCTCGGTCCCGTCAGCGAAACGAATTTTGTACAAGCATCCGGTGGAGAGTTTGACACCGAGAGAGTCTACGAGGTCCTGAGGAGCCGTATCAGTACAAATCTGACGAACAAAGTAAAGAGTCGTACTCCACTAGTGTCTGTCGCTGTTTCTGAGGTATTGTTACCGCTTCCAATGGCAGTGCCAACACTGACACCGACAGCTACACTCGTTCCGCTCGCTTTCGCACCAGGGGTAGGAGTACAGACCGAACCGGAGGTTGTTTTTGTTGCTGGCATTCCATCGGTAGGCTGCATATTCGTTCCCGGAGGACAAGTAGGAGGTAGACACGGAGGGAGGCATTCTCGAGGCGAGCCTGGTGGAGTTGGATAGGTTTTCTCAGGAACTGGCTGCAGGCACTCTTTGCTGGGAGAAGGTTTGTCTGGCTCGGGAGAAGGAGTTTCTGGCAAACAGCTGGGCGGTTCTGAGGGAGGGCACTTGGGTTGTGGTGGGCACTCGGGAAGTGTCGGTGGTTTGGTAGGAGGCGGGCATTCTGGAGGTGGCTTAGTAGGGGGCGGTTTGGTAGGAGGTGGGCATTCCGGCGGTGGTTTTGTAGGCGGCAGGCACTCTGGAGGCGGTTTAGTAGGCAGCGGCGGACATTCCGGAGGTGGTTTCGTTGGCGGTACTACAACCGGCGTGGGTTGTGGTGGACACTTGGGAGGTGGCGGTGGTTTAGTGGGCGGCGGGCATTCCGGAGGTGGCTTAGTAGGCGGCGGGCACTCTGGAGGTGGTTTCGTTGGCGGTGGCTTTGGTGGTACTACAACCGGCGGAGGTTTTGGTGGGGGTGGCTTCGGGGGCGGAGGAATTACAACTGGTGGCGGATGGACAGGTGGTTTCGGAGGAGGCGGCGGATGGACGGGTGGTTTAGGAGGAGGTGGATGGACGGGTGGTTTAGGAGGAGGCGGATGGACAGGTGGCTTTGGTGGCGGCTGAACAATTGGTGGTTTTGGCGGTGGATGGACTGGTGGTTTTGGAGGAGGCCGTACAACGGGTGGTGGTGGCGTTGGATGAACGGGTGGTTTCGGAGGAGGCGGCACAACTGGCGGTGGCGGCAGTGGTTGAACAGGTGGTTTCGGAGGAGGCGGCACGACCACTGGTGGAGGAACAAAGACCGGTGGAGGAGGCTGGGGCACCGGAGTCGGGCAAACAGGCGGTGGTACCGGAGGCGGCGGGCAAACAGGTGGGCGTGGAGGGCACATAGTTGGGGGCGGGCACATCACTGGTGGCCGCATCGGTGGCGGGCAGCCAGGCGGTCCAAACATCGCAAGGATGACCTGTTTCCAAGAGTCTCGTGAATATTTTGTTGACCTTGTCCAGTTTTTGTTTTTCAGTGGCTCGGCTGCGTGCATTTCACCTGTCCGACGCAGTTGGAATGTGCCCGACATAGTCATATGCTCTTAGCCTTTACTTGGTCACAATTTTCAATTCTGCCTAGGTAAAACAGTTATGCAGTGATAACAAGCACCGAACGAGGGAAAATATACCATGTCAAAGGAACTAATTCAGTATATGTTCCAGGGTCTGCGAGCTTGAGCGCTTTACTGAAGTTTCAATTTTAACAACTCTGCAATCATTGAAAATCATTCAATACGTGGTCGGCGCAGGTTTACTCTGACAGCTGGAAGAGAAAAATACGGCCACGTGCATGTGAACGTGGTGATCGCAGTAAAATAAGAGGGTACGCACACAGTTCTATCCCTGAAATGAGATTGATTTTTTGGTTAGACGACGGATGAGATTGCCAATATGGAGCACTAGACACAATGAAATCGGCAAATCGTGCAGTTCATGAGCCATTGAGATTGGCCAACCAGCAGTGATGAATTTTGCGGATCCTGGAACAGAATTCGGCTTCTTCGAGTGAGCGTTAGCGCTGGAAGATCTAGGCCAGCATCCGTCGAGCTAGTAATCATTTTCAACCCCAGTTGATGGAGTGAGGTATCAGCCCTATGCCTTGCGGAGATTTGGGAGGAACCCATGCTAATTAAAGATCGCCGTTTTGAAGAAAATCTTTATGTAATTCAATGAAGGAATGAACAACACGAGTAACGGCTTTTCATAGACAGCGTACCTCATCTTTGCAAAGCAATGAGCTCAGCGGAACTCGCTACTGTTTGTACTTTGTACCTGGGAAGGGACTAGACCCGAGATTATACCACCAAGATTGAAGCAGCGCCCATCGTAGAGAACCGAATTTGACACGGAGAAAAATGTGAATGTACCTTTCATACTCATGTTTATGCCATGTATTAGGACGAGACCATTTTTGGAAACAGAACACAGTATTGTCTAAACATTGTTGCGATATATCAGCCTCAGAACGAAATGCAGATAGCAGTTTAGCGGCGCATCACCAACAATCTGCTAAACTAAAATCAAAGTCAAAAGAGGCGTTGCATTGACGCCCGTCAAAAAATTTGTGTTACACTGAATTCAACGTTGAGCATTAGAAATTGGGAATAGACAATGATGAATAAAATTGCAAGGAACGTACCTCTACTGGAAGGTGTGACAAGTTAGAAAGCCGAGCGGTATTTTCTCAGTGTCGTAACACTTGGCCAGCTGAGCAGTAAGTAACACTGTAGCATAAAGGTCGGTGGTCTCTTTCAGCCGATGCTGGAGCTGTCTCTCGGTTTTCCTTCAGGGACACCCGGGCCTCTGGTTTAGTACCCTCATTGTCAACGCATGTAGAGCCAGAATTTCAAAAAGAGTCTACATTGATGATAAGGGAACTCAAGGCAGATGCCCCACTTCGACATTGACGCAAATGTCCTTTCTGGACTCATGATGAATAGTTTGTACGGTGGAGTTGTAGCCTTTCATGAACTTCGGTTGCGAAGAGTAACAGTGTAACGTGTCACACATTGCTTATTATTACTACTACCATCTAGAACTTTGCAGTAATCGGAGCCATCCTCACAAACTGACAATCCAACGGAATACTGTCACCAGAATGATCCTCTACAACAGCCGACTCGTCCCTCCCAAGATCAACAACTATCAGCCCAACATCCTTCGCGTCCTTGTTCTTTGCATACAGCGCAATTCTATTCCCAGCGAGCTGCTTCCCTGTGAATCCATACGAAGCAGAGTCATACCATCCTAAAGCCGCTGTGCCTCCCGCCACAGGAGCTGACAAGCTCAAGCCCAATTTGAGCACTGTGCCATCCTCTCTGCTTTGTAGTCCTTTCAGACTTCCCACATCCCCGACAGTCCACGCTACACCGGTTTTGCTATCGTCTTTGGGTACGAACCGGAAGAGCGCTCCTGCATTTGAGGGCATTGGTGCACATATTGCTTTGGCGCTTGTGATGGACATTCCGGTTGGCGCGTATCCAAGTTCGCTGCCGTCGGCGAGGCGGATTTTATAGTAGTGTTGGTTCTCGATGTTCTTGCCATCTGAATCGAGAAGGTCCTATTGCTATGCTTCAGAAACGTCTACAAGAACACAAACGGTGGAGACTTACAACTTTCTGAGACATGTTTGATGGGGTGAGAAGTGTGCGATGCCGCTGGTTCAAGGACGTGCTTTTTCTGTGTTTTTCTATTCGTTCTCAAGGTATTGTTCTCAAATATTATTTGGTCGTCACACTTGTCAAGAATTCACTTATTTCTATAGATATCCTATGAACATGCATACATTCCCGCTGTCAGATCTAGCGCGTTCAGTCAGGTCCACCCTCCAGGAGAGCACATTTTGACTTCCGCTGATGCATCAACGCCTATTGTTAACCAATAGCGGATGATCAGTCGCATCGGCTGCCTTGCAGAACCGAAGAATAGGCGTCATGCCAGGGTCGACTCTTCGACTTTTGACAAAATGATGCAAGTGGCAGTACGAGCGCTAGCGCTGCGCACCACTTTTTTTCTGATGAAGATGAAGCACAAGGTCCGCGTTTGTTTATCTGCAGATAAATTATGATTTTTTAGAAACCATTCGACAGGTTGAATGAACGCCTTGCTTCTCATTCCAAGTGCTGTTGCATAATCACATATTCGTGAGCTAGTTTGTTTTAAAACTCGTGCTTCTCGTTGTTCTCTTCACATCGCAATGGCTGCTCCTCCCATCCCCCCTCCCCCCAAGAACAAGTCTGGCAGACTAGCGGATGGAACATACGTCATTGTCAGCGTCGAGCACAAGACAGCCATCGACCAATCTCTAGAAGACCTGAAATACGTTCAAGGTGAGCATATCTTGTGTACCATGAAATCCTTCTCTCAGTGCGGATTCCGTGACTAGGGTATACTCCCATCAACAATCAGAAGAATCAACAGGTATACAGATCAATCATCATACAATACACGAAATATTACTGACCCAAATCAAGTGGGAAGTAACAGCATTTGGCGCGGGATACGTGATTCGAAGTAAATTCGATGGCGCATACCTCACAGTCGACTCAGCCATCGCTGACAATGTTGCCATCGTGACGAGCCCTTTCCCCGTTGCATGGGACCTACAAGCTCAAGACGAGGAACATCTCATCTTCCAGTATGCCGATTTTATCTTATCCTTTCCCTTGTTTTGTTTTTCAACGAGCTGCACAGAATACGATGGCCCAACTCCAAGTTTGGATATGACCTGGATAAGAATACGCCCGGCACTAGGGTACGTCTTTACCTTGCTGTTAATCTTGCAATGTTTTGATGTGTCTTTCTATCAGATTCGTTTGAAGACCCATAGTGGGCGTCCACAGCTGTGGCAATTCAAAAACACAGCTACGAAAGGAGATCAAGCAAGTGGTACAGGCTCGGGAACTGGTACGGGAACAGGAACTGGCTCGACCGTGCCGCCGAAGAAACCAGATAGCACACCAGATACGAAGGTGCCTAGTACTGGGACTGGGACTGGGACGGGCACAGGTACAGGCGTAGGTACGACAAAGCCTCCTGACGTCCCGCCTGCCGACAAGAAGACAGATCCAGCATGTCCACCGGGAACGAAGCCGTCCACGGGTACGGGCACTGGCACTGGTACTGGTACACCAACACTTCCCGACAAGAAAACAGATCCGGTGTGCCCACCAGGAACGAAGCCGTCCGCAGGTACGGGTACTGGAACTGGCACTGGTACTACTACGCCAAAACCTTCCACCATCCCGCCTCCCGACAAGAAAACAGATCCAGCATGCCCTCCAACAACGAAAGAACCTTCTAAACCAACTGACACTCCGAAGGAGCCTTCCAAACCTTCTGGTACCCCCGATCTGCCGCCAAAGAAAGGGGACGAGGGGACGACAAAGCCATCTGAACCGCCAAAGAAACCAGAGGAGTGCCCACCGCCCAAGAAAGCAGAGGGGACGGGGACGGGGACTGGAACTGGCACGGGAACGACAAAACCGACTGACCCACCAAAGACGACAGATACCCATCCCCCGCCAAAGAAGACGGACGGTACGACAAAGCCTTCTGATCCACCGAAGCAAACCGGGGATACGACGAAACCTTCTGACCCACCAAAGAAGGCAGACGACTGCAACCCTCCACCAAAGAAAACGGAGGAACCCCACGGTACGGGCACGGGCACGACGAAGCCAACAGATCCGCCAACGAAACCGGATACCGACACTAAGGTTCCCGAAACCAAACCTAACGGAGTGCCAAACGGCGTGCCGACTGGGACGGGTACTGGTACCGGTACTGGTACTGGCACGGGCACGGGGGATAAGGGAAAGGGTACTGGCACAGGTACCGGCACTGGCACTGGAACTGGGGAGAAAGGCACTGGGACAGGTACCAGTACGGGAACGGGTACTGGGACTGGAGATAAGGGTACGGGTACTGGCAAGGGAACCGGTACTGGCACTGGCACTGGAGATAAAGGGACTGGGACCGGGACTGGGACCGGGACTGGTACTGGGACTGGTACTGGAGACAAAGGTACTGGGACGGGAACGGGAACTGGTACTGGGACTGGCACGGGGGATAAGGGAGGCACTGGGACTGGCAAGGGCACTGGAACGGGAACGGGAACGGGAGACAAGGGAACGGGGACAGGAACGGGGACGGGGACTGGGACGGGGACTGGTGATAAAGGAACGGGGACGGGGACGGGAACTGGAACGGGAACTGGAACAACCGTTCCCAATGGCACCGACAAACCGTCGACTGGGACTAAACCTTCGACTGGTACCGATAAACCACACACAGGCTCGACTACTGGCGGTGGAACAACTACACAGCCGCAGACTAATACAAGTGACGTATGTGTCCATGTCCCTCTCAAACCTGCATGAACGTTAACACTTATTCACTTTCAGGATCTCGTCGACTCGCAAGGCGCCAAACTCACTGTGGGCTCCAAATACAAGATCCGTTTCGCTGACGGTACAGAACTCGGGCCTGGCCATCTAGGTTTGGGATACACCATGGGCGGTGTCACCCTCGTCAGCCCGCGCAAGAGCAATGCCGGCGCAGTCTTCCACTTCTCGTTCGAGGCGGGTGTCACGGACAAGACATGGAAGTCCGGAAAGGTGGGCTTCATAGGAGGGAGGTATTCTGAGCACAATGGTAAGGGCGTGGACAAGTACATCTCGCTGTCGACTCCCGGGCACAAGGATGTGCTCGCGTTTTGGACGTACGAGGATGCTCCGAAGGGGATAGGCAAGTCATATGGGTTCATCGCGAAGCAGATGCCGAATCGCAGGATTGCGCTGTATGCTCGGGATCAGAAGAGGAATGAATGTGGGTTGACGGTAGTTGGGGACACAATTATCAAGGATCGTAGTAACCTGGGCGTTGCGTTGGATTGTACTTTTGTTAAAGTAGCGTAACGCCTTTATATATTCTCGTTCAATAGTATTTTGATACAACTTAGTGCATTGCTTTGGGGACGCACAAATTTGTAGGTACACGATTGTGTAAAGGGATTGCATGTCGGCCGACCAGCGTTCCATCGTCCATAATGGCAATGCAATTATGTGCAGGTCCGAACATCACTTCTTTACGCGAAGGCAAGACAACGTAAAGTCGAGGGAGACCAGTAATTCGATGCCGTTTGTCGAAGCTGTGTCGTGGTAAAAGTACAGTCATCCTTATCCATTGTGCACACTCTTCTTCATATTAGAAGCAAATAGAACACGAACATAAGCCTGGATCCGTTCCTACTTTCTATAATGCAGAATATCAAGCAAGCCTGGGACCATATTATTCCCGGGCCTCGCTGGAAGTGGCGGTGGAGGCGCGGTATATATCCCAGGATTATTTAACTGGGAAGGCGAAGGCGACGGCTGACGAGGATGTACCTGGTACGAATGGATGCGGGGTGGCGGTGACTTGGAGCCGGACCGGGACCGTCGAAGTATTTTCTTCGCTTTATTGCCCGTGAGACCAGAAATGTGCAATTAACAGATCAAAAAGGCGTACGTTTCTTCTCCGGGGTGTTGAAAGATATGGGCGGCGATGTGCTCGTAGGTGTGGATGTTGGTGTTACTGAGGGTTGCAACTCTGGCATGGGTATCTTGCTCAAGTGGATGACGAGGCTGTTGGGAGGTACGTATTTATTGTCGGGGGTGTCGTTAAGATTAATTCGCCGTGGCCGCTGCGAGAGCGTGTCGTAGGTGACATACTGGAAGATCTCGTCGTCCAGGCCAGCTTTATGCCGCATACGCTTCGTCTCTTCTACTACTTGGAGCACCTTGGGAACTTGTGCTGCAGAAGATGACCGCACAGTGACGAATAGCATCGCCTCGTCCTAGAAAGAGCATTCATTTACGTAAAATCCAGCTGCTAAGACTCAGATGGCCAGCGCACCTGGAGTAAGTTTGAGCAATATTGGGCGTAATGCGTGATATCCCCCTCTTCCTCTACAGTCAACTCGTTTATTTCTCCACGTATGGCCTGCATTTCTGCTACCCTATCTACGCCAGTCTTCGCAGGCGGCTTCGGCGGTGGCGGAGGAGGAGGCGTCGGGGTCGACTTGGTCTTGACTAGCCCCTCAGAACTAGGCGAGCCATGATAACTGTCGTTTGCATCCTGGAACGTCAGAAGAGCTGTCAGAATGACAATTTCCAAGCCCTTCCTATCGTCTATGTCGAAACTGATAAACATCAATCAATGCCGGTGATGTCGATGAGCAACGAACAGCCTTTACCGGTTCAAATTGTAGTCCAAAATCTGTATCGAGCTTGTCTTGAGCCGACCAGCGGGTTCCTTAGTAATAGCGACGAGAACTGGGGGGTCAGGTTTCCGAAGCATGAAGCATTCTTCGCGTTTCCATTCGAATTCGAAGCTAGCGGTAATCTCAGCACGCCCATCCTAGCTTCAATGCGGCAGACACTCACTTTTCCCACTTGAATTTCCATCGAAAGGTGAGTGTGCCGGTGTACTTGAGCTCGACTGTCGTGGTCGGATTGTATAGCTCGAGGACCTTGGTCTTGCTGGATGCAGATGGGGCCGTCGCTGTAACAAGGAGTGACTCCGACATGAAATCTACCTTCGTGAGCACGAAGGACAGCAGAAAGAGATAGGAAACGTACCGTACACCTCAACCGTGTACACAGGCCCAGCGACCCGTTGTTTCCTGTAATAGGTCACCCCTGAGGGGTCGACGAGGTCGATAACATTGGGATCCTCCTTGTTAGGTGTAACGAGGAGTGTGAATAAATTCTGGTCGAGACTCATGAAGAGAGCGCTACGACAGAGACGATGATATAAAAGCCCGGAGATGGCATGTAACAAGTTGCATCGCTTTCCGTTGTCCACTTGGTTTTTACCGACCTACATCGTCTCATTCCGCAGTATCACAAGTCGAAACGAGGATTTGACGGCGCAGCAGTACTTGACGCTCGTCTCAGATAGGTGAATAAATTACTGTATCCTAACCTCCAAATTTGCCTGGTAATAGTACTGTACTGTAGTGTAATAATGTGGGAGTAAAATGACACAAATATCTCATTCCTAGGCGTCGACGGGCCACGAGCGTACGCCCCAGCCAAGAACATCGAACATGACAGGTAAAACCTGGCTCGCCATAAGTGCAATACCCGCGTAGACCGTAACTTTCGTAAGCACTAGTCGAAAAATCAATATAGCAATTAATAACGATAAGAATAGTTTACCATCAGCATCATAATGTTTGACCTCGGCCTCCTTTTCCTGTTCTCGCTCGACAGTGCCCTTGCCATTCGCGAACCTCACCTTCTCGTTTCCGGTCCTCATCTTGACCGCTCTCATCCCAGGTGTCGGGTAAGAAAAAGCGCTTCCCTCACCCATCTCCATTTCCACGCTTCCAGGTAAATCAATCACACTGGGAATCGGCCTCAAACCGCCTTCGTGAGCAAATTCGCTGGGTACGTTTTTGTAATCCGTCGCGGGTGTGTAAAACCTTCGGTTTGGCAGCCGGAAGCTCTTGGAAAGCAACCGATAAAGCGGCGGCAGAGTGATGTGCAATGCTGACTTGGCTAGGATACGCCACGCAAAGATGGCCAAGATTCCCACTACCATCTTCAAAGCTGCCACACCCCACCACAAGCACACGTCCTGCCAGCCACGTTCCACAGCTATCCATGTTGCCAAGGTTTGATCAAATACCCATCCACTTCCCGGCATAACCACTACGCGGCGGTCGGAGAGATTTGTAAAAGAAACGCCCCAAGATCCAACTAAAAGTCCTAGCACGACGCTCCCGAAAGCAATGGCGTCCTCGAAACAGGGACAGTCATCAACTGGTTGGGGATGCTGATTAACTGCAAGTAGACAAACAGAGATGAGTATCAGGGGTACTTCCCATCCCCCACCCTGCACCCAGTCGTCCATCCACTTGCCGGCGCCGAGTCCGTGCGCAAAGTAGACCGTTGTAGAGGTGTAAGGAAGCTTGACAGGAATACCGGGGAAACTAGTGTACGTCCACCATAAAACGGCACCGAGAATGACGCCGACAGCACAGTCAGTAAAAGAGTGCATCGCTGTGTATAGTCGGCCGAAGACAATGGAAAAGGTGTAGAATATTAGTAGAACGACCAGGACGCTGTAGGTGAATGGGGATATCACGGGTGGCAACTCGGAATTGGGCGCGCTGGACGCCAGTAGATAGACATGTCCGAACAGGAACAACGCGATGGAGACACTATTTGTAGAGTGCGTTGAAGGAAAGCCATATTCCAGATGGTGTGTCCCGATGGCTGAGACGGAAAATCAGAATATTCGTTCCTTCTCGAGATACTACTCACTGAGGCGCGTTACAGGAGGTGAAAAAGGCCGTGGAGAACATACAAGGTCCTTTATAAAGGAAGAAAAGTACACTCCAAGAGCCAAAACAATAACGAGCCTGATCATGAAATGAGTACTGGTATGCAACAAGAGAAAGCAGCCATACCCACGACCCATGTCCTCATAGCCAAAGAAATACAACACCGGGAGCACAGTCATGAAGAAGGTATGCGTTCCTACACCAGCAACGGTCAGACAATGTCTGACACATGATCGGTTGCATACCAACCTAAGGACGAAGTGTAGACAAAGTACGCGTCCAGCCAAGGAGTGCGTATGTATTTCTAGAAATCCTTAATACACTTAAACAAGCAAAACATCCTCGACAACTAACCTGCATGACTGCTACCACCTTGGACTCGAGGTGCACAGTCTGAATGAGCTTTCGCCGGATAGCTGCCCGCCACGGAGGCAGCAGAATATCGTATGCATCTGAAGGCTGCCTTCCTTGACTAAAACCGAGATAAAAGTTGGGGTGGGAAGACTTGTCGTCGCGGCACGGGGACGACTCCCGAGATGAGTCGTAGTCGGACATGGGAGGAGGCTGACGAAGAGGAGATGAGGCGTATAGGTCCCGTCCGCCTAGGGGAGCGAGGACAATAGTGTGACGGTCGTCGTGGAGAGAAGCGACGTCGAACGACGGGTAAATTTCCTGGCCATGCTTACGTGACGGGGGTATCTCGATCTAATCTTACACGGTGCCACGTGACTGTAATTTAGTGGCACTATTCCACGTTTCTTACCTTGTTCAACTCTACCTGTCAATGGTTCTCAGTGGCAGAATTCCTTCGGATCTATCGGGTCAGCACAGACAAAGTCAATCTCTCCTCCGACGGTGGCACTTGGACCCACGACAATGGACGATAACACGCGTGAACCGATACGCGCAAAGGAAAAGCCTATAAAAATTCCACCATTTTACCATTATTAGACTCCATCCAATGTTTTCCAAACTTCTTCACGTCTTCAAGTGTCTTTTTCAACCAGCCCTTTGTGGGAGCGAAACGCAATCCGAGTCTTGGGCCGTGAAGGCCAAGTCTGGTCTTCCTGACCAGGGGGCCACCCACTGTCGTGTCATTTCGGTCCTCGAAAGCGCTGCCAGTGAGACTCTTCTCAGCAGTGTGGTCTCCACTGTGGACTCAACCCGTTCCGAGAGTCCGTTCCGAGTGGATGTACAGAATGGTCACTACCTTCCAAAGTACCTCAAAATCGGACCCGTCACCTATCAATTCATTGATACGGTCGGAAGCGGTGCCACTGCCCACGTTATCCTAGCACGCGACTTGGATACTCAGGCGCGCTTTGTCGTTGTCAAAGCCCTCGACAAGGCCAACTATGTCCTTGAGGGCATCCCTCTCATCGAGGATGACCAACCCCGGAGGGCAATCGGTACTCATGCTGCCATTAGGGATGAAATTGCCATACTCAGAGATATACGCCGAATTCAATGCCCCTTCTTTGCTGAAATACTGGATTACCGTCAGGATACACACTGGTGCTACATCTTCATGGTCAGAACACATTTCTCTAATCCCATCAGACAGGGAGATTATAATTCTAGCAGGAACATTACCCCCAGTCACTCGTGTCTCGTCTTCGAGATCTGTCCGAAAGCAACGAATCCATTGATCCCAATCTTGTCCAGCTCTACTGCGCGGAACTCGTACGTTTACATCCCTTCCTCCCCATCTCGCCTTGACGAGCAATATTCAGATAAACGCTATCAACATGCTTCACGACAGTCTGATATTCCACCGGGATATCAAACCGGAAAATATCATGATCGACGCGCGTGGCCATCTCAAGCTCATCGACTTTGGCTTGGCTTCCCGTGGCCGCTACATCATCGAGTCTGATAGACGCGGTTCTATCGGCTACATGGCCCCGGAAGTCGTCCCAAAGTTCCAGGGCGCATCCCACCAGGCGGATCTAGCAGATGTGTATAGTCTGGGTGTCGTCTTCGCCGAATTGTTCACTTGTCCAAACGTGAGTGGTCGGTCGATAAGTGTAGTATTTCCAAGCTGACATGGCCCCACGGTTAGAACAAAGATATTTTCAACAGGTTTGGAAACCTCTACATTCCTCCCCGTTTCTGGGAACATTTTGGTGTTCACGGTGCAGACATGGTGCAATTAGTATGTTCTATCACTTTGGCTCTTTCGTCTAATATTCATACTCTTCATAGATGATCAAAGATGCCCCTGGCGAACGAGGCACGGCTCGTGATCTTCTTGATCATGCGTACTTTGAAGGGATAGATCCCTTCGATGTCTTGCACCTGCGTCTCAAACGTAAGTTACCCCTTCTATCCGTCTTTGTTTTGCGACGAGCTCACGCAACATATTCAGCATCCTACAAACCAGCATTTCGTCGGTATACAGAGGCTGCTCCGTTATAGGCCGGTCATGAATGTCGACGTGTTCTTTTTCCTGTTTCATGTCTGTATTTCACCAATGGAAAGGTCTTGGAGGTCACTACGGCGCTGTGAATGTGTCGGCGGGCTCTTTGGATTCTTCTTTCACATCTTGTGTCTGTTTTTTTTGGATCGTCGTCGTGTATCAGTCGCACCGAATAAGAATCTCTCTTACTGTGTTCCAGACTGCTTACGGAGCGTTTAACCTTCCATGCCTGCTAATCGACGAAAGAAATCTGAGAACGCATACTAAACAGTTGAATCTGACCTCTCGGTTAGTTTTCATCAGTTTCACCCACACGAAACCCCCCCACGGGTATGTACTAGGTCAGATTAATGATTCGCATTACACATTCACCCCAATTAACCTTATTGACGATGAATTGTGCAATGAGTTGGTTAATGTTATTGTATAAACCCTACAATGTTACAGTTACAAATCTAAAGGGGAACAGCATAGATAAATTCAATAATGTCGTTGAATGCAAGTAAACAATGAAATGCGATGAGAATAACAAAAAAATACAAAGCGACGAGATGGGTCGAAATGCCGGACGGCTTAAAAGTCTTCATCGAGAACACTGAGGATCAAAGATGAGCACAAGCTACCAGATAAAGATTAATACACTTACAATATCTTCGATGAATCAACGGTGGTCCCGGGGGTAGAGTGGTTAATGTTAGCTTTTGAATAATCTGACACACGCTTCTCGAAGAAGTTAGTCTTGCCCTGAAGCGAGATCATGTCCATGAAGTCGAAGGGATTTGTGGAGTTGTACACCTTGTCATTGCCAAGGGCCACGAGCAGGCGATCAGCAACAAACTCAATGTATTGGCACATGAGCTTGGAGTTCATGCCAATGAGAGAGACAGGGAGGGCATCTATGAGGATCATAAGCCATTGAAGCGATGAAGCGATGAAGTATAGCAAAGACATACCGGTAAGGAATTCCTGTTCAATGGCAACAGCGTCAGTGATAATGCGCTTGACGACTTCCGGGTGAGGGCGGCGCTTTAGATGGCTGAAGAGAAGACATCCAAAGTCGGTGTGCATGCCCTCATCACGGCTGATGAGCTCGTTTGAGAACGTGAGACCAGGCATCAAGCCACGCTTCTTCAACCAAAAGATGGAAGCAAAAGAGCCAGAGAAGAAAATGCCTTCAACGGCGGCAAAGGCTACGAGACGCTCGGCAAAGGTGGAACGTTCATCGGAGATCCAGTGAAGGGCCCAGTCAGCTTTGCGTTTGATGCAAGGAATGGTCTCGATGGCATCAAAAAGATATTCCCTCTGGGCGGGGTCTTTGATGTATGTGTCGATAAGGAGAGAATAGGTCTCGGAATGAATATTCTCCATCATGATCTGGAAACCATAGAAGCAACGAGCTTCAGCAACCTGAACTTCTTTCGAGAAACGTTCGACGAGGTTCTCGTTAACGATGCCGTCAGAAGCAGCAAAAAAGGCGAGAACATGAGAGATAAAATGACGCTCATTGTCATTCATTCGGTTGTTCCAGTCGTGGAGATCCTTAGACAGGTCCATCTCCTCGGCAGTCCAGAACGATGCCTCGTGTTTCTTGTACATCTGCCAGATCTGAACTACAGTTAGTATCATAGTAAGTGATGGAACACGTCGCGTACTTCATGATACTGGATAGGGAATAGCACGAAACGGCTCTTGGTCTCCTTCAGTAGAGGCTCTTCGCCTGAGGTCAAGTTAGTCATCAACAGCAATGCGAGGTTGAAGGACAACATACTCTCAGGTAACTCAACTTCACCGACGTACTGCTTCCTGAGAACTTCGAGTTCTTCGTTAGTACTACCGACAGTTTCAGCCGAAGTCGAACAGCACTCGTCGTCAACAGTCTTCTTCATAGGTGACTCTAGTGAGAACTTGGCACTGAAGTCCACAGTCATCTAGGCAACGAGTCAATACGTTAATTTGAGGACGCGTTGCAAAAGATTCCGTACATTTTGAGTGGGCGTGGCAGGAAGCGCAACGGGGAGAGTCACAGCAGACATAGTAGGAAAAGAGAAGAAGGCTTGGGTAGCTCAGGGTGAGGAAGAGACGCTGGAGGAGGTGGTACTGAGGATAGAAAGACTAGACAGAAGGCGTAGTTTATATGGCCAACGTTCGTTGAATGGCAACAAACAACGGCAATAAAAAAAGTCGCGCACGTGATGCAACTAACGCGTCGGTCACGACACGTCTTTTATTATCCGCACGCAAGACTATCCTATTTTGGCTAGATTCGGCGGCCAAGGCTGTGGCATGATGATCAGATAATTCCTTCAGGCTTTATCTGAGTCACTGCCACGGCCCAAAATACTCCCACATTTCGTATTCCTGCCACGACCCTTTGATGTCGCTCTACCTTTGATTCTGCCGCTATTCGCATGTCTGTAAATACTTAAGCAGGTCGTAATCATAGAAAAGCCGCATGCAGAAAATCTGACGTATTTCAAGCGGAGACGCGTCAGGTATTTTCCTCGACGCGTCTCTCCCTATATGAGAGTCCACCGCCTTGATAAGCTCCAATGACGCGTGGCTGCACGCGTTGTTATTCCAGAACGCGCTCTAAATCGCATTTTCGTATGTATTGACAATCGTCTTATGTCCAGATCGCTCACCCTGACCGCTCGTTGTCTGATACCACCAGGGACTGAATCACACTTGGGTTGAAATGGTATCATGGGTCATTTATTGTGCAAATAAATATCATTGGTGCTGCTGACAAGACACTTGCCTCGTGCGTTCCTTAGACATAGCCCCTCAGGAAAATCGTGCGGACAGAAGAACGCTAAGAGGACGAAAAGCCCTTTGTCTTCCCTCTCTACAGGCTGATATTGTTAACTCGTCCAGCACTGGTAAGCGAAATGTGCGGCGATGATGTCACAATACATGTAATTTTAGCTTGAGAATGTTGTGAGCACTGCACAATATAGTAGAAATTTAGAGACGAACATTCTTAGTGTCGGTCGCCCACTAAACTTAGTGGGAAAAAGGCCTTGAAATATCGTAAAATAAAAGCTTGTACCCTGAGTTTTTTCCCCGACAAGCCAGTTTGAATCTTGGTTGAATGTTCGACTCGATGACTTTGGTGGCGTCGGCGTTTGAACCTTTCACGGCAGGTGCCGATTTTGCTCTCTCGAATAAACGAGATTGTAACGAGACGCCCAAACATTTTATCCGCTTGTTCATTCCTCCGATCTCGCTAATAATAGTCTTATGCCCCTCAGGTCCAGAGGAGTTTGATGCCGCATCGACCTTGAACATTCGTAATATGATATTCCGAGAAGTGCGTTCAAGTTCCACATTATGGGTCTCTTCAGAAGGTTACTCCTCGATATATCCCGTCGTCTCATTGGTCTGCCCAAATTCTGAAACTGAGGAACATCATGAGTAAGCGCAGCAATTTGGTTTTCTCATCACAGTGCTACGCATTGAACGCGTGAGCATGACCCACACCCGCACCCGGAATGCATTTCCTTCTTAGATCGTCCTTGGATCAGTATCACCTGCCTGATTGATGTTGACTACAAGCCAGAAGCTGTGAAGAATAGTGTGGAGGACGACCACCATAGAACTAGGAGGATCTTAATAGGACGCCAAATCTTCATCTCCGTTACGTGTGGTATGACCAGGGTTCTTAAGTAAGTAATGTACCGCCTCGTCGTTCGTTTATTCATGGATGCAGCAGCTGATCTTACCCACGCGTGCCGTATTATTCCCGTCGAGACGTCGCCGCTGTTCATCCAGATTGCAAGAAAAATCCCGATTGAAATTGAACGAATATCCTTCGAATTTTTCTGGAGGTATGTTGAAGTGTGCTTTCCAACCTTTCAATACACCACCCTGTCTTAAGCTCCTGAGCTATTTGAGCGTTTATACTCTCGTAACTGTTGATCGCATGCTGATATGCCCCTGAATGCTTCAGATTTCGAGCAAAATCACGTTGGCGCCGTTCTGTCTGTAACTCTTTCCTTCCATTCCCCCAACCCCTCCCCCCGTCATGGTCACTTGTGCGGTCCCTACACCCACAATCCCTAATTTTCTCAAGTATAAACTCTACAAATCTATTCCACATGGCCTTCCTGCTTCTCCTGTCGTCGCAGTGCGCCAATTCTCTATGGACGACATAGCAGGCAAGCCAGTAGAGACGGATGTCCTGGAAGCCTCTCTGTCAACTGCAGGGGACAATTTAGCTTTAACACTTGAAGCGCTCATTGATAGCTCAGCGACGAATGCAGGCGATGTGACTCAGGGGGTAGACATGCATATGATGCATATGTTCAGAATTCCATGGATTCACAAACTTATACCGGAGCTGGAAAAGCTTGCAGCTGAATATCACATCGGAAATTACGTGGTGATTAGAGCGACAGGAGAGAAAGTCTTCGAAAGTATGCCAATCTACGCAAGGCATGTATGCTATTTTACTACGGGTGAAGTACTGATCGCTCGGATAGAATTGGCATGCACCTTTTGTTTTACGGTAAAGGGCAGATCCTCCTTCTGGGAACCGAAACTGTTGCAAACTTTTTGAAACGACTATCCATCAAAGTGAGGCGTTAATTTCCGCGTCGTTTGCAGTCACTAAGCCGTCTAACAGCAAGGCAAGATCTACGACAGTCCGCAGTCTGTAGCTTCCATTCCGTCCTTTATCAAAACATATTCGCTTTCGTTCAAAGAACTGTTGGAACCCGACATCAACCAATACAGCTGTTTCAACGATTTTTTCTCTAGGAAACTCAAGCCGGACGCTCGACCAGTACAAAATGCCCAAGATCCCCTTGGAATATGCAGCGCAGCCGATTGCAGACTTGTTGTATATCAGACCTTCGATCTGGCACGGGAGTTTTGGGTGAAAGGGCGAAACTTCACCGTTCCCGAGCTGTTGGATGTCCCCCCGACCTCAGACACCGCTATCACTTTTGATGGATCGAGTTTGGCGATATTCCGCTTGGCCCCTCAGGATTATCACCGCTTCCATTGCCCAATTGACGGGATGATCGATGGAGAGCCCGTGAATATTCCGGGACAATACTATACGGGTATGACTTGTCCTATTCATCTATGATGCGTTGTCTGATGCTGTTGTAGTCAACCCACAAGCAGTCAACCAGCCTTCGTTTGACGTATTCACGGCGAACGTACGGTCGATAGTATACATGACACATAAGCCAACTGGAAAGAAAGTGGCGTTCATTGCTATTGGCGCGCTGCTGGTGGGCAGTGTCGTGTGGACGTATGGAGGAGATGCAGATGATAAGAAGTCTGTTGCGGTGAAGAGGGGGGAGGAATTGGGGTGCTTCAAATATGGCGGCAGCACCATTGTGGTGTTGTTTGAGAGGGGATTGTTAGAGTGTGTGATTTTATTACTCATTGAGTCCGCTGATGATCTTCTTTTCCCAGGTTTGACGCTGATCTGATCAAAAATTCGCAAGAAACACTCGAGACACTGGTGAAGGTATAGTGCTTTCGTTTTCACCGGCCGTGTGATTCTGCTAAGCTGGCTTAGGTTGGGGACTCTGTCGGAACTTCCGTGCCAGAGTCATGAATTCATTAATATTTATCGTTCGTTGTTTTTGCTCTTCTAGACTCACAACTTCGTGGATGCTCTTCACTCTATAATCTCCGTAATCAACAATCAATCCTCTAGTCTTTTGTGATGTATTTGACAGTCAAATTAGTAGCGTGCGCATTACGCGCTCATGCAATGCTTTGAGATACTGCCCAGCTTTGACGCAGCAAGTCATCTGGACATTGGTATCGCTGGGTTCTACAGTGTTGGTAATTAATTGAGAGGTGATACTACCTTTGAGCTTCGGCAGCTCGGTTGCTCGATATACTTGGGCGTGTTGTGTTGTCACCGCATACTCTTTTAGATCGACGGTTCTGCCCAGTTAGAAGACACAGCATCGATGTAATGACGACCTTGCATCCTGCTGCCTTCTCTTCTTCGTAGTCGCACTATCACTGACCCTCATATCCTTCTGGTTATGGAGTACCCGAATGTAAATTCTTCAAACCCCGTGGTCCTGCGAAGCAGTTTCCCTTAGATTTGACGGAATCTGGAGCTCGGACAGGCAAGCGTGCTTCATAAGACCAAGGTTTGTCACCTAGCCGAAGTGGTACAGAGTAAATTGCAAGATATAAGAAGTTGAGGTATGCTACTTGCAGTAGAGAACTAGTGTCGCGGAAAATCGACATAACTTATTTTCTTCTGGTGTGTAGACTGTCTTGGCGAGAGAAAATATCCTGGGGAACTTGTAATAAATTTCACGAGCAGCGAGTGACCGCGTTGGTCAGCTGACAATATCCGGTTATGCGATCAATTAGCAATCCGGCTTCATCCTTTTATATATCCGTGGCCAGTAGGATGACATATTCACCGTAATCCTCTCTCTCACTTACTATGGCGCCAGTTGCAATTCACAGTCCCCAGAAGATGGCCGCCTCCCCCGCAAATCCCAAGATTCAACCGTGGCGTCCGACGCTGGTGCAGAACCCGCCCGTAAGATCCGAGTTCGCGTTTGACTCGATGGACGATGCGCTGGCAGCATTCAAGGCAGGCGAATTCCTGGTCGTCATGGACGATGAGAGCAGAGAGAACGAGGGGGACCTGATCATTGCTGGAAGTGCGGTCACAACGGAGAAAATGGCCTGGATGATCAAGCATACAAGGTATGTAAATCCGGTTGGAATAAACGTCCCTTTTCTGACCGGGATTACCTGTAAAGTGGGTATATCTGCGTGGCACTCACTCCTGAACGAGTTGCACAGTTGGAGTTTCCTATGATGGTATCCGACAACAACCAGGATCGCCATCGGACTGCCTATACCATAACGGCCGACTACAAACATGGTCAGTACAGAAATATGCATTCAGCAATATTTCAGTTCACAGGAGAATATAGGAACCACTACTGGGATATCTGCTCACGACAGAGCCCTAACATCTCGAGCTCTTGCCTCACCCACGGTCACGGCCGCAGACTTCCTGCTTCCGGGGCATATCGTTCCTCTGCGTGCACGCGAAGGCGGTATCCTTACCCGTAGAGGACACACAGAGTCGGGGGTAGACCTTTGCCTCCTTACAGGACTGCCTCAAGCCGGTGTACTATGCGAGCTAGTAAACGATAACCCAGAGGGAAGCATGATGCGCCGGGACGATTGTCGCACCTTTGCAGACAGGTGGGGGTTAAAAATGATCAGTGTAGAGATGCTCGCAGAGGCGAGGAAGAAGGCAGAAGGTCTGTAAACAGAACATTCGTGAATCAAGAACGTTTCGAAATTGAAATGAGGGACACCCAACTCGTTTTTTATCAAAGTATCCTTTTCGGTGATCCATAATGATTTATAGATTTCTAAAATAACGTCCCCCCTGTAATATATCGGTGCTGCAACTGTCTACAAGATTAAATTTATTTACCTTTTTTTATTGTCATTCTTCCCGCTATAATGTTTGAAGGTAAGATTTTGTTTGCCGCCTATCAGTGTGCTTATTATTTCTTTTAGGAAGTTGTTGTTGCATAGGCCCATAAAGGTTTGAAAAATGGCCAGGGCTTCCTTTGTCTGCACAGCCACTTTGATCTGCCTTTGTTTCCTTTGTTAGGGACATTGTGACCCGTAACGCCCTATAAATTTGGGATCAACTTCAATTGCGCCTCTTACTCTATAACCACATCCACTATTGGCTTCCTAGACAAACTCAATCCATTAAACGGCATGTCCAGTGAATACTATCGTCAATCTTCCCGAGCACCTACTCGCCCTTACGTTCCGCCACTCGTCACCGAAGATCGGGATCTCCGAAAAATCATCGACGAAATACTGGAAACGCGTCAAATTCTCGTCAAAATTCTCGATCGCCTGAACTACCTAGAGAGGACAGTACAGGACCATCCTCCTGCTCGTTCTGCCTATCCCCCGGCATTGTATGTCTATCATTTCCGAAATGTTTCCTACTTTTGAACTCACGAACTTTGCAGCGAACCAAGGTCACCGTATGAGTACGTCTATATGCCTCCTCGTTGATTCGAACTAGTTTTTACTTCTGTCTAGCTACAGAGCCGACGTAACCACAAGCTATGGTCCCCCAGGATATGCGCCACATTCTCCAAGTTCGTAAAAGTCTTCTTTGTTTGCTTTAATTCTAATCTTGCCACCTATCAGACCCTCGCTATCGCTCTCCCGAGCGTACCAAACACTTCTCCAACGCGTATCCTGAAGGTAGACCAAGCTACTCGCATGCCCATCTCCGTGAGCCTGTGGTGCCGGAAGAGTCCAGGCAACCGTACACAGATTGGCATCACCAGCCATATATGGAGAGTCGTCATCGCCCACGGTCTCCTCCTCCCCCTGCAGAGCCACCTAGACGGCCAGTCTACGAAAACTCCCCCCAACTCCGGGAGAGATCACGGAGGCCCCATCATTCTCCTTACGTTGAACGCACACATCGTCATCCTAGACCTGGCGGTGAGAGTGCCACCAACCTTCCCGACGCTCCCGGAGCACCCTCCTACCTGCATGACCACGAACAGGAACGCTTCCAGACACGTGACGACCTGCGCCCCGGAGGAGTTTGGCACACAGATAAAGGAGTTTTGCACACAGATAGTGTACGGACTTTTGTTCCAACGTTAATGCCTGCGCCAAGAAAGCGACAAAGGCCCGCCCATGAGGAAGACCGAGATCCTGAAAACGCGGAGTCGTCGAAGAGACCGCGGATTGAGCCAAAACATGCTATTGTTCACGATTGGCTGCGAACCGTGAATGGCGATGCTGGTTCACCGCCTCAAACATACAGGCCCGAATCTCCGGCTCTACCTCCACCCCCGCCCGCCTCGCCACCAAGAATGCCTGAAATCCGTGTAGATGAAGTACCTGAAAGGCCACACGCTGACGAAGCCGGGCCTTCAGTTTTGCCTCCTCGTCAGAAGTCCCCTCCTGATGACCTCATCTTGTACAGACCTCTCTCCAGGAATGTGGTATTGCCACCTTCACTGGCGTATAAGGAGGAGCTGCGTCTTTCCAAGGGTTTCCCGAATGAAAAACCTACAAGTTCAGGACCTACAGCGGAGGATTCCCCTCGTGACTTGGAATGGGTGCTAGGTTCGGAGGAACACTGACGCACTTGCACGCGCCACTCATGAGCAGCCCCCCACGTCGGCCTACCCAATCTCAGTGCTCAGCACCAGGGGTAACTGCATGAACAATATCTTATCTTTATTCTACTTAATAGCAATATCGTTTACTTATTCTCGCCAGTATTTCACAATCCGTAGCTGTATCGTTTACATACCTGGAGGCTCAATGTATCGAATGTATTTGAATCTGATCTTTTGACTAGTGCTCTGTTGTCCGAGGCATTGCCGATCTGACAACTGAACTATAAATTGAATCTTACCGCGGAACATATTTTGATAAAACAGCCCTGGAGGGCATGTACATGGAATGGAATGATGGTACTTGGTGTTTACCGGCCGCCTCTACATATATATCCTCGGGCGCTCGGACACCAACAAACACCACTATGGCACCTGAACCTGCAAAGTTATGAGCTTTACGACGGGAGCCTTTCTCTTTCTCCAGGAATATATGGAAGTGTTTTGATACAAGAAGCTTGTCAGAGATAAGCTTTGAATTCTGGCATTTCCGCCACCGGCTACCCGGATTCAGCACCTGACTCCTCGGCTATGACATTTAGATCTACCAAGGTTCGGAAGTAGGCTCATCTCCAGTTTTCAGACAAGAGATTCTGCCTGCAGTCCCCGAGGCATCCTTCGAATAGCAGTCCAACATTGGTTAGTAGAAGTCGTTTAGACAGTGCGATTCGGCGCGGAGGATGCCGCGAAGGTCCGTTCGTTACATCAGCGACAAGGAACGATTGGCTCGGCAAATCACGGAGTGCTACGGGATATTTTTCAGTCCCGTTTGCCAACTCACCGCCCTCATTCGAACCTTCACGAGCATTCTCTAGCTCTGACTATCTTGCACTTGGGATAGGCAATCCTAAGACTGCTATAGACTTAGATATACTTTTGTAACGATCTTCTAATTCTGCACAATGTCTGCAAAATGGGATGCTAGGTATGTCGTGCATCCGCCGGATTCTAGGCGTGGCTCACCCGGTCTGGTTTTCCTTACCTCCACAGATATCTTGGTCCCGTCCCTCACGACGCTGCCTACTACTCAAAATGTATGCTCGGTGGTGTCCTTGCCTGTGGTATCACGCACGCTGGTATCACTCCTCTGGATGTTACCAAATGTAACATGCAGGTGCGTACCTGCACTTCCATGGAAGCTTGATGTTGTTTCATCCTCATGAACTTCAGGTCAATCCCGCGAAATTCACTGGTCTCGGGTCAGGCCTCAAGACCCTCCTCAAGGAAGAGGGTGCCAACGGTATCTGGAAAGGCTTTGGACCCACGTTCGTCGGCTACTCGCTCCAGGGCATGTTCAAGTATGGTTTGTATGAAGTTTTTAAGGACTTCTACATGAACTTGGCTGGCGAGGAGATTTCCGAGAAGTACAAGGGTGCTATCTGGCTCGCCGGTTCTGCTTCCGCTGAAGCCTTCGCCGATGTCGCCCTCTGCCCCCTCGAAATGACCAAAGTTAAGATTCAGACCAGTCCCGCCGGCACTTTCCCCACAGCTTTCGGTGCCGCTTTGAAGGAAATGAGTAAGCAGAAAGTCGAAACCCGTTACCCCTTCGGATCCCTTGTCCCTCTCTGGTCGCGTCAGGTTCGTGGAAAGGTTAGGTTTCCTGGCTTCCTCCTTAATCTTTTTCTACACCTAGATCCCGTACACCATGGCCAAGTTCTACTTCTTCGAGAAGACCGTTCAATTGTTCTACACCTATGTCTTCCCCGAGCCCAAGGAGACCTACAGCAAGACCACCCAGCTCGGCGTCACTTTCGCCTCTGGTTATATTGCCGGTGTTGTTTGTGCTGTTGTCTCGCACCCTGCCGATTCCCTCGTCTCGCAACTTGGAAAAGCCGCCAACAAGGGCAAATCCATTGCTACCATCGCCAACGAGGTTGGATTCGGAACTTTGGCCACAAAGGGTCTTGGAACTCGTGTCCTCATGATTGGTTAGTGTTTTTACACCTCTGCTGGCACATGTATTAACCTTGGTGTTACTCTAGGTACATTGACCGGTAAGTAAGAGGTTGATCTCGATCACACCCTTCTTTACGCGTTTCTTCCAGGCTTCCAGTGGTGGATCTACGACACCTTCAAGGCAACGATGGGAATGGGTACAACCGGTGGCAAGTAAACTCAAAATACGCGTCGATAGTGCGTTTTTTGCGTCTGTACGCGTCCTGATCATTAATCATCTCCCGCCTTCAGGATACCTGTAATGAGTTTGAAATGGATTCTTTATTGCTATTGGTCTCGATAGGGAAATTCCCTTCTCTTTAAGCCCTCTTATCATAACCGCGTCCACGAGCCCTCCTCATGTTCATTCTTCGTAGTTTCAGTCCCTACTTCCCGCTATCAGAATAACAGCTCATTTGGAAAGGATAACAGTCCACAAAACCGAAATGAAATGACAGATTGGAACTTACTATCGGCATTTCGATTGCCTATCCGTCGGCACAGACGGTGCGGAAAAATTGTTGGCCCTGACACTTGGATCTGCCGTGTCGTTTTGGTGTGGGTTTGTACAAATCCTCTACAGAGAACCTTCTAGGGCTGATAAATCATCCCACGGAGATTGTTCTATTCAAATACTTGTAATAGAGAAGAATTCTCAGCCCTGCAATGCATTGTCTATAAAACTCTGGCAGACCTTCTTCCGTTTCTTCCTGCACTTTCATGGCAGAGCTACACTTACACCCTACGTTGCCGCGCCCAACTGCACAGCACCTACTGCATACCGATTCACTTATTTCTACCGAAACTCACGTCTGGCACCCGACGGACCCCGCACTCGAAGACGTGCACGGAAAACCTGCGTCACATCTGGACGAGAAGGAGAAAGTTTCTGGTATCCTAGAGGACGATTGGGAACATGATCCTGTGAATGCTAGAAACTGGCCTAGCTCGAAGAAATGGACTGCGGTGTGCATCGTAGGTTGTATTGTCATCCGGATTGGAGTATGATCTGAAATATGCAATGTAGGTCTCTTTCTACACTTTGATACCTCCCCTAGCGTCGAGCATGATGGCGCCCGGTCTCCCAGAAAGTACGTCCTCTCACGGTTAATAACATGCATCTGACCTCCATGTTATGTACTAGTCGCGGCGAAATACGGAGTCACGGACACAGTTACGACAGCCTTAATTCTTAGCGTGTTTTTGATATCCTTTGCTATTGGCGTACGTGATTGATTTATTGTTTTTGTGAATCAACGGCTGATGTATGTTAGCCTCTCTTCATGGCTCCGATGTCAGAGATGTATGGTCGGACATGGGTCTGTGTTATCAGCTATCTCCACGGCAGTCTGATTATTGACGACCCTTTCGACATACTTCAGGTTCTACATATAGGGAATATTTTCTCCCTGTTATTCAACCTAGGCTGTGCCTTCGCACCCAATACCGTATCACTGATAGTGTTTCGGTTCCTGAGTTCGTACATGTCTCCTTGCTTCCATCATCGTACTTACGCAGACTCTGCAGGCGGATTTGCTGGAAGTGCCCCGATAGCGTGTGGAGGCGGCTCCGTGGGTGACCTGTTTTCGGAAAAGGACCGAGCATCTGCTATGTCGTTATACACCCTGGGCCCGCTGATGGGACCGGCGGTCGGACCTATCGCTGGTGGTTTCATCGCACAAACCGTCGGTGTTAAGTACGTGTTCATAACTATCGCCGGTGAGTCATCAGCTCCAAGGGAACAAGGACGAAAATACTGACGGCAGTAAACTGTACAGGCGCATCAGGTCTTGCCAGTCTCGTGGGCCTCCCCCTCCTTCGCGAAACATACGCACCTGTTATTCGCTCACGACGCGCCAAAATGTCTCCTGACTCAGAACGCGTGCCTCACTTCCAAGACACAGAACTGCCAGCATCAAAATGGCGGTATCTGTGGCTGAATATGAGTAGACCGATCATTCTACTCACTCGGAGCCTCGTCTGTTTTTTATTCAGTCTTTATATGGCGTTGTGAGTATTTTCCTTCTCGTCTACCCGTGGTATGGTATTCTGACGTCTCAATGAAGTATGTATGGTCAGTGCACGCAGACCGGCTTTACAGACAGTATCACTCATCCGAGGTCCAGGGATCTACTACTTGATGTTCGCAACCTTTGCAAGTGAGCGTTGCCTCCCTTGCAAGATCTCATTGTTTCTGATCTCTGTGCTCCTTCTGGCAAGAGTTCTTCAAGGAAGCCTACGGATTTGGTCCCGGCATCGGCGGTCTTGTCTATCTCGGGCTTGGTGGGGGTTTCATCGTGGCAACTCTCTTCGGTGCCCGTTTTGCTGATCAAGTATATCATCATGTGCGTTGTCGAAATGAATACGTTTATGGCTTCCCTAATTCATATGATTAGCTTGCGGAGAAAAACGGTGGCCAGGGGAAGCCTGAAATGCGAATACCTGCACTTTTCTTTGGGTCACTGTTCGTCCCAGTCGGACTATTGTATGAGGGCTTCTTACCCGTATTGTATGATGCTCACGCCAGGTTCTGTTAGGTGGTACGGATGGTCTGCACAGCTGCATGCGCATTGGATGATGCCCATCATTGGTTCGGCGATATATGGATTTGGTACATGTCATCCTCCTACCCGTCTCCCCCTTGCTAACACTGACACCGTTTTGGTAGGGATGATGACAACATAGTAGGTGCCTGCTTTCAGACCCTGACATTGCTCTGACAAGGATGATAGCCTTCCGATCCAGCTATATCTTGTGGACTCATTTTCCTACGCCGCCAGTGCTTTGGCCGCGGCTTCAGTGAGTATCAAAGATTTTGGGCACCTTGTGAAGCTTATCCCCGTGTAAAAAGGTGTTTCGATCACTCTTTGGATTTGCTTTTCCTCTCTTCGCCGACCAGATGTTTGAGGCATTGGGTCTGGGAGGAGGGAACTCATTGCTTGCTGGTATGCAGTATGATCTGTTCGAAATGCAGACTAACATATCGTGCAGGTCTGGCAATTGTGTTAGGGATACCATTTCCCATTTGGGTGTACTATCACGGGGAGCGAATGAGACTGCGTAGCTCATTCAGCAAGTGGTAGCACCTCATTTAAAAAGCATGTATTATAGAGTAGGTAGTTTTTGCCGTGTTTGTAACTCAGTGGGACATTGGAAATCATTTCGATTCATGGCAATAGTATTGCCTGCCGTTATTAAACACGCGTTTGGATTAATGAGTTTGGTAATCCCCACATGAAATCCACGTGATAGAAAATCGCGTGCCACGGACCCGTAGCTTAAGCCTCTCTCGTCCCAAAAACCGATTTTACACCATTGGCCTCAGATGCCAATGGATACCGATATTGTTGCTTTCCCATTACCGCGGCAACAACCCTCCTCATGTACACAAGGACGTTTCTCAGATGTTCCGCCTGAGCTACTTCATATCATTTTCTGGTTTGCCACTCGGACACCCGAGACGCTGGAGAGAGCGCGTCGGGAAGTCTCCTACTTTCCATTCCAAGATTCTGGATGGAACGACGCGCCTGAGATGCAAAGAGCGAGAAAAGATGCTTGGGAGGTCAGCAGCATTAACAGCTATCGGCGACACCTCACCCACACCTTCACAGGTTAAGACAGCAATATCTTTGGTCTGCAAATCATGGAATATCATCGCTGCAGAGTTCTTATTTGAGGAGATTAAAATTGGACCACGTATACCGTCCCTGGAAGTGTTGGATCTGTTCGGTCCCTGGGTGCGCCGTCTCGAGTTTCAGGCAGTCAATACAGAGCCCCATTCTATCAGGCTCGCTGACATACTCAGTCGGTGCCCACGTCTTGAAATATTAGCGAAGCTATCCTCAACCGACTTCCATTCTCTAAATTTTTGGGGTGGGTTCAACGACTCCGACATTTTGTTACGTAGCCTCAGACGCGTTGACTGGACTTCAAGCCACCCTGATTGTGGCTTTGAAGTTTACCGTGCTTCAGAATTGGCCTTCATGGCCATCGCTTCCCGTGCTCCAAATTTGAACCATCTTTCTTCATCTACCTCACTCCTGGTCAAACTCTTCGACAATGACTTTGACATACCACTGTCGTCGTTAAATGTCGTTCGTTCGCCGGTGGCATCTGTAGACAATCCGTGGCTCACTCCGAGCTCAGTACTTCAGTGTCCTTTGCCTCTACCTTTCCGAGTCCCATGTTTGACGTGCATCATCATTGACAGTGCAACCATCCGCAACCTTTCCCATCTATCACAGTTTCCTCAGTTTCCGCAAGTCACAATGCTGGAGCTACAGGATGGAGTTTTCTTGGAAGCAAGACGCTTGTCCATCCTGTTTCACGTGTTTCCCAACTGCGAGGAGCTTGCTGTTTCGGCTGGCCATGTCCATGTTGCTCGGTACGGATCCTCAAGACATGCCCCAGAGAAGTATTATACTTCAATAAAGCGTATTCGCTTGTTTGCACGCCCGTTTGGGCCTCTCCGATGCCTCAATGCTTGGATGAAGGTTCACGCTCGTGTGTTGTTTACGGAGTGCTTTCCAGCGGTGGATACCGTGTATCTTCACGGAGACTGGAGGTTTACTGTCAGCGCACAACAACTACGAGATCTCAAATCAATGCTTCAAGACCGTAGTTGTTGGCTGCTATATGAAAACGGATCGCCCGTCTCGTACTAATTACTTATAAACAGAGTCAAAGGATTATTACGTGCCTTCTACATCGCTAAGTTTCGCTAATCTCGGCCATATATTGTCACTCACCTTTACTGTCTACTTACATGCGGAATACACCCCTTTCCACATGGTCCTTCCATTCTGGCAATTCGATCATGACGAGTACGTTCGGCATTGCTAACTAGTGTCCACTGACGTCACCCACCGTACGTATTTTCGGCATCACGACCTTTAGAATCGGTTTCAATAAATTGAGGTAAACTATATGAGTTCCGCAGCTTTACCTTCACACTACCAACGCCATGGCCAAAAAGTCATTCTTCGCATTTCTTCAAGACCAAAGAAAGGGGATGCCTCCAGTTGTCAAAGTGGATCTCTCTGGAAAGACTGTTATCGTCGTGGGCGCCAATACAGGTCTAGGATATGAAGCTACCAAACATTTTGCTACAATGAATCCGGGGAGACTCATATTGGCATGTCGGAGCGAGGAACGAGGACAGGCCGCTTTAGAGAGTATGTCATTTTCACCTAGAGAGATTTGCAAAGCTGAACTTTGCACTGCTAGGACTGAAGATGGAAACGGACTATCAGAAAGCTGAGCTCTGGTTGGTTGACCTTAGTCGTTTTTCGTCTGTGATTGCCTTTGCGGACAAGTTCGAAGCTGATGGCGGTCGCTTGGATATCCTCGTTCTCAATGCGGGCGTGATTCCGGACTGGGAATATCGTACTACTGTTGACGGATGGGAAACCTCGTATGTCTCCACATGACTAGGACCCTATCATCACCTTTCTAAGGTTTCATACAGATTGCAAATCAATGATATTGCATCACCTTTGCTTGCATTGCGTCTCCTTCCTCGCATGTTGCACACTGCTGATGAACACAACACAACACCGCGCATTTGCGTAGTGTCCAGCGATGTCCATTATTGGGCAAACCTTCCGAAATCTGTTACGGACGGCGATATTCTAGCTACACTTTCAAGCAAGGCGTACTGTACCCCAAGGTATGCTCTGCCTACTCCCATCAGATTCATATTAATCCGCGCGGCAGTAACATGCAGGGTGAACGTTACAATGTGACAAAACGTAGTTTTTACTGTGAATTTCCGCTTACTAGCAGAGCTGATTATTCGGTATAGTCCTCAACGTATTTTTTGCCCGCTCTCTTCAGAACCGCCTACCCCAGTCAATCATCGTCAATGCCATCAATCCTGGGTTCTGTAAGTCAGAGCTCCGCCGAAGTATCACAGGAAGCTGGTACATGGCCTTTGCTGAGTGGGCCATGGTCAAGTTGCTTGGTTACTCGACAGAAGAGGGTAGCCGACAGCTGGTTTGGGCTGCCGTTGGAGGAGAAGATGAGGAGCGTCTGCGCGGCGGTTATGTTTCTTTCTCGAATATTGTAGAGGTTAGTGACTATGCCCTAAGCGAAACGGGTCTGGAAGCGCAAGAGAAAATATGGGTGAGCAATGATTTCAGCGAGATATATCCCTACTAATAGTATCACAATACAGGCAGAGTTGGTCGATATTTTATCCAAAGTTGATGAGAAGATTCCAAAGGTCGTTGAAACATGCCTGAGCAGTGACTAAATAATACTATTTATTTCGTTCAATCATAGCTGTTAATGTAGGAACTGTATTAATTAAAGTCCAGATAACTATTCAGGTTAAGACCGTTGCGCCTTGTATTTCAAGCCATGGAAGAGAGATAAGTTCCGGTCCTAAATATACGGACAGGAAACGGAAAGGTCTCCCCCCTGGGTACAATACACGAATGTCTTTCGGTGTCCTCGATATCCCTTTGTTTCCGACTCAATATACTTTCTCGATGCTAATTGTTCGACACTGTCATTGTTCTCTGGCCGATAGGAATGTCAAAAGACTCAAACACATCAAGTGTGAGTATTCCCAATGCCTCACTACGTCCCGTCGTATATCTCAGTGACTTGGGCCGCCCTCAACTACAAGCAGCCAAACCTCCAACAGCTATTTAAGTAGATAGCTTCCAGAAGAGCGTCGTGTCGAGGTTGCAAGTATGGTATGCGTAGGCAGCTTCCATGTCAGCATAAATCGAGTCATTAAATCAGCGGTTTGGAATTATATCTGTTATTGGTTAGGGTTTATCGGTGTGCGGATGATGTAGACGCCTGAAAAATCTACTCACAACATCCTGCCATCAGGAGAGACGAACAGTTGGTGTAGAACCTGATCGCGAACAGTTGATATCAGCAGCTCTAAGGAATGGTAGGTGCAGAGGACACAGAATTCGGAACTCACCAGCTACATCATCTCCACGTCGGAGTCATTGTCAACCTGCTGCATTTTTCCTTTTCCCTTTCTGTCGCTCTTCCTCACCGAGCCTGCACCCTCACCTTCAGCACCATCTTCTGTTTTTTTCTTGGTCCGCTTCTTCCGCGGAGGTGGTGCCTGCTTCCCTGTTGTTCGATCCAGGGCGTGTCTCTCATTGTCTTCGTCGGCCTGAGGTTCCGTAGCCTTTTCCTTCCCTGTGTCTTTAAGCTGCAGCCGGACTTCTTTGAAGCAGACGCGTTGTCTGGTGCTCGCATGATATGCTACAGTTCGTTTACTCCTGTCGGTAGATACGTCTGCCCAGGTAAGAAACAGAAGAGTGTTGAATTGGTAAAGACCCTTACCTTTGCCGTCAGCAAACAGCAGTTCGGTTCCCAGCAAAGATTCGTGTTGCCCCTTGAGCACCGTGCCAGAAAGCTGCAAAAACGGAGTGGGTGTGTCGAGACCAATGAGCCGGTAGTTTGCTGAGCTGGGAAGTA
This sequence comes from Armillaria sp. CMW 4456, assembly GCA_028551335.1. Classification (NCBI taxonomy): domain Eukaryota; kingdom Fungi; phylum Basidiomycota; class Agaricomycetes; order Agaricales; family Physalacriaceae; genus Armillaria; species Armillaria sp. CMW 4456. The sequence goes on from JANDKJ010000271.1 coordinate 96,717, forward strand.
GAGATGGTTCGACGTTTCCAAGATCCAGGGTAACATAGGATACCTCTTCTTCGTCTTCATCATACTCGTCGTCTGGTCCGAACGCGTCAACCTGCTTGTAGCCTGGACAGAGCGACATGGTGGTACAATTTCATGGGTGTGCACTCTTAGTTTGGAAATCAGATCATCTCAGACCGGAAGCACTTCCATTTGTCCGATCTCTCAGCATACCTACCACCTTGGACGAAAGATCTTGGACTGCCTCAATCACCAACATAATGCACTAGCATGCAGTGTTGAATTATAAAAGGGCCGGTGATGGAGATGCGACAAAGCTGTTTCAGTGATCAAGGATTATACATTTATCTTTGATATGTTCGTATGTCTATTCCTATACCTGATACTGCACTGAACTTCTGGTGAAGTGCAAGCAGTGTCGGGACCAATACACCACCGCGACTGTAAGCCGTCTTATTTCTCGCCTACTAATAGCCAGATTACTGACTGAGCTCATCTTGGAAATACCTAATCGACACTTCCTTTAGTACCTCTTCGTGTTCTCTGTTACTGCTCCAATTGCGGCTTCTCAGTGCTCTCTGCACATTTCCTCTTGATTGATCTTTACTGACTGGTTTTTTAACCCCCCTGCTACATCTGGCTAGATTTCTGGCACTTCCAAATATCTCGTATTCTATGGATTACTATGGTGCTTCCCTGCGACTTCGCGCAGAAGAAATCGCGTTATCTCGTACATCCTAGAAGCCGCATGGACCATGCGAGTGGCGTATTTCACCAGGCTTCCTTAGTACTTTGTCCTTACCTTTGACAATCGCGGTGTCGGATAGTAGAACGGCGCCTTAACGAGATAAGTATCTCATACGCGGCTCGAGCGCGAGTTCTGGCGTATAGGCTGATTCACCTTGAATTTCTCAAACTCTTGTCCCCTGGATTGAACTGCGACAACTCCTGCGCCCTTCTCTGACGATATCTCCATCAACGATTCGTCAGTCATGACAACGGTTTCGCTATGAAATCTCCGTCGATCCTACTCCTGCTCCCGGCTTGCAAGTGTGCTCCTCTGGGGAAGTGTCTTCCAGATTGGATTTTGATCTACATATATGCTCCGGAGTGACTTTCGTCATGAAGTCACTTCATTAATACTTTTTAACCCTGTTGTACCCATGAGTCGACCTCCATACTTGTGAATCGCTGTTCGAATGGGTTTAAGCATGTCATACTGCATGGCTCTCGTTCTCAACTTCCGCCGATATCCATCTACATAGGACTCGGTATGCCGCCCAGATCCGACCGCGCTCACGCGACCAGTATCTCATAGATACCTTTCTTGGTCTCAAAACGTGTTTCAGTTTGCAGAAGGCCTATCAAAGACTGTCTTCAATACGACCACAACCCGTTCTGTAACATGGCAGCTATCAGAATGTCGGAGGAAGCCCAAATTCAAAAGACATAAAGCAAACGACTGACCCGGAGGTGTAGAGATCTGACAACTAGGATACAGCGACGACAATCAGACGACCTGTGCCGTTTCATTATCACCAACACAACGGTCGTCCTCAGCAGGGTGGAACATCGAATTTCTTCTAGGAAAAGGTGCGTTAACCGAGACGGTACAAGTTACCATTAGTAATAATTGTCAGATCCAGCAAAGGGCTCGAAGCTTCCAAGAATCCCAAAGATATCCCAGACCCGAAAGATCAAGCAGGAGGCATGCAAGAAAACCGTCAACATAACAAGTCTTCTCCTCGCTAGTCAGGGGCCTTGGTTTTACGGACATACCTTTGCACCGATTAACTTGTCGAAACACAGAAGCCAACCATCCCCTTGGCGGTGCGTTCTTCACGCCAGAACTGATTGACTGACTCGGACTGACGTGGGTGCTTAGTGCGGAGAAACAACGCGAGGTATCGTATCTGACATGGCAACAGAACGACTTTCTGATTCAGTACTTATCTGCGGGTTGTGATGATGCAGTATGGAACCCCACCCTCAAGACGAACGTCGGACAACGACGAGAGCGGAACATCGACAACGTCGGAGTCACCAGACTTAAATATAACACTCAATGAAGACAGTCTGAGCGAAATCTGCAAGAAGTAGGCTGGCTCTTCTAGTTCTTTACAGATCCTTCTGGGTAGCAGCTACTTTCAACTCATCTCGCTGTTTCTAGTCCCGTAATAAATCCTCAGATCGTCTGTCAATGTCATGGAGTACGGCTGCCAGGTCAATCTTGGATTGCATTACAATAAAAATAGAGATGTTTATTCCGAAGAAATAGTAATACAATTGCGTCGTCGAATCCTATGCCTCATCGTCCGAGAAATCCAATTGGCCTCGTCCGACCTCAATGGGCCTGACCACATCCTCGTCATCCAGAAGAACATCTGTCAGAAGTTCCTCTTCCTCTTCCTGCGACCCCTCCAAATGATCCAAACACCCCCACTGACATCCCCTCCATCTCACCGGCACCTTGGCTCTCTCTCCCAAGTCAAAACCCGCAACAATGCTCTCCCAGGTAAACCTCTCCTCTGCATGCTGCACAAAGATACAGCCGCATCCACAGACACCTGTCAACTCCGCGGGTGGAAGGTCTGGATCGACATAGACTGAATTCGGTACACATGCATTTAGTGTGCTTTTCAGGTGTGGACCAATAGAGGGCCAGAGCTTCCTGTCCGTGATATCGTACTTGTCCTCAGCGAGAGGGAGATCGTAGTATCTCTCCAGAACCGTCTCGCCAGGAGTGGGAGGAGAGAGTAGACTGCGTAGGCATAGTTCGAAAAGGGGAACAACTTGCGGGAGAATATGCTTCGTCTTTGATATGGGCCGTAAGGATTGATCTGGTGCCTGCTTCCATGGGTTGCCAATGAGGGTCAGCTTTGTGAGCCTCATGCGCAATATCTCAGATGGGAGATATTCAAGTTTGTTCATTGAAAGGTTGAGCTCGCGAAGATTCTTCAGCTGAACAATTTCAGGGGGGATAGATGTCAAGCGGTTTTGCTCTGCGCGTACCCTGGTTAGTAGGCCCAGCAACAGCAGCAAGAAATATAGACGCACGAAGTCCAAGAAGTGTCAATTTCTGTAAGTCGAAGAGAACCATAGGCAGCATGGAAATTGCGTTGTTCCGCAGCTGCAAATGTATCTCTTCTCGCGGTACGCCCAACGACAAAATACTACGCGTCGACTGACGCGTCGCAAATCGTGATTTTGATGCATCTGTAGTCGCAGGAGCTGTAAAGTTTCGTCTGAACACTTTCTGCTGCAACGCTGGACTAGTTGGAGACTCTGAAACATATTCGCGTTCCTGTTTATCCGACGGAACAAAAAATTTGGTCAGTCCGTCAATAGCGGCCTCTGGGATAAGTCGAAGACCCCTCCCGCTGTTTTAAAGTAAGCCAAGAATACTATATGAAAGAATAGTAGGCTTACACGAGGTCAACCTGACCGCATCCCGACCTGTAGACCTCCTCCACGGCCTCCTCCCATATCTTCTCGTCCTGGGCAAGAAGAACCGACGAATCTAGTTCAAAGGGTGCATCAGGATCAAGACCAATGTCAGCGACATTCATTTCGACCGCGTCAATCAGCATGCCCTCATAGTCCGACTCCTTCACGTCCATGTGTGTCTGTCTCCTTCTTTTGGCTACTTGGTCGCTAGGTGACTGGGGTAACGGTCTCTTGTTCGCATACTTCTCGGCGTCATATTCTGGAGGCCTTTTCGTTGCTTTGATACTGGCAGCATAGGGATGGGGCGACGGATGGAACGACTCGGATTCACTATCAATGGCATAGATTTTGGGCGAGGATGTAGGCGAGGACGCAGGTGACGAGTCTATGCACGGGCCCGGTGATGATGGCGGCGACGAGGAAGGTGGGGAGATAGATCTTGTGCTTGGATAGTACATGGAAGCAAAAAGAAGAAAGACGAAGCAAGCATACGACCCTAAATACTCGACGTCATGTGATCACGTCGCGTACTTCAACGCGTATAGAAAGCCGTCTCTTCGGAGTCTGAGCTTCTTGATCTCAAAATCGATTCGATTCCACAGAGAATACAGTGACATGATACAGAATCTGCTCTAACGAAATACAACAGGCTTCTTTGTGTTTTCTTTCCCCTTCCTAGGCGGGAACCTTCTCTGAAGAGGCAATCGAGGCGTCTGGCCGAAAGAAACAGATTTCATTGCAGAGGATGCTGTAGGCCTGTATAACGATCGCTGGATTGGTGTAGCTGGGGATTTTGGCAGGCGTGAAGGTTTCGAGGTCGTGATTTTCGTAGTCAATAGAACTGGTGTAGATGAAAAATGGCCAGACCTAGTGTGTTGCTTGACTGAAGTTCTGCATTTGATCCGCTGAACGGGTGTCGTCAGTGAGATAAATGATCGTTTTTGTAGAATAGTGGGTATTGTTCGCGTAGCTAGAGGTGTTCTTATTTTCACAGGAGTTGCTGGATCCAGGAGGGACTTCGTCAGATTGCGTTTCGCTGCCGGTGATCGAAGGTGAAAAGTAAGTGGCGCTTTGGTTTTCTTAGGTGTCCGGTCCTCTTGTTCAACCATAGTCTTATCCTCATCAGCAGAATTCGTCTGCCCAAAATCAGCGAAATCGACACGGATCTCGGAAAACCATACCCCAGCGGATTCAACACTTGTATTGCTCCCTTCCAACGACCCAAAGTCTGTCCCGCTGGCTTGGCCACAGAGTCTTTCAATCGATTCAACGACGCGAAGCTGTTCTGGCGTCAGGTGGTCGCGATTCAACATGTAGTCCGGAGCCTGCTCCTTCTCATTGACCCTGTATCCGTGGCGGTCCACCGCCAACTCGCACGAAGAACTCGCGGGCGGACCTAGACTCTGTATGACAGGAGCCGACGTGTCCCACATTGCTTGCTCAGCCATCTCCATGACATCTGGATCCACGCCAAACGCCGCTAGAAATCTTACAAAGCGTTCCAGTAGATCAAGCTTGATCTGTGTCGTCTTGAGGAGAGCATGAAGTCGTGCATTTTCCTTGGCGAGACGCACTATTGTTTTAGAGTTACTGCCTGGATACGAGCTGAAAGGCTGAGAGATATCTGTGGGGAGAGAGACCGACGAGTTTACTTTTAGCATAGCTGGGATGTGGTGGGAAGAATTTGCCGTAGGCCAAAGCGGAACAAACGGTTTGTTTGTCTCTTTCCTTCAAAAATAATAGTGACCCTCAAACGCCCATGGTGCGGCGATTCATCGGTTTCCCGTATCTCCTCCACCGTCGGCGATATTTGTACTTGACAAAAATCTATCATCAGCCTCATCCTCACCGCCGGCGTATGTTTCCCGTGGAGACCAACTCCCAGATCGTGATGCCATTCTGTATTTCACTGATAAAGCACTTTTATGGTACTATGACCTCTCAGCGCGGGTAACGTCTGCCTTGAACAATAACCAATGAAGTGTGTAGCCCCTTGCACCAGAACAAGGGTCGTGTCTCACTGTATCGATTTAACCTTTCTCTAGGTCCCCTTTGGCCATGACGTGTTTATCCAGCCTTCGAACATGCTATTGTTTCCTCTCTTTCCCTTCAAGGGCTACCCGTCGGTCCCTGCAACCCTCGGTGGCGTCCGTAGCTAGTCGAAATCGAGACCTGATTTTCAGAACTAGTCTTAATGGAGTCGGTCTGTCCGCTCTAATTCTGTAGACCACGGCCCAAGTGCTGATTGATGAATCTTCGGCTATGTACTTGACAACGCAACGTTTTCAGGGCTTCAACTCGAATGATACTGAGAGTACGTCCTTTTCCTCTTTCTTTTCACGTTTTCTGACCATCATCCGTAGTTTCAATTGCATTGCATCCGGGTGCGATAACGAAAGATGAAATCATGAGCCTTGCAAACATGCATCTCGTAACGTTAGTTCCGGCCTAGGAGGAGTACCGATGTTCCTATATGCCAACCAAGAACTGAGAACTGCTTGCCTTTCACGATCACTATCTACTCTGGCCCGCCTCGTGAGTGGATAGACTTTCGCTCGCGAAAGCATCGTTGTGCTTACGGTCACCCGTCAACTAGTTACGCATGCTAGCCTCGTTTCTTCACCGCCCAATCCAGGCTCAACCCTGACCAAATACCAGTTGACGACAAAGCCCGCTTTGCGTCCAATAGGAACGAACAGTTTGCTCTGCCTCGTGCCGCAACACCTGACAAATAGTACGCCACCCATTTTCTCTGTATCCCGTACGTGTCATATCGTACGATTTGAGACATCCGCCAAAGTAATGCCCGCCCACCACACCATTCATGGTCGCCGCGCCACCTCTGTCAGGGTCCATGCATATCTGCTTGCCGTCGCTAGAATTCTGACTGCTAAGCCGTCAAGCGCCCGCCGTTTGACGGCGTTTACTCGCGAGCTGTCCCGAATCGACTCGGAGGGCCCAAAGACTTCTTCCACGGTAGCATTTTTCAGGAATCATCTGGGGAAGTGGGGAATTGACGATCGCGCCTCTACATAACAACGAGGATACGCGACAGTCATGTTTTTTTCGGCCGACGTTTCGCTAAGCTTCGATGAAAATTTAGCACATGTATCTGACATAACCACCGATTGTGGAGGTGCTTGGCCTCCAGTCTATGTAAGTATGTATGGCGACGGGGATTATTACGAATTAGTAGATCCCGTAGTTCAAGGAGAGCATAGATACGCGATACACGAGTAACTCAATAAGCATTGACAGTGCGACTCATTGAGCAGCTCGCACGGTGCCGGAATTCCTACAAATTCGAGCCAAGTGTTTCCAATCAAACAATCGATACTGATACAAATCGCGAAGCCCCACTGCCGACGATGTAATTGTAGCGACCCTGCAGTTAGCCGCTCCAATGAACGTTGGTGCCTCGGGGAATGACGCGTCGCTGCTACAAAGCTTCGCCGGCGTCCAGTAGCTCAACAGCTCTCAACAGACGTACACCGCCAGGCACTCGTAGCAGTCCGACTTCACGGGCATTCTTTCAGTTCTTTCTGAGAATCGCTAAAGGAATTACGATGACGTCGGACAATAGGAGGTGGACGTCGGACAAGTAAGCTGATGGGTGGAGTTGGACGGCTAACTGACGTTTTCCTTTTTTTGCGACGTGCATTATTTCAACTGTTAACACAGAGGAGACTTGATCTGCAGATTGGAGACTCCATCGTTCTCGGAGTTGCCACTGCATCAGCACTCTTCTGAGTCCTCACCTATATGATTCATTGAACAAACAATGGACGGGTTGTCCTGGCATCTGATCAAGTGGGTCGTGCAAAGTCCGTCGCTAGAGTTGACCTTCATTATGCGAATTGCTATTCTAGCGGGGCCAACCATCAATGAACAAGGGTATCTATAGACAGCGAGGTGATTGAGTAAAATGGCAAGTCGAGGTTAAACGCATCACCGTTGCGCAGTCTGAAAATCACCATGTGGATGCGAAGCCGTGGGATTACGGACACCTCAGCGCCAGTAACAGCAGAAAAAAAGTTAAAAAGGTGAAACGTACATAGACTCGGATCGGTGCCACGTTCCATATACAGCTGTAATCGTTGCCATAGAAGCCGAGTACGGTATTGATGACAAATGAATTAGAAGGCGGGAGCGGTGCTCGCAGCGATTGACTCGGGTATCGAGGACGTCTTCGACAGACAGTGATCTTTATATATCGAAGCTAATGTTGGAAGGATAAATGCACTCTCTCAGAAAGGATGTTGCTGTACCAAGATGGAACAGATGCTATGGCCGCTTATTGTTATGTATTTTTGTAACCGATGGAGGAAGAGATATCGGCACGATAGGCGCTGGAAGACCAGTGGAGATTGCGGTGCCTGTGGCGCATCCGAAGACAGTTTCAGTAAAGCTCAACGAATATTTGCCAGCAAAAGTACAGAGTGTTGAACATGATCTTCGCAGCAGAATCGTGATGAGGATTCGACCAAGTTTCCAAGTTGTCGGATCGTCAAAAACGAACAAGATCCGCGAAGTACAACGTGACTGTGACCGTGACATGACAGCAATAAGATGCAATCTGCCACGTCCGATCTGGGAATTTGAAATCATCATTCTGAAAAAAACGATATGGTAACTGGATCGGCCCTGCCCATGAGGCAGCTATATAACTCGACCGCTTAGCGTCTGGCACCTTTCATTCGTCGTCGACGATGTTTCGCACAGGCTCGCCATATTCACCTTTCTTCACTTCCGGCCTACTGTCATCCCCTGCCTCGCCAGCATCCTCTGTCGACTTTAATGATATCAGTCCCCGCAGAGGCAGCCTCCCAACCTCGTCCTCTGACCGCTCCTCAGCCCGTCATCTCACTCTCCAGTCTAGACGCGATGTCAATGAGTTCCGCTCATTCCTATCTCTCGACCTAGCAGAAACGCGTTCCAAACGTGGGTCAAACAATCACTGGTTAGAGGTGGTGGCGCAGCATCCGTATGTTCATTGTTCTTTTCTCTTTTGTTCGTCGGCTGACCAAAGTCTGTGCAGACCCCTTCCCGACTCCCCGACATTCACATCTCGCTCGGCATCTCCACGGCTGCGCTTCATGCCTTCTCCGAAGCCTGCGCCGTCGATAACACTTCCCGAGCTGCCGTCACTGCCGATTCCTTCGCCAGTGGCTTCATCTTCTCGCATTGTCCCAGACTCATTTACCAAAGCTCTCCGAATAACTAGACCAAAATTGTCGTCGCCCACCTCGTCCCGCCTCCCAAAATCCCCCAAAACGCCACTGCGCGTTGCTCGCAGTATCTCCACCTCTACCGTCTCTACCCGCTACCGCACCCTCCGTCGCACCTCTGCGCTAGCTGCTCTTGAGGGTCATCGGAAACGTACACATTCCCTTTCCACGTCAAAGAACTTTATCAGCCTCTCTGATGACGAAGGCGATGATGAGCTCTCCGAAGACAACAACGACCACGACGAGTCTTCGGATTCAGATGAGAGCTTCATTGATGTATTTCCGTCCATCCCAGAACATTCACCACGCTCACGGAGGAGCAGATCTGACTGGTTGTATCTCAAGAGCTTCATTGATCTTCGGAACGAGCGCGAAGACAGTACCCGTGAGAAGGACAGAGCATCTTTGACCAGCAGCCCCAGCTGGAGTTGGCGGAGCTACATCGAGATTGCCATGACATGAATCCTTTCCTCTTCATATCATTTTTGCGCCTTTCGTGCTTCATTTTTACAGACTCTGCTTTCGCTTTCGCATCGCTTGACCAGCCGCCGTTCGCCCCCGTACTCTATCATAAACGAACATTGTTTATTTTATGCATAATTCCTAGCGACTTACGCTTTCTTCTCTTCGCTTCATTACCACCCGCTCTTCGTCCTTGCAATGTATTTTTACCAATCATCATTCCCATCTCTTCTTTGTACAACATGCATATGCTTCTCGTCTCCCACGCTTATTCCATTAACGAGTCTGTTGATCAACCACTCGCACAGACAATGTACTAGTCCGTATACGATATTATACACTGACCTGTATCTGCTCATTCTTTTACCGGCCCGTTATACGTAAGACATCTTTATTGAATGATGCCTCTGTACCTTGGTGCAGAGCCTCCATTTCGGACTTTTGTTCCGGTCTTCGTATGTCGACCAAAAGATCGTTATCAAACTCAGCGAGTGAACTCCGATTTGGATCCATTGTGTCCGTACCCACCATCAAAACAAGTGAGGACCCTGCCTTCATCCCTGCTGGGATCCGATGGTTGCTGGGAACTGAACGATCGTCCCATTCATAGCCGCTTTACTCTGGGATGCCAACGATTCGGATCGATTTCATCCTTTTGTCCTGTGCGGAATCAATCGGGACTTGCTTTGTTCGGACCATCTTATCGTAAGTTGGCTCCCACAGTGCTGTATACTCTCCTACAGAATTTGTTTGGAAAACGCCGATCGCAGTACACTGTTAGTACCTCTTCCATGCATCTCTTCACATCATGATCTCTCACAGCAGCTTCATCTGTTTCATGCCATATGATTACGACAGATTATCCCCTCTTTTTGTTAGATGGGCGTTATATTCAGGCTCGACGGCTCCGCTTTTCTTACGCGTCATTAATCATTGGTCCAATACATGCATCCCACGCGTGCGATCGTCGATTATGAGGAGAACGAGGTGTATAGGCTGCCGTCATGAAGAACTGTTCTGATTCCCGGAGGACACAGGCACCTGCTCTTTCTGTAGAGTCATAGGGTTGAAGCGGCCCGGCCCATTCTAATCTTCTTTCACGAGTCCCCAAGTGCTTCTATGCATTCCAGGCCCGGAATTCCGCTTTGAAAGTGGGTCCTGGACGCTTACTTCTCGCGCCACATGGGCATCTATAGCAATCGCGCACTTACCACCGCTTTCCCTGCCCATGGGAATATGCCGAATTCAATCAGGGAGCGAGGTCCGCGAACCATGCGCCCTGTACTTCGACCGCGGCGTCCGATATAGCAACCCTTCTTACCACTTATTTCACGACAAAAGAAGACCTTCGTCGGATGTCGCAGGTAGCAGCTAGTATTTTTGTCTTGATTTCATTTTTGAAAAAGGTGTTTCAACGCCATATTGTAGCGCCGTCGCAACATCTACAGGGCGGTCTCCGAGTCTGGACTCGCAGAGGGAAGACTAGACCACCGTAGGCATTAGTAAGGTATTACATTCGTCCTGACAATTGCTAAGTATTTTCCTCCGTCGGTGTATCGACTTGAAGCTGGTGATCATCAAATACGAATGAATATAGTACGTATGTTCAAGGGGGATTTGCAGTTCTGATTTACTGGTCTCTGGCAACGCGAAGCAGGTATTCACGACCCTGCAGTAACTGACAAGTCGCCAGAAGCCGATAACCGCAGGCGCAGTAAGCGCACGGTCTGGATTGATTGATACAGATTATCTCTGGACTACGTAGGCTCGAACACCGATTGTGATACTAACCACCTAGATGTATAGGCAGGACGACTCGATGATCAGTCGATAGCACTCGTCGTTCGACATTATAATCGTTCAAATCTGGACCCGATCGACCCGCGTAGAATCAGCAGACTGTTCCGCTGGAAAACTGGATCTTCGAGGAAACAAAGAGAGCAGAAGTTCCTGGCGTCTCGCGTGCATACGGTACTCGTCGTGCCATTTAGACCGCCTCAATGCATTGAAGAGCATGCTGTCAATAATGTCTCGCAATGGAACGTTGCTACTGGTATGGACAAGAACTTCTAGTCTACCAGGAAATGGCTAATGAAACGAGTTGGTCATTTCCTCGTAAACAGTTTAGGCGAGGATTGCTACTATTTTTTGACGTCTTCTCTATTTGGCCTAGCTCATCTCGTTCTCTTGGCGTCGTTCAAGTGGATCATGTTTCAGCTAGATGAAGCTATTCTCTTCTTGTTCCTCCTCCATGACTACCCTACATCCGAAACTGCCAGAAATAATTATCTATGATGTCTGGCACCTGGAAGTCGTTCATAGTTATTTGTATCCTGGTTAGAGACTCATTTACGCTTCAATCGTTTCCCGAATTATGGCAGTGTCACCCTCGAATGCGGATTTATCTGGATGCAGAAGACCCATTATTTACAATGACTTGATCCTGATATTTACCCGCAACATTGCCTCCTTCGTCGATTGTTGGGATGCAACGTTGGCAATGTCAACAGGATTCTCGTGCAACTATCTAGTAATTCTAGGTGCCGCAAGGTACTTTCTTCGGGCGTCTGGTATATCTCCCCCCAGGCGGGCGTTGCTACTATCTTTTGACCTCTTTTCTGTCTTTGGCCTAGTTCATCTGTGTGTCGTGTGTGGTTCTTTCGGCGTGGTTCGAATAGATCATGTTTCAGTTAGATGAGGCTATTCTCCTTGTTCCTTCTCCATGACTACGCTACCGCCAAAGCTCTCAGAAATCGGTCATGGGTACTTGCCTCCTTGTGTGAGTGTCATTTATACTTCAGCGCTTCGCTTCGCAGGATATGATGGCGTCATCTTCGGGTGTATATATTATCCAGACACCGAAGAACCATTGTTTACCATGACTTCTAGGTTTACCCGCAAAATTACCTCCTTCGACGACTACGGATACAGTGCAACGTTGTAACTTAGCAGAATTCTCGTCCAGCGACCTCATTCTATATGCATCAAGGTCCCTTTTCCGGGCGTCTAATGTATCCTGCCAGTTCAAGTTCTAGTTGGGATCAGTGGATAGGAGTCAGTCTTTATCGATACCCCGTGGTCTTCCTATTCACGTTATCTACGGTCCGGTGTTATCAGAACCCCGTCGCTCTGCACACGCACGGAGGAGAATGTCTCCGTTACGTAGTATAACCTATTGTCGAGAAGCGGGTCTGAAGCATTTACCCACGCATTGGACCAGGTTGGTATTACCGGATACGCAGTTTCTTCGCAGAGTCAGAAGATACTATTTGATATGTTGTGGTTTGATACAAAACGTTGGAGATACCAGGGATCTGAGACACGTCAATTGAAACATTTGGGTAACGTCTAAGCTACTACTACCCATCCTTCTTTGCGGATGAAGCTTCTTTCATTTGATTTGTTGGATACATGATTAGTGTCCGTGCATCTACAGCGTTGTGATTGTATATGGTGACTACTGTGGTTTTATATCACTTGACGGAAAAGGTGGTTCCACTACGCCTCGGTTCCAAGTGATCTCATGCTGGCTGTCCACTTTTGCCAAGAGAACACGGACTCGAGTTTCAGTATGCAGTACGGGCATGTAGAATGTTTTTCAAGTCCGTAATACTAGGCATACGACGGGCTTTCACCATTATTTCTCACGAATAACCAGCATCTTGGCTGCTGAAATTGAAGGCAAAATAGTTTGTTACTACTGTACTAAGTAGTAGCAGGGCGGGCCGGCGCTGCGGTTCTGAAAGGTATCCATTAATGGAATGTAACTCCCACGGTCAATCCAGAACACCTTAGCCCACATTCGGCTTCTCATTTGTTGTGCCTCATGCACATACACCCAACTCTACCTTTCCACAATGTCGTCGAGTCGCACTAACTCGTCAAGCTCTGTCTCCCAAGGTCATTCCTTGCGTCGCGACAACCAATCTGTTTCCTCTAATCATTCGGGACGCAGTGAACGAACAGGTACTTCACGGACGAATGTGAGCGTGCTGCAGTCAACGAATCTCCCTTCCCACTAATATGTATACAGCCGGCGGTAGAATCTGCTGTAACACGTCTGCTGATGTCTATTAAGATGCTGTTGGAGGCGCTTACACAATGGAGTGTCATGCAAGTGGACGAAACCCATGTTAGTGATGTATACGTTCAGCTAGGGAACGACTTCAATGCTGCCGTGGCAGCGTTCGCCGCGTTCAATATCGATATGAAGTGAGTCTTGCTTTGAGCACCTCAATAGTATTTATTCACCATGTCTAGCGAGCTTCTATCCGTACCAGACGACTTGCGAACAGTCTTGGAGCAATGTCTCGCTGAAGATCCTACCCCCGAAAATCTTGGGATATACCTTCCGACTGTAAGACAAATTATCACTCAGCTGCTACAAGGTCTGCGGGGCAAGCAGTCCATATATCGGCGTATTGTCTCTGATCATCGACGAAAGTCTGAACAGCCTGGCCATGAGAGAACCGACAGTCGGTCGTCACGTACTGATCGAGCACGGCGGGAACCGTCTCATCGAACTCGGGTATCGCGAACCATTGCAGAAAATGGGGAGTATCGAAGAAGTGGCTCGTCATCGGGAAGGAGAAGTCTTGGTCAATCATCCCGCGAACAACTTAACGGAAACTCGACATTTGTAGGAGGGTTTTCTCCTCAAGTTACATCGCCTCCCCTTGGCCCTGATCCAGAGCTGTCCGGGAAGATGCCCAATCCACACGACCCACCGACTGATCCCCCTCCTGTTCCGCCTCACAATGAACCCCTTCCTCCCGATCCTTCTTTTGACGATGACTCGTCTGTTGCCACAGCTAAGCCTCCCACATCGCCCCAGCCTACAGTTCCATCTAGCATGAAACGTTATTCTTTGGTTGATAAACCGATGACGTCGCCATCACCTCCTCCTGCTCCTAGTCTTGTCGTCGAGCCTTCAAGCCCTGAACATCTCTCAGACGAGAGGACTGCCACTCCAGAGACTCCACCCTCAGAAATACCGCCCATTGATGCTGCGCAAGCTCCGGCTATGGCTAGTTCGCTTGCTGCTCTCAAACAAAGCGATGTCTTGGAACGCAGAGCATCAAAGCGTTATTCAACATACAATATATCCAAAATGACAGGTTCCAGTTCGCGAGAGCGATCTGTTCGAGGACAGACAAACAGGCGTTCCATGGCAGTTTCATCTGCCCTTACGCCAGGAGAATTAGCTGTTCTTACGGAAGTAGATGATGAAGAAACGCCCTCTCCGCCTCCAACGCGAGGAGGGAGCTCATCTGTATCTCTTCGTTCTCCTTCTCGAGGTTCAGAACGGCAAGCAACCCCTCCTATGCCGCCTTTGCCATCAACACCTGCTAGGACACCGGAACCTCCCGAGGTCCCTTTCTCAGCAAAGAAGTCGGCTGCAACAACTGCATTCGAGGAGGAGCCAGAGACATCCAAATTCACTGTTTTCTTGCAGCTTGGTAGGGAAGTTAAGAAGGCGACCATAGAACCTGGCATGTCTTTTTCATCACTTAGGGTATTATTCGTGGATCGTTTTTCATATAATCCCGGTCTCGATAACTTCCCTGCCATTTATATTCGTGATCCTTCGAGTGGTGTGCAATATGAACTCGAGGATATGGATGAGGTGAAAGAGAAATGTCTCCTCTCTCTGAACATCGAACGTGAGTGAATCATTATGACAATTATATGTCTTTACTCATTCCATTCGCAGCTCTTGACCAGATCAAGCAACATATCGATACCCAAATTTCGACTTTGTCTCAAGATATTAAAGAGCTGCGATCAGTTGTTGCCAACAATAATCGACAATCCGCACAATTCGCTACTATAGCTACCCAACCTCTTGCAGAGAGCACTCCTGCGCCCCCGCGGCCCAGTGATAAACAATTTCAGCATGTCGCTAGACGGCTGTCTCGATTCGTTGGCTCGGCTTCTTCCCCTTCATCTCCCCATACCCCTACTCCCATACCTTCTATCATGCCGCAGCTCACTGGACAATCGCTGCAGCCACAGATGACAGGCAGCTCCGTATTTTCAGAATACTCAACGCGCGTCATGACCGATCTCAAGACGCAATTCGATGAGGTGCAAAATCTCCGACGAGACCTCGGAGTCATGCGACAGTTGTATACTGAATTTATGAAGCAGACAAAGGAATCTTTGGGAAATTTGCGGACGCAGACTCAATCGGTGAAGCAGCTAGCCAACGTGAGTGTTGGCGGTGCCCGAGCGTTCATTGATGCCGGCAAGAAGAATCTGGATACTCGGAGCCAGAATATCCTGACCGAAGTCGAGAGGCTACAGGACACGATTGACAACGTGAAGGCGGATGTGCTTAAACGGCATATCACGCCTAAACCCCAGTACATGAAGACGGTCCAGAAGGACGTGGATGCAGCAGCATCTGAACTTGAGAGTCTTAAGGAGCACATCATGACTATCAAGCCGATGTGGAAGAAGACATGGCAGGAAGAGCTTCAAAACATCGTCGAGGAGCAGCAGTTCATGACGCACAATGAAGAACTGCTCAACGATCTTCTCGAGGATCACAAGGCGCTAGCAGAACTCTTTGGACATCTAAATCAGGTGGTCAACATGGGCTCACAACGTATACCGAAAACACGGCAATTCTATCTACCGCCGCCAGAAGAGAATCCGAGCGGTGGATTGAGCACAGTCATGATGGAAATTCGCGGTGCGGCTGTCGATCCTGAAAAACGCCTGAAGGCGATTGAGGAGAGCCGGAAGAATCGGGCGAAGGAACTGGCTAGCCGTTCAGATGATCTGCATGCCGAGTTGTCGGATTTTGTTGGCGGGAAGAAACTGAGGATGACGGGAGGAGCCGAGGAGGCAGAACGGGTACGGCAGAAGCGGAACGATCTAACGTTGAAAGCCATGTTCAATGGCGGTGGTGGCGGTGGCATGTTGGTGGGAAACGATGCCTCACCGTCGAGTTCGCCGGATATTTCCTCGGGTTCGTAATTTTGGGGTATACTCTCGTAACGCTTTTAGAGTTTCTTTTACGTCGTACAATTTTTCAACGGCAGGGGTCGTGTTGTGTTCCATAGTGCTGTATTCTGCTTTCCTGTTTTCACATTCATTAATTATTTCAGAGCGGCATTAGACTATTGGACTTTATAGCTCGAATTTGCATTGAGCTTTTGTTGATGATATTTGGAGTCTTGACGGCATAGAATGGCCTGATGCAAAGTTGTACTAATAGTAAAAGAGGGTACATATTGCCGCAAGCGTGATTCCAGCAATAGACATATTGAAGCGAGTATCGTACATCAGAGAATAAAATAGTACAAGTGTAAATATAGACTAGACAGTAGTTTAAGGCGAAGGGAACGCCCACGAGGACAGGGTATGCTACAAATTTAACACTCCAATGTCATACTGTGAAGGTACGCTGGTATTTTCTCGGGCTGCTGGCTCCAATCAATGGGACCTCTCGCCCACTCAGATGTCCCTTCATGCTCACTCGCATCCCAAATACCACACTGAATGCGAAGACAGTGATTAGGATAACGTTCTCCCGCTTCCTCTACAAACCTGTCAGTATATATCATTGCGGTGATAGAATAATGACTAACCTTTCGTGAAAGTACGTACGACCTTCCCATCGATGCCCCAAACAATTCTGTCCGAGTCGTAGTCTATAAAGTACGTATGCTTTTCAGCGATACTCCCATCTACGTGTTCGACCGAACTAAATTTATTGTACATGGGTTCTTTCTCGCCTGGGAGGAAAACGAAGACGTTGGTGGACCAATGGGCTGGGTCACCGCCGAGAAGTTCAACGTCGATTTCGTCTAATGATTCTAAAGGGTGGATATGATGCAACGCTATAGGCAGTGGTCGATTCAAGTTCTTACCGGAGCCTACGAGGATGATTGCAGTGACCACGCCCGAGACTGTAGGGGCGGTAATTTCAAAAGATAGTTTTCCGCGCCTTGTATCATTGAGTCAGCAAGGGCGGGTTTGTAGGAGTATACAAGTACCCACATGCAGACTTCGGTTGAGTTGAGTGTCGCGCCTTGGCCGATTTTGTCGTTCACATTGCCTGTTCTCTTCACAGATCCTTCGGGTTTGAGAAGATACATTGCGAGTCCATCGCCACCAATCTCATAGGTTTCCGGAGGGCTGAGGGCCTTAAAGAGTGAATCTGAACCAACAGAGCCAGAAGGGAACGTTGTGTGAAAGGGTTGGCAACTAGTATCACCGGACGCCTTAGGCATCCACACGTATGTGAGAACGAGGAGAAGACCGTAGAGTAGGAGGGAAAACATAATTATTCCACCGCGTTTTGGATATGAGAAACTTAAATACGCGCCTAGCAATGAATCATGTGACCGAGAAATTAAAATTAAATAAAAGATTATTGAGGAGTAGCTGAAGGAGAGTTAAGTTTGTTGGAATCTTCCAGCTGAATGGTTTGTCCTTCTGCACGTTTTTTCCACCAGTCCACGGTCAAATTTTCGACACTACTCTCTCGTAACTTCCTTCGCTCCGATACCCGTGCCAATATGGCGGATCGTGTCATGGCCAACGGGTTCTTGAACTTGTTGTTCGAGCTGAGCTCCCGAGTCAACTTCAAAAACATCAGCTTCTGAGTCTCCTTGCCCTCAGCGACTTGGAATGAGTCCTCTAGCCTCTTCGTCCTTTCCTCCTTCGCCTTTTCATCCATCTCCTCCACACGATGAGGGTAATAGAAGGGTTCCACAAGACCGACGACTGCTCGTTTGTAAGCCGTCTTAGTTTGCGGCATTCCTCTTTTGGGAACGGCTGGGCGGTAGATGTCAGTTCGGATGTATGTAGTTTTCACGCCGTAAACTGCGAGGAGGTAGGAACGAATGTCGGTTTTGGTGATGGAGAGCGGAATGCGGAAGGTAGCTTCATAGGGATTGTAAGGCTCTCCTGGAGGAGTATTGTTCCGTACGAGACGAAAGATGACATTGGGCAAGTATATGGTTTGCCCAACAATTTCAACCTCCTGCTTCCCGTCCCGAATGACCGTCCTCATACCACGGATCCGTGACCGTAGCTTGTTCTGTCTCGCATGCCACTTCGTTTCTGACTCTTCTCCATCCCTGTGAAAAAGGTAACCCTGTGCTTTGCGCCGAAGGTAGCGAGCGTGGTCACTGGGTGTAAGTCCAAGAGATGTTGCGTCGGTTTCGCCTGGCTTGATGATCCGACCTGTTTTTTGCTCGCGGCGTGCCCGGACCGCGATGGGAGTAGACGCTGTACGGGCAACGAGGGCAGCCTCAGGCATGGCTGAGGACGGTCGCTTGACTTTAACATTTTTTGGCCCCGAAGTAGTAGCTGGTCCTTTTGCAGATCGAATGGCGTTGCCTGCCTCAGACACCGGCCGCCTCGTCGAGTAGAGACGTCGAAATGCTATGCCTAGCATCGTGTTGGTAGATTCACTGCCGACTCCGTGTCCCGGTGATGACCGTCGCTGTCGACAGAAAATCTTGTCACGTGGTACACAGACACGCCCATCACTCCTTGGCGTTGTCGCTTAACTTTCTTTCCTACCTTCACCTTCACCGACAACGCCGCCGTACAACGCAGGCCATTAGTATTGGCTGGCCCATCCGCGATGCCCCTCTTCATAGCTCGCATATTCCGAGCGCTGAGGTCAACATGTGCACCAATAACAGCTATAATATGCTTCTCCCTTATGCTCACTTATGTCTTCATTCTCTATCAACCAACGCCTGGTCCTGGTATAAAGCAACGACTTGGCTGGCAGTCATGGGACGTTGTGTCTATGTCGGAGAGCGACTTGGCTGCCGCAAATTCCACGACTCCAACATCCGGCACTGGCGAAGACATCCCAGCCGGTGTAGACTGGTGGAACGTCACCCAAGACGACTCAACGTATGACTCGGCTAGTCTGCCTTTGGATGTATGGGGACCGCTACTTCCTCATGATACCGGCCGTATGTGCTATCTGCTTGAGTTGTGTCCATCTCATCTCACGCGTATCTAGTCTCTGAAATCACCCTCACGCGGTGTGTAATCGATCCCAAGTTTGCGGAAGATCTCTGTGCTCCTGATACCACTCCAGAGAAGGATGCCATCAGAGGCAATTGGGTCCGCGTACAAAGGAATCTCAACGTGGAAGCAGGATACTGGGCAGGGTATTTGGTGAACAAATTTCCGAATGCATTGTTGTAATTTGACTGAATATGTCGCAGAATCTGTACTACAGACGGACAAGACGACAAGATATAAATCTCGTCACTGATATCCGTTTGCTTCCTAAAGATGAAGAGCTGAACTCTGCAGATGGTTGGCATCGGGTCCCCCTCTCCGTCCGGTCCGGCGTTATTGGTGTTCCAGCCATGCACCTGTGGTACCGTCTGGGAAAGACTGCAGGTGCTATGACTGCGGAGGAACGCAGTCAAATAATTACTGAACTTGATGTTTTGTACGGGGAGGATGTTCCATGGTACGGATTCGAAAAGTTGCACCCGCCCACACTACCGACCAACGGACGAACTGTTGATACTTGGTTAACGTACCGCCGCGGTGTAAAACCTCCCCCACGTGCCCCACCGCTTCACTTCTCACACTCTGGCGACTTCAAGATCTTGCAGGTGGCTGATCTTCACTTTTCGGTTTCTCAAGGTAAATGCCGGGACGTCGACTTCCCTTGCGAAAATTCGGACAACTTGACATCCACGATGTTGGGAAGGATGATTGATGCTGAGAAGCCTGACCTTGTGGTCTTCAGTGGTGATCAGCTTAATGGTCAAGGCACGTCTTGGGATCCCAAGTCGGTTCTAGCCAAATTTGCTAGGGCTGTGACGGAAAGAGGGATACCCTGGGCGGCTATCTTTGGAAACCACGATAGTGAAGTCGGAGCAGGGAGAGAAGAACAGATAGAGATGATGAAAGCGTTGCCATATAGTCTTGTTCAGCGGGGACCAGAAGACATACATGGTGTCGGAAATTATGTTCTCAAAGTCATGAGCGCAGACGCGTAGGTTTCCCACATATTTATCTAGACCAAGAATTAAACTGATATGGATCCATATAGTTCAAAAATGCATCTATTAACCCTATACTTCTTAGACTCGGGATCCTACTCCAATGGGTTTTACAACTTCTGGGGGGTGTTCATGCCTACAGCATATGACTGGATACGGCAGGATCAAATTGACTGGTTCTTGCAGGAATCAGGTAATCATTAGATTGGCCTCCTCTCTGTCTATGGCTGATCCATACGATTCCAATAGGCTCAATATCACCGATTGAACGTCCATTTTCACCTGACACCACTAAAGATTTCGGGGATTCTTGGACTAAGCGACAGGAGGATCAAGTGACGCCTACAACGACTAAACTAGCAAAACCGAATGCATTGATGTTCTTCCACATTCCTCTGTATGTTCTTGTTCTTCTCATGATCGTCACTCATCCACATTCGGTAGACCTGAATCCTATACACCGGCGGATGTTGACCCTCGAACGGGGCAACCGCTCGATGTTGGTATTCATGGGGAAGAAGCAGCTGGAAATGCGAAAGGAACTGACGGATTCTTCGAAAAGGCATTGCTGAACGCACTGGAGAGCGAGCATGTTTCCTCAGGCACTCAACACGAAGTTAAAGTCGTGGCGAATGGCCACTGTCATCGTACGCAAACCTCTATTCGCTTCGTTGCTGATATATTACTAACCTTGAACTTTTGTTAGTGACTGAGAATTGCCGCCGCGTGAACAGTATTTGGCTGTGCTTCGGTGGTGGAGGGTGAGTATTCAAATGGCTTACTATCTGTCACCATGTTGACTTTGCTTCAGGTCGTATTCGGGTTATGGAAAAATAGGGTAAGCAATCACTTCGTCTCATCTGAGATTCCACTGCGTTACCGCATTCTGAATCACTTTGTAGGTTCGATCGCCGATTCCGTGTCTACCAAATTTCAGATTATGGGGAGACTATTAGAACATATAAACGGACTGAGAAAGATGAGATTCTTGATGAAATGGTCCTTGTTGGACCGGGTGCGGCACCATGACACAAATCTATGTATTTTCAGATAACTTAAGCAGGATGTACTTTAATTAATCTGTTCAGAACCACAGTCACACAGCAAAAGTGATGGCGGGGATTCCTTTCTCCTCCCATCAGATGTGTCGTAAGGATCAGAGACACTGCAATCCGAATTACGGCTGCCGTCTTGTGCTACAAGATTCTCTTGTCGTTGGAAGCAGATGGCGACTTGACAGTGCAGTTGGAGTGTAGATCTGCATAGACAGGCAGTGCACTGTATACCCGCCTGGTAGCCTCTTAAGCGCTGCGTGCAGCTCTCGTTTGAATTACATTTTAACGTATTTTACGACCACAGAGCTGAATCTGCCTGGTGCAGAGGAAGCCACGAACCAAGAAGATCTGGTATCGTTAAAAGAACATGCTCGCTGCCTCTCTTCCACTCCTTCTCTTAATCCAGACGCTTCTCTCTGTGGGGCTATCCATCGTTCCCCGGGATGACAGCGACTGCGAAGCCTTCGATTCAGAATTTCCCGCTGGTTCGGTAGTAGATTCTGATGATGATTCGAGCGATGCGCATTTCATAGCCATTAGTCCCAAAGGGTCGTTCACCACGGGGAAGGGTGCTTTAGAGCTGAAGCTCCAGAAGCCTCACGGTGATGTTACGACCGAAGACGGCACCAATGACAAAGTAGGTGTGGGAGCTACGGTCAATGCTACCAAGCTTATGTCGTGAGTGACAAGTCTATATTTTGAGGGAACTAAAACCTCATTAGTTAGGCATGGAAAAGTGACGTTCGTGGCGGAGACCCCCAAAGTGGCTGGCGTCGTTTCCGCTATGATTCTCATGGGCTCTGGTATGTCCGACAAGCAGTGGCGAACCCCGTCGTCAAATCTGACATCATGAACTAGACAGTCGAGATGAAGTAGACATTGAAATTCTTGGCGGCGACATCGATCACTGGCAATCGAATTTCTACGCGACGCCGCCTGGTTCACAGCCTATATATGGGAAGTTTGGAGACACTCACAGCTATGATGACAACGATGCGTCCGGTAACCATACGTATGTCATTGACTGGGACCAGGACAGGATATCTTGGTTGGTCGATGACAAGGAGGAACGGAACGTGCAGAGACGTGAGCGTCCAATGTCGTTTTTTGTGACTTCTTCATAATCTATCGCAGAGAAATCAACGAATGACGGAAAGACGTATTACCCGACACATAAGATGAGGATACAGATGGGGATTTGGGATGCTAGTGGTAACTCTCGTACTGCATCTTGGGCTAAAGGGCCTATTGATTGGACGAGTGCACCAGATGACATCAAAACGGTTATTCATAGTATTAAAGTCGAGTGCTAGGTTGTTCAGCAGCATGTACGCTTTCTATCTCAAGAAGAAAATGTACGGACACTTCACCGGAACCAAAAGCACGCCTCTTGAAATGAATGTCTGTACGGTCGGCAGTTACAGTCATTCTTTTAGATACAAGTCATTTGTCTGACCCCAATCTGTGCTAGTAATTGAAGGAGGGATGGTCAGTAAAGTGCCAGCTCTTGACGTTAGTGCAGTGCGACTGCCTAGGTGATAATGTACTTTCTTGGCAGCGAGACATATACTTGGTTTGGGAAGCGCCAACGGACGTCGTACTCTTAATGAAGCTTCATATGTGGCAGCGAGTGGTGTCTGGTGAATATATACCGGAACCTGTCAAGTAAGAAGACACCCATGAAAGGCGGCGCGCTTGGCGCTGTTCTGAAGTGACAATAAAATCGAACACCCGCGTACTGAGCGCCACCAGGTGTTCAGTGGGCAAGCCTTTCCATCAGTCCTGATATTATCTAGTCAGTCTCCGAAAGAACTGAAAACGTATTCAGTGCGGTACCCGTCCAGATCTTGCTCAGACATCGTGTACTCTTCTTTTCTTTTTGATAGTTGTGCAGATATGCTTATCAATATGCCGGTGGGGTATCTCTTTCCGACAACATGAATTACCGTAGTCGGCAGTTTTGTAAGTCGCCTGACAAGATAGACTTGACACGCGACTGCTCGGGGAACTTCAGGTTGTAATTGGAGGCGCATGATTTTTCGGCAATTTGAAAAAGCTCTGGCAGCTCAGCCTGACCAACATTTGAAGTTTTAGAGCACCGGATGGTCAAAGGTTGAAAACAGATGTGTATGGGTGATACCGTTGAGAAGATTTTACTCTCAGGTTGTGGTTGTGTAAGCAAAATTGGAAGGAACTTCATTTCGACTCGGATCAAATATGATATCATATGACACTTACACGTGACGTTGCAATTTCGCACCGCTTTTCTTTCTTTTTCTCAGTTGTTTTCATCACTAGGCCGACTCTGACTTATTTTGTGTCTACGGCACAGGTATCTCTGACAAGCAAGCTATGGTATGGAGAAAATATCTACGGCAATTTCGGACCGGATTTGACCTGTCCCTCTTCAGTCACCAGGGCTTCCATGCATAGTTGTATGCTGCCAGATTCCCTTGCGTCCAGAACCCTAGAATCACATCTTAAACTCGGTAAACTTACCTATCAGCTTCCAGCTCATTTCCGTCCCCTCCCACCGCACGTGCAAGCGGGAATTCGAACCTTCCGCTGCATAGATTGCTATTCTTAATCATCTGAAAACGCACAATGTGCATAATGTTCTAGTCTCTGCCTGTCCAGGTGCGAGAAAATCAGATATTGCAGAGTCTGTTGCGCAGGCCTACCTTGACACTCCAATAGCTGTGGTCGCGTAGTCGAAGCAGAATTAGATATCCAACAGAACTTTCAGAGTTAATCCTTTCTCGTCAACGTCTCCGCTTTTCATGGGCTCTTTGCATTTGGCGACTCACGGAATGCTTCGACAAGTTCCGTGGGGCTGACCAACGATACCTAGAGCGAGCGTCCTACATTCTATCCACCGTACCCATGAATCTCAAGTCTCGAAGGAAGATCTTGACAGGGTTGTTCACTATCATCTCAACATTCAAAGGGTTCAGTCGGCTTTGGCTTCCTCCCGCTGGACAGTGCGCCTAACAAGGTGTGCACCGACGCCCTCAAGAACTTGCGCGAGCCTGTAAGCGACGTCCATGGCCTGACCGTCACTCTCGATTTCGAAAATTAGCTGAAAGGGAGGGTGTCTATTTTCGAGAACAGTACGCATATGGTACACATCCCCATAGATCAAACGTTGGAGAATGATGCCTTACGTGCCGTATAACTTTCTTTGTGTGGCTAACGAAGGAAGCCATACGATATGGCGCAAATTCTTCGGGTTTTCCAATCGCGTCGGCGTCAGATGATGTACCAGCGGAACGGATTTGACTGGATGGTTTCCCCGCCTTGCGGTGTCCACACGTCTGTCGGAGCAATACTCGGAATATGGCTCATTCTGAGCTTGCCAAAGACCTTACTGCGGAGGTGCCCCTCAACAACACCAGATTATGGACGATCGGACTACGACCCTGAGTGGCGGGGCAGACATCATCCATTCGAGAAGAAAAGGCGGGATGCGGCATTTTGGGAGGCCAAGTCTATAACGGCGCGTTCCCATGAGCATACCATCCAGGTGGTTATCTATGGGGCTATGGCCAATCGAATGCAACCATTTCCTAGCCCCGTTCCTGACAGTCCGTAAAGCAGCGAGAAACGAGAAATTGAAACTCCTGTCTGTGCAAAGCGGGTTGTCGAGGAGGTTTTGCGAATCGAATAAACCGCAAATAAGCAAAGGTGTAACTGTGAATTTCTGAAAGGTTGTGCAGATGCTCACAAGAAAGTGGCACAGTTGTTGGGATCCCTGATTCTTTCCGAAAGTAGAGAGGTTCAGAGAAGGGCTCTGTAACGATCCTTCGAGCCAGAATCTTATTTCCCATCGCATGCCTCCGACGCTGGAATGTTTTAGTATGTAGGGGCCATTCTCATTGTTCACCTTACCACCCGATGCAGTTGGTCTCTCTTATTCACTGCTATATACCTTCTTCCATGGCTCTAATCATTCTAGAACATCGCTTCGAGAGGCCTGTTTATTTTTGCGCTTGCCGCTCAACGCTCTGTATTCATGTCTGTTGATGACATTATTAGCTTCCCGTTTAACCGCGTGTTATTGAGGAGGATGTTACTAGTATAGATGGTATGCGGTTTATTATTTCGTATCCATGGCACCATGATGCTCTGGATTTTCCAGAATTCCTTCATGTCTTTCCATTTTTTGTGGCGTCTCGCTACGGTGGGTAGAGCGCTCAGGTTCTGTTTTGGTTGGAAGTATACTTGCATTTCCCGTGTATTGGAAAGGTTTTCCTTATTGAAAATTTCACCTCGAACAAGTGGGGTTTGTGAGTACGAAAATATTTCATTGAGTCTCTACAAGTCTCGCACCTGTGAGCACGGTTAAAAGTGAATGATTCCGAAGACCGGATCTTGATGGGAAAAAGGCGCTGATATCGGATGGTTTCGAAAAGAATAGACGATGAATTCCCAGATGCTGGATCTACTGCGAGACTCGTACCGAAGTGACCGCAAGACAACGTCGCTACAGTGCGCTCTTCTCGGGTCCGCTGGTCTGTCCTACAAATGGTGGCGGATCTCCACTTTCATGGTCATCAATTGTCACATCATGAACTTGACAGTCAAGATGAAGTTGACATTGAAATTCGTGGCGGTGACATTAATTGACAAACAAGTTTCTACGCGACGCCACCTGGCTCACAGCCCATATTTGGCGTTGAATCTGGGGAGATTGAGGGCTGTATAATGACGCGTCCAGTATTCATTAATATGGTATTAATTGAAGACAGAATATTTTAGTTCATCGATTGAGAGGAAAACATAACATCCTAAACATAAAATGAGAATGCAGATGTGCGTCTAATGAACCTAACTTGCATCCTGGGGCTAAAGGGCACATAGAGTGAAAGAATGTTAGGCTGTTCAGCATTACCAAATGTGTGTTGTATATCAAGACACTGAGGCACAACGATGTATATGTATGCGGGGAACTAACGGCAGTGATGGCCACATTTCTGTGCTTCTATGTTTAAACTCCAAGTTCAAACTTGCGCTTTGGTGGTACTGACGGTCTCGACGTCTTTGGCATCACTACCACCCATTGGAACATGGATAGCCCCCGTGTCACCGTGAACTTCTCGGGATACCGAGATGTTGATAGCACGTGGTCTATTAGCAGCCCTACTTGATGATGATATAGGTCCCATGGAATACACGTTGTCTGATTCGCTGAATGTCTGAGTGACTATACGTCTCCTCGAATTGAGAACCTGTAAAGCGAATACATGACATGATCTGGACCGTTAAGATATAGAAGTCCTTACTACAAGTAGACTGTTTGCATAGAGCTTCGATAACATCATTGCGGTGCAGAGATGCCAATTTTGGTCCCGATACTTGAGGAACAATATCATGTCCAATGTCGCTACAGTAGCAGAGGCAAGGCCAGTTTCAATGGTGATGACAATGATTCGTGTCAAGAGCGCGTCTGTTCGGTGGAAGCCGGTCTTGGATTTTCGTAGGAAATACACCATGCATCCTGCGATGATGATGTCGCAAGCTGCTGTTCCCGCAAGCCACACCTATAAGTATAAGATTTGAGTTGGCGATCCATTGTTTCTTTCTCCAATCGTACCGAAGCAGCTCTGAACGACTTGGATACTATCAATGACTGGGTAATGAGTAATTTGAAAAAAAAATCAAAGACGACGACACGCACACTCCCTCACGTCATTTATACCTATCACAATGACTCCGGTTATTATACCAGCGACAAATTGTGTCAACGAGATCTGTATAACTGTAAGCAAATTTCGCACTTGAGACGTACATCATCATTTTACCGAGACGATAATTGCAGGAAGCCAAAATTGTTTCGTTAAAAGACGGAGCCGCCATGCATAGAATGATTGCGCGACAAAGCTCACTAGAAAAAAAATAAACAATCGAAAACATATGCACCGCAGAAATTGACACACTAAAAGACCCAAGTATCGGCAAAGTGAGCCAGATATAACCGACCCGCAGAAGTGCACTCGGTGTGCCCCACTGTGAACAGAACGTGATGAAAGCGTCATGGGTAACCAAAATTGTCTGCACGAATTCGAGAACGAAGGCAAACGCGACAAGACCCCGGATTACAGGTCTGTCCGAGGAGTAATTTAAAAAGTAAAAATCTAGCAAACTCTCAGAAGCAATACGCGTGCGGGGGCTGTTTAGAACTTACTTATTTGAACCAATAAACACCCGAATAGTCCCCAATTCAAAAGGTTGCCTATGAACTGCAGAAGCACTGAGACGACGTGAACGACCTCTCTATTTCCGGTACGCACCACAGCACCGGTTCTATTCAAATTGAATGAGTGACAAGTCAGAAAGGAAATATTAGTTGTGTACTCACAACACCTCCACATTAGTGGGAATTTCGTCTGAGGAATTGGACATATTCAGTGGAGGCTGGCAGAGTCAACTGGCGGTAATTGGAAAAGAAAACTTCGCTAAGGCATGACTGAGATTTTGTCACATTCCGCTCGGATAAGCCTCGCCGAGGGACTTCATGTACCACGGGTGACGAATTTCCATGTCGACTGGTAGCAATAGGACCTGAACCTTAAAACTTGGTCCATCTAGGGTCGCAAGTAGCTTTTGATCATCATTGGACGCGTATAGATAAATATGCAGCGATGGCACGCGAAAAGACGCTCTCATCAGAGGAAAGGATTCTATGGCTTCGGCTTCATATGGCTGAGAGTTGTGCATCCTGAGATCCCCGCCAATGAGACGGCGTTAGCGTGATTGGAAGTCTCCTATTGGGTCAGGGATGAGCAGTTTGCACCAAATTAGCATGCAATATTTGAGTGACAAACCTACCATTTCTGATCTATGGACAATTTGTATTTCTGCAGATCTACCAACTGGAACCTTGGCGATTCCTAAAATGAGTTAAAAAGCAGGGAGATGATAGTGGTGGTGATTTACTTATAAAAGGTAGAAAGCGCAGTTTGCGGTGCTTGATCGTTGCAGGTTAGTTGGACGCGGTTGACTCGGGGAGAAAAGATTGCATGGCGCGTGGCCGTGGGAATTAAGGTAACCGCTCCGAAATTGCCGGGGTTGCAACTTGAACTTGGCTTTTTCGTCCTGGCAATTACAGCAGATGATGGACAGCTTGATGGACTTCTAAATGAAATCCGTAGCTTTTTGGCAATCCATTATTCAAAATCGACAGGTTGTTCCTCTCGCTGGCACCACCTGCGATGGCCATGCTTACTATCCTCCCAACCTTCTGCTTTTCTGATCTGTGGTTTCTGATATCTGTAATACATGTATCAGGGTCATTTGATCGTTGGTACCCGTTGGAGAGCAGGCTGCGCATGGATTGAATACGATCTGGCGAAAGGAGTACTATGTCAGGGGATCTTAACTGATCCCTTTCAACGCGCTTCCGCGGTGGTACATAATCTCGGCACGTTGTACAGTAACCTCTCCCTATCTCTCTTTATCACCGTCACGTCGACTCTGCAAACCATGCCTTTTGTCTCTGTGGAAGATTGTGTATCTCAATCGTACAATTATGTGCTTGTTGGTGCGTGTCTTACAAGTGTCTGACTGTCGAATCCAAATCTCATTTCTCCATCTGATCGTAGGTGGCGGGGTATGAGCGCTTCATCTTATTGATTACAGGCCCCTTTAACTAATGGTTCACAGACCACAGGCTTGACCCTTGCAGCAAGACTTTCAGAAGATCCTTCAGTGTCTGTTCTCGTACTTGAAGCTGGTAGCTTCAATCCAGGAGATCAACTCATATGTGAATTTTATGCTCTACCTTCCCGAGACCTCGCTACATCCATCTTCTAGCACGTCCGGTGCAGTACGGTGCACAGCTTGGACAGGATGCTTACGCCTGGACTTTCAAGACGGTGAGTGTCATTGCAACCTGCTAATTATACACATAGCAACTACAATGATTTTGTTCAGGTACCTCAGAAGAATATCGCTGGAAGACAAGTTGGATGGGATCGGCAAGTGTCATTTTTATCAAACTTCTGCCATCCGTTTACCGTCATGGATTAGAGGTAAAATTCTTGGAGGAAGTTCTGCTGTCAACTTTTCTGTTTGGACGAATCCCGCGAAAGGGGACATAGACGGTACTATGCCACCTCATATCAGCACATCAACCGCTTGATATCAGCAAACAGATTGGGAGAAGCTCGGCAATGCCGGTTGGAACTGGGAAAACTTCAACAAATATCTATCCAAGGCAATATCGTAAGGTCTTCTTTTTATAGTTTATATTGTCTCACGGATACATCTATTCAGCATCACACCACCAACTGGCTCTCCAGCACAGCTTGAAAGACGAGGTAGTCTGGAAAGTTGGAACTTGCCAAAGAACGGTAAGCTCGTACCCCCACCAATGCCAAGAGACTCGTGTTAAATTCGGCCAACCATTCAAGGTCCCCTTCAAATCTCCTTTCCGCGCACACTCCCAGACGTAGATATTCGTTTTCACGAGGTCTTTCCTCCGTCAAAATCGGTCTCAATAGTGCATTAACATGATGGTCTCCAGGCCTTGGTGAATTTGGGTGTGCGGAAAGCCCCGTTACCGGTTTGTGAAGTTTCATTCAAAATTCTAACCACTTACATATAATATACCAATATTCTAGCTTGACGGTGATGTGAGTGTGAGTGTACCTGTGTACCTCTCTCTGACTCCTCGCAGCCACACGGTACCTTCTTTACGGGTAACACGTTGGATCCCTTGTCTTATTCCCGTTCTTACTCAACGGTACGACGTGCTTCCATCTTGAAGGAGTTGACTTGAGCTCGAGCTAGGACTTCTATCTTCGAAACTCGGATCGCCCAAATCTATTCATTCTGCTGTCCGCATATGCCACCAAAGTGGCATTTTCCGACGAGGAAGGAGATTTGACTGCTACTGGTGTTGAATTTATTCACGGAGGCAAATCTCACCTGGTGTGTGCGGATAAAGAGGTGATTCTATGCCTTGGGTAAGTCGCATGATTCGCCATTACATCCTGTGGAGTAATTACAGTTCAGGACGCTCAAGACGCCCCATCTTTTGGAGCTGTCAGGCATCGGACGCCCTGATGTATTGAAACAAGCGGGTATCACGCCAAGGCTTGATCTTCCTGTGGGAGAGAATGTGCAAGAACATGTATTCGTGTCACTAAGTCATGGTCAGTCTTTGATGATATCACCCTACTTTCTTGAGTCCTTGATATTGCATCCAGAATTGAAAGATGGCGTCCCGGATTACACCCTTGATATTCTTGGTGATGAAGTTGAGCGCCAAAAGCAGATCGATCTTCAGTCCGTTAAAGTTATACTTTTGACACCTTCCCTGCCTTACCGTCTATCACAGCGCTCGTGGTGAAGGAGTGTTCAATATGGGCATTGTCAACTTCACCTTCCTGCCTCTAAGTGAGGTGTCACTCCATTCCGATGCCATATATTCGAGGACCATCAAATCCATTGAGGAGAAGATTGCTCAAGGGAAATATCCACCCGGAGCCACAGAGACCCTCAAAATGCAAATCCAGAAGGTCAAAAGGCGTGCCCTAGACTGCGAAATTACGACTGTTCCAGGGTTCCTTTCAGGCCCAAGTGAGGATTCTCCGGTTGTTACCCCTACTCCGCTCAATACCTTCTTTAGATCCCCCTAGGCCAGGGAAAAAGCATTTCAACATTTTCTGCATGAATAACAGTTTATTCTCGAGAGGCACAGCAGTATGTTTTCACTTTGGTCAAAAACTTCAACTCATATTTGAATATATGACAGCACATTACCTCCAGTGATCCCTTGGTACATCCCACGTATGATCCTCACTACTTCGAAGATGAAGCTGGTAAGAAATACAACTGCACAAAAGTCATAGCTCATCTCAAGGTTCTATCAGATCTCAGGGTCTTGATTGAAGTCGTAAAATTTGCGCGGAAAGTTTCTCGAACAGTCCCATTCAAAGATGTTCTTGGTGCGAGACTCTTCGATCTTTTTGACCTTTTAACCCACGCAACCTGTCAGAGGAAGATCCTGTGGAAGTCAACCCGGGTCCAAACGTCCGGACCGACGAAGAAATTGGCGGTAATACACATCGTACTTGAAATGTGTATCTTCTCATTTTGTTACTTCAGCTTGGATCAAACAGATGCTGACCTCAACTTGGCGTAGGTCATAACCCTTAGCAACTTGAAAATGAAACTCACGTACATGACTTGCTATAGACACTGTTGGAAGCGCCTCGATGCTTCCGAAGGACAAGGGTGGTGTCGTCGACTCCAAACTCAAGGTGCATTTCGTTCATCAGCTACTGCATGTTAGTGTGCTTACAGTGGAAGTTCGCAAGGTATACGGTACCACAAATCTTCGCATTGCGGACCTATCTATCGCACCCATTCTAGTTGGCGCCCATACCCAGTGTAAGTAACCGATCACTCGTTTGTTCTCGCGTACTTAGATCGATTCACCTAGCACTCGCATACGGGATTGCTGAGCAAGGTTAGTTTTTTTGTGTGCTTGTTGCACTTGTACTAAGTCCCTTCATAGCGGCGGATATTATCAAAGGCTTGATCTGAGTTCTTACATTCGACCGTTACAGACGAGTCATCCCAATCAAGCGAGATAATAACATCGTCAGACTCCAGAAGTGTTTAACAGAATACCCTACGGTTGTATTATATGTTTTCGAGAACTGAAATGAAATGAAATGACTGACATTGTTAAATGACACCACACGCCTGAAAAGCATCGTATTCACCCCCTACTCTGTTGAAATTATCTCCGTGAAATGCAAATGGCTACAACAGTAAATTATGATAATATAGTTCCGAAACGACGATACAAAGTTGGTAGATTACATAGTTTCTTGATATTCTCTATCATACAACGCGATGTTGATAGATATACCTTTAGTCGAGTCTCTGCGTGAGCCCTTGTAAATGACGATGGTCGAAGTGAAGCCTGAATTTATATCTCCTGTTAACCTGAGTGCTAAGAGCAAAATCGAAACGTACAAAGGATTATCAAAATCCATCCGGTACCAGCTGCCACCGAGTCTGCTATACACCATACAACTGCTTCTCCGTTCGAAGGGTTCTTAAAGTTACACTGCTGAGTTAGCTGCTCCGTTAGACATATCGACATAACTGCCATCGAATGAAGATTAGCTGCGCGAAAACGAGCTACTTCAAAGGCATACTTAGTCCTAAGACCGCCAGGGTAGCATAGGATACAAAGTGTACTTTGACACTTGTGAGCGCGTGTCGCGAGTCAGGGCGGTAGTTGTAAGAGAGTCTAGTATATGCGCGAGTCAGAACTTGGAGATGTAAAATGGAATAAATCATCGACGCACAAAGCACTGGCCCATATCCAGTTGAGAAGGGCGACAAACCCAGTGATGGAGCCAAAAATAGCTGACGAGGTATTCATGAGTGACTTATAGCACAGAAGTGATAAAATATATAACGAACTTCGGGCAATAGTATCATTGTCATTAGCTATCGCTGCCCAGATCCCCCATCCCGTTTGCATGATTGCAACGACAAGGATCCCATGCTGGGTGGATACGTCAGCATGACCACACGATCGCCTGTTGCATGCACTTACAATGCAGATGCACACGAATTCTGGCCAATTTCGGTAAAGACGCACGGCGCGGTCTGTTCCTCTTGTCCCGAGCGCCGTGTACGGCAACATTATCGTGAATCGACGCCGTCGTCCTTGAGGACCGTAAGGCAAGATACGTTGTTACACCACCTTGATACAGATCATTAGCGAGTTACAGAGAGGAGGGAGAAGCCATACAAAATACGCATATAAGGCATGCCAGCGCCATTGATGTCACATTGAGACCACACCATTTCTCCTCGGGTGTATCTGGCGAGGGGTCGTTGCAGTTGTATGGCAACTGAGGGGAGAGCATCAGTGCCAGTGCTGGAAATATGGCAAGAGTGATACATAGACTTGGGTTGAGAAGATTCACCAAGCCAAATAATCGTCGAAGACCCGAGCGAATAAATGTGCGTTACGAACTGAGTAAATAAACGCGTCGAGTACGATTCGGCATTGTTGGAAAGCCTGAGGGGTTCATCAGTTACCATTGATGGGTTCCCTAGTGACCCTGAAGAGCGTACAGAGTGCACATTCAAATTGCCGTGACAACAGCAAAATATGTCGTGAAGCTCTCGAAGACGGCTACAGAAAAAGAAGGTCAATATGACGGTCACAGCGAAGAAGACTACCTCATACCCTGTGTTACCCATGTCCTCCGTTTTGTATCCCTATGAAAAATTGCACCAGTCAAAGCGACTCCAGTCTGTAGCACAGACAATGCCAGGATGGTAGCTAGTAAGAGGTGTGTTATTTCATCTTTATACGCCGAACTCGAAGAGTGACGCACAGTAGAGTCCGGTACGTACGCTGCGAGACATTTTGAGAAGAGGATAAGAGAAAAACTACCGGACGCCTCGATTGCGTTATAAGTACTGGAACACTAAGCCCGCATTGCCTTGTTACGTTCGATAGTAGCAAACCATGCTCCGCTGCCACGTCCGAGTCGTTCAAGTGTTGGAACACGGCCTAGTAGTCGCATCTAGATTTCAACCGACGAGAGAAAGGGCCTGGTAGTGAAATGATGTTGATGATCATCGAAGGCAAGTACAGTAAAGCGCATTCAATAGTGTCGGGAACCTGAAAGACACAGGCACTGCCTATCCTGCTTGTATACCGAAACTATCCCGAAACTAAGATGGGGGAGAAAGAAAGGATTCGGGCGTTGCTTATATAACGAGGCTATTTCCCGGAATCGGGCTGGTAACCACTCACCTTCTCAATATCATTATCGATGATCTTTGGGATGATATTCCTTCTCTTCATGCTTGCTTCTTGGCACACAGGTCCTGGACAGAACACGCACAGTAAATCGTGATTCACGAACAGTACTTTTGCATGCCCTAAGTCACCTGAGGTAAACTGGATAAAAATGATTTTGAGATCTCCTTCGCACCTATTCGCGCCACTTCAGTACGTGAATAATCTATATACCTTGGGTGATGAGCTTGCTACCCGTAGATTTCCAAACCTTAAAAAAAAGAGATGACCGGCATCAGTCAGAATAGGAATACATATGCATGTTGCATCCGCGGACAAATGCGCTACTTGTTTCAAAATATGACATAGGTATGAACGTGTAGCCTCCTCCAATACCTCAAAGTTTCGTCAAAATACATATGCTATACCATGTGCGGTTATCTACAACAGTGGTGGCCCTCCAAAGGGTCTACATCGACTACATGGTATATTCCACCTTTTTCTCAGTCTCTCTTCAAGGATTTACGGCTAGACAACCCCCGTCGATTACAATTTCCTGGCCATTAGCATAACAGCCCGACGGTGAGGCAAGGTACACCACAGTTCCGGCCATCTCTTCACCGCTGTCATGTATTAAAAAAGGTTAGTCTCTAGCTTTCATTATAACATGGCACCATTCATGCTTACGTTCCGGGCCTCCTTGCAGGAATTGGCACTACCCCTTTGGCCATTTTATCGAGCTCATGCGGATGAATGGTGTCTTTGGTCATCTCACTCTCATACATCCCAGGCGCAATGGCGTTCACCCTCACTGGAAGGTTCTTGAGAGCGAATTCTGTTGCCATCATGCGTGTCAAGTGTGACGCCGCTGCTTTCGCGGCGTTGTACGCAAAGTGCTCTTGTGCTTGCTTCATCATGGAACTCATGCTGGTGATATTGATTACACTGGATGTGTACCCAGGTTTCTGTGGGTCTTTGGCACCTTGGTCGAGTAGTCCGAGGAACGCCATTGTCACGAAGAAGAGAGGATAGACGTTGATGGCATAGAGGTCGGCCCAGCCTTGTTCTGACTCGTCAAATAGAGCTTGACCAATCGTCTCGGCGTCTTTGTGATTCGGAGAAGAGAGGTCATTGAACCACGACGATATGGGTCCGACTTGGCCTGCATTGTTGACTAGGACATGAATCTTGCCCTCCTTCTCTTGTAACACCCTCTTTGCCTCTAGGATACTTGGCTTACTCGTCACGTCCATAGGGAGTCTATAGCATCCGTCCCATCATCAGCTGGGTCGTAACAAAGGAAAGCCATGGACGTACGCGACGACATCCCCCTTGATAGTTCCACTGTTGACTACCTTTTCAAGGATCTCTTTCCGCCGTCCTGTGATATACACTCGCGCGCCGTTCTCTGCCAGACCGCGTGCGATCATAAGGCCTAGTTGCAACAGTTCAGCTGAAAGAAGTACTGATCGCAGTGGTGCGCCGTACCGATACCCGTTCCGCCACCTGTGACAACAGCAATCAGGCCATGGAGGTTGTATAGGTTCGGAAGGTGGTAGGAAGACGTAGGTGCCGGGGCTGCCATGAGAAAGCAAACGTTGCTGTGAGAGTGTGACGTGGAGAGAAGGGCGAGATGGTGGGAACTTAGAAGGCGAGAGCTCGAGGTAATAATATCATCGCATTTCACTCACAACAGCATGCGTAAGGAGCTTTAATTTGACATGTGACGTCATATCCTCCGAATTTCAAGCGCTCGGGAGCTGCTGCAGCGCCAATTGCAAAACGACGGGTCAGGACGCCTTTATCAGCCCATCTGCCATGGCAACGTCGTAGAGGGCAGGGTGCTATAGTGTTTGGGCGAAGCAAATTCCCAGTCGATCGTTCAAGGCCACAAAGCATATCGGCATCAATCAGTAGTTCCACGCATGACAAAACTTACCGATTTGGATGGAAGAGCCTAACGAATTGTACGCTGGAGCCAGAAGGGGATTGCTTATCGTCCTGCGGGTTCCAGAAGGTGGACGAACGCATATGGGTCTGAGCGGTCCTTGCTTTTCGAATCTGGGGTGTATCTCTACTGCACTTAAAGTATCCGTGGGCGATCGTTGAAAACTTCAATGGTTCTGATTCTCGTTATCGTGGACATCACTGCGCTACGAAAAGGGATGTCACGTATTAAAACTTCCGATCAGCTCACCACGGCTATTTCTGTGCTCTGGTTTGTCTACGGACCCAAGGTGGCAAGAGAACCTATTGAGATTAGAACCTTTCTTTCATTGAGGTGGGAAATTCCAACGATAAAGATCTTCTTCCTCTTTTCGCGAACAAAATCATTTCTGTCTGAAGGTACTAGCACATGCCAATACCATTTTATACTGAGGGTGCCTTTAGATAGGTGGAATAGCTCAGGATGCGTAAGTTGGACGTATTAGTATTTGAAGTAAGTTATAACGTGTTAGTATTTCTAGTAAGTTGTAACGTATCAGTATTTCGAGTAGCGTATTAGTATTTAGAATAAAGATACGTGCACGTCCCCGCCCATTAAAGAGAGGGTGTGAGGTCCAACCCCCCTGCTGTGGCCTTTGCCAAGGGACACAACGGTAGCCCTGTCGATAACGATCTTGCAGCAGGGAGGCGACGGTGCAAGTTGCCCTCGCAATCCGCCATAAGTACCTCCGGTACAGCTACCTACCTCGAACCAGTCGAGGGGAGCGCGCCCACCAACACCCGGGAAATGCACGCATCCCAAACGATACAGGCGATATGAAATGTTGTCCAAATTGTCTCGGCAGTATTGTCCGATATGAAAGGAGAACTCGAAATAGTCCATTCAGCAAAGTCCCACACAGCAAGTCCCAAGAATCGGAAAAGAAAATCGTCCATTCAGCGAAGTCCCAAGAAACCGAAGAAATGTCCCAAGAATTGAAATTTGTCCGTGCCACCCAACCATCGTATTGAAGCAGCGCAATTGCAGATGTTTCAACTTGATCCGGGTGGCCTAGAAAACAAGAGAGTGAAGAAACATATATAGCGAAACAGAAGAAAACGCTTAGCTCGGAACATTTTCGACTTGCGAAGGGAAGTTCAAAGCGGATTTAGAGTCTGTGATCTCCTTTCGTTCGTGATCGTGGTGGGTATGTTGGTACAACTCCGAGAGGCGAACTTGCAAGTCGACACGGTAGAGGTAGAGAATTCATTGAATGTCCTTGACCAAGTTCGACCGTTGGAACGCGAGTGGGGTTGATGACCACGAGTGCAGGAGGCATCATTGCAATACCATGATGAGCTTTTCGAGGTGGTAACGGGGGCAGAGAGTTCTGGACCACTGGCATCCTTGGAACTCGGACGGAATCGACGACAGAAGATGGGAGTTTTACTGCGACACCACGGGGAGATGATCGAGGCGGTAATGGTGGCGGAGTGCTTGTTGGATCATCCTGACGCTTGACAATGTTTACGGGAGTCGCGACCACAGGCAGTATAGGCGCGACTGCGACTCGATGAGGTGATGGTCGAGGAAGTAGCGGTGGGGAAGGGTCCTCGAGATGTTTGATACGTAGGCTTCGAAGGGGCTTCATATCAATGAGCGGGGGTCGACCAGACGAATTGGTGATGCGGGTTCCGGGGGAAGAGAGGGAAGACTCGGATGACGAAGAAAGCTCAACAGTCGAAGACGAATGCAAAGGATACAGTGCGCGATCGGATGGGAAAAAAGTATCGATGTTTGCGACAAGTCGACGAATAGTTTGCAGCGACGAGCGGCCGTAAGGTTCAATCGAAAGCATCGAATTCAAAATTTCTTGAGTACCAGACGAAATGTAGAATTCATTCAAAAAATATTCTTCGGGTCCATCGCTGTATGCTCGGAATTGACTGTCGGAAGATATCGCTTCCATCCATGGACGCTGTCCAGTGACTAGGTTGATAAGAATGATTCCGAGAGCCCAAATATCGTTGTATCGACTCGAATAACACTCGTAGATATCGTATTCGTCTATGACTTCTACAGAAGGGCATCAATGTCTGGTGATAGCAAAGAGAAATAGCAGCTTACCAGGACTCATATATTCCGGTGTTCCACACATAAAGCCATCAGATAGTTCATCCTCAGTCGAGAGTCCGAAATCGGCTAGAAAGACATTGAGACCATCCTCCGAGCATAGGATATTCTCTGGCTTGAGGTCACGATGGTAGACTCCAAGATTATGACAGTAAGAAACAGCGTCGATTATTTGGAGGAATGTCGACTGAATACGTTTATCGTTGCCATAGAATGCGCCCCATCTGATCGCAGTATCGAGGTCGTTGCCAGTGCATAAATCCATGACTGCGAATAGATATGACCCTCGTTGGTAGAGGAAGTGAAGGCCAACAATATTGATGTGCCGAGAGACTCTGTGTTGAAGAACGAACTCGAGAGGAGGATCCATTTTGTCCGAAGTCGCTTTGAGGCACTTCACCGCATACATAAGCCTGACGGGGGGAGGTGTCGTAATGTCGACAGAGTGATATACTGCGCCGAATGCGCCAGCGCCAAGGAATTCGCCTAGTTTGAAACGGTCGTCGAGAACGACATTGGTCATCTTTGGGATGGTATACGAAGACATCTGGAAAGGAAATGAGTGGATGAAATGGAAAAAGAAAGATACGCACTTTGGAAAATTCAACAGAGGGTTCAAAAGCGAGGAAGAAGACTATCAAAGTCTTTGATGTTCACAGAAGGTTTGTTGAGCAAGAAAGAGCAAAAAGACTGTCAAAGTCTTAGTTCGTATGAGATGATGGGGGTAGGAGGTGAAAAAGAAAAAGACAATTTATGTTGGATTTGCTACTTATAAGTGACGTGGTGGGTCGAAAGAGAAGTCCGATGTCTCAGACACGCCATCATGTGAAAAACGAGTAAACAGCGCGCTTGGACAGAGACCATCGCGGTCGAAGTGAAAATTGGAGGAAGAAAAGTAGGAAGAGACGCATCGACACATATGACGTCATAAAGATCCAGATTCTAGACCATAAACGGAACTATATATGGTCATGAACGCTTCATGGTGAGCGGGATCGGGCAAAGTTTCGTGACTTTCCAAAGATAGGAGTCTCTTTGGAGTTTGAATATTTTGACGGCAATTGGACATGGCTATTCTGTGCCACGTCAGATCTTGGAGATATTGACGCCTGGAAACTGTTTTGGGGATATATTCTTGCTATATCTAAATGAATTTCAGGTTTTATTCGGAGAACCTTGTTCCTCTTAGTACGAATCCTAGGGCTGCGGACGTCTTGAGCCTTAGTCCTATGTATTCCATCCAACTAATTTCTCTGTCGTAGGACTTGAAAGGCGCCAACTTGCCCCACACTTTTCGAAGTACCTAAATGAAATGAACGAAAGGCTCGTTCCTGCTGCGAGGTTATGTGTTCCCCTCCACTGCACGAGGGCTTTTCACCCGGATTTTTAGGAACACAAAAACAGACAAGAAAAAACCTTGAAAGCCCTTACCCATACTGCCAATGAATACTATTGTTACTTACTATTTCGTAGAAGTAGCTGTTCCATGTTATTTTCTGCACTGCGGGCGCCTGAATCCATCGTAATTTTCAGAGTTCGAAACGAGCGACAAGTGCACATGCTATACCAAGTAGCTGAACTACACTACCTCTTTCTCGTACTCCATATGATGAGGGACATATGCTTGAAAAGATTATCAGGAAACACAAGAAAGAAAAACGGAAAAAAGTACGTACAAAATCTTCATTGTACAGGTTCAGAAATAGCTTGAGAATAGTGTGTCGTATAGTATGTGTGCATGACATATCAGAGAATAGTTGTAGGAGCAAGTGAGCCGTGAGGCGCGAAAGACGGAAACGAAGGCATGGTAGTGGGTCTCGACCGGTGGGGGCGTGGGAAGCGGAAAATCGATGTTGGTCCCTATCACAGTCTAAAAAGATGTCCACTCAAACTAATGCTTTACAACATGTCCACGATGATGTCCTTGGTATTATCTGCGCCATGCTTGGCCAGCTCAAAGTCAGTGTTTCAAGTTGCTTGTTGTCGTTACGCTACTCATGTTAATCCCTTTACAGTTAAAGCAAATGTCACTCGTCGACAAACGACTGAGAGAAGCTTCTCTGCCGCTGCTCATTCGGCGTGTGCACATTCACTGTATATACAAGGAGAATACGTGGAAAAAAGCATCAGAGTTCATTGAGAACATGCTTGATTCGATAGGAGTCCTTGTCCAATACACTAGGTGAGGTTGTCGCTAGGATAACTTTCATGGGTATCGTTGGCATTCTAATTTGGTGAATTTATTGATATTCGTGTTTCGGATATGATGGAATACCCGCAGCGACCATCCGACCTGCCAACTCGACTTGCTGAATTTTTGTCCGCCCACTTCCGTCAGTTACATACTCTTGTCTTTGCTATCGACGAAAATCAGGCGCAGATTTTCGAGAATAAATTTACCATGGCGCATATTGAGCTCCCTACTGTCGTTAATCTTATGGTGGGAGCCTATTGCGACTTTATGGTACGCCTCTGCCCGAACGTTAAACATGTAGCGATCATAAGCTGGGTATGGCTTCACTCACATTGTGGTTCTACAACCAGAGAACACACTCAGGCTTATTTCCGCCGCAGGTGACGCCAAGATGCTCCGTCACTTTGAAATGGATGAATGGTGGTCTACTAGCCTGTCGTATGGTGAGACAATATCTTATCCGATACCTCAGTGCATTTAATTTTTCATTACGCTTTTAGCTGTACATGAAACAATGCCTTCCATCCAGTATCTCACCTTGGATGGCAGTCCGCTCAAAGACAATTTGCAGACTGATGACCTCGTCAACTTCTCCAATGCGTGAGAACGCAACATGGTTCGAGTCGCAGAAACGATCTTTGGCGCTTGCATCGACCTTAAAGTTTTGATTCCCCCAAACTGCTTGAAGGCAATCCCTACATGGGGTCCTGGAGGAAAAATTCAAGATATTCAATAGTGTGCGGAGGAACAAGTAAAAATTATGAACATTTGAAGTCCTGCCATTTCTCTGGAAATCCAGGTGTATCGGATATGAATTCTGGATGAGAACATATAGCGCAAAACACTCGCCTGATACTTCATGCTGATGCGTGGATAGCGGGTACAGATCGTGCACAATCAGTCTATATACTCCAACATTTCTAATGATGATGCGACCACATAGGGGTTCGAATCAGGAAATGGGAAAGGAAGGCTGTCAATATCATCTCGCAAGTATGAAGTATTAAACCTTAAATTTGTAAGCTGAGTGAATGGTAGGTCTAGGAATGATATTACATGTCAAGATCAGAGCGGACACCGAAGAAGTTTGATAAAGCTAGCTGTAAGACGAGAGCCTAAACTAAAATCCACTGGGATGCGAGGAGAGCAGTCCATCTATGTCGGCGCAGAGCCTCGGCGTTCCTGTGTATGACCCTGGCAATCTATCTATCATCTATATCCGGATGAGTGATTGATGCTTGGGGAGATTTTGAGATTGTAAGTGGAGATGAATATGGTACACTGATATAGTCAAACCAAGGTGCAATAGTACAGAAAAGGTAAAGTTGTGCTGAAATATACGCATGAGAAATCAATGCATATCAAAGTAAGAAGAGAAAAGATCATTTGACTGTTCCCTAGTACCCACAGTGCCACTGAACTCAACGACCTGGAACATCAGACCACTGGTAATGACCATCTGCTCCCCCCACAGGCGCGCAGGGACGTCGCGATCATGCCGGAGGGACAAATGTATACGATCCAACCATTCTCTCAAGAGAGAAAATCTACATCCTGACCGTGCACTCACTTCAAGCCATCCAGACCCATTACTTTCGATCGCATAGAGAGAAATCTGCGCGAGCCAATAGAATTGCAGGGTATTGTATATCAAGGACGCTTTGTTATAGACCGGTCCGACGACGTCGCAGCAACTAATCCATGATTGGAGCCAGTTGTATAGAATAGGTTGGAGACGGGGATGGCACGAGGTGGGCAACGAATAGATGTCTTTGAGAATGGCATGAATCAGGATGAAATGGGAAAACGGATTTGGCGGCTGCGGGGTAAAGACGTGGCCGTGATGAGGGAGTAATGGTTCTGAATCTGATTCCACAGCTAGTATGGAGAACGCCTGCTGCAAATTGACGCCAGACAACCTCGTTGAATCCGTGGAAAAGCACGAAGGCCTTCTGGTCAATTCAAGCCATTCAATACAGTTTGGTGCATTCCATAGGTCGTCATCGCATGGCAAGTTGACATCAAATTCAGCTGATTCAAAAGCAGCCGACCTCGAAAAATAGACGGGATAACAACAATCGTGAAAATACGAGAGAACCAGGGCACTATGAAGTGATGACATGGTGAGATCGAAGAACGCAGACCAATGCATGTGACATACCGTTTCATGGTCTCTTGCATGGCCCATTGTCGCCATGATTGCTCCAAAGAGAGCGTATCATTTGGGTCAGGAACCTTCCAAGTACGAAGCCGCGTAACTAACCCGGTTTGATGGATCATCTGAAAGGCATATGAGTGACAGGACGAGAGACGGTGTTGGAAGACTCACCATAACTAGCATGCGGTGATAAACGCTGGTGGTCACTTGCTGTTCGGCATCTCGGTGAAAAAGGCCGACAGTCTGAAGCAAAACGGCGGCTAATATGATGAAGCTTCGATCGATATCATGTCTGCCAGCCTGGATACAAGCATCAATACGTGAAGAATATCGAGTTCGGGGGACTCACAAACTCCGATATGAGGAGATTGCGAGAGGATAGCGTCTCTTTGATGAACACTGCAGCCTGCTTTGTTTTGACGAAGAGCGCACCACACGCCTGCATAGCGCGAATGAGAATGGAAGGCTTATGATCTGATGACCATGTAGCAGGATGCACCAAGGGAAAGTGATTGCAGAATTCAGAGAAGAAGTGTCGAACTAAAGAAACCCCAATAAGAAGCGCAACACGTTGAAAACACGGACCCACTGTAGTCCTGATCTTCTGGAGTACTCGCAGAGACGTCCATCAACGGCGATGAAAGGCCCGGCAAAAAATTGTACGGCGGAATTCCATCGCGACTAGGATCAAGCCATGGGACATTAAGACCATCGCTTATTGGCTCTGGCGAGTCTATGCAGTCGTCAACCGGATCTAAGATGTCGAAGGGCCTCTCAGAGCCGAGTTGAGTCTGCCAACGTCCAGCTTGACGCGATTTTGATTGAGAAACTGGGTCCACCTCCAAAGGTGCCGGCGGTGAATGAGGCATCTTCCCTTCCGATATGATATGGATAGACGTCGAGGATGAGGTCGGGGATAGCGGAGCGCACGACGCACACAAGCCAGGGGAGCATTTGGAGACGTCTATCACTTCACCTTCCGAGTGCCGGTGGGGTGTCTGACTGATAAACACACATTCCTCTCCTCGAGCAACGCATCTTGAACAGGGCTGTTCAGGCTGTCTATCGCATCTAGTTCTAGACAGAACACAGGCCTAGATATCAGAACTGATGATCAGTACTGTCGTTCTTGGAACTCACCCATTCGACGTACCTTGCACGCCCTTTTTTTCCTCGAGTGTTGATTGAGTCTAGCGGCTGGTTTAGGTATTTCGATACGTCTGTGTAGTTAAAGAAACTTACACTCCCTTACAAGTTTTCAAATGTCGCTTCAAAACGTCGCGCCTGGTAAACTGTATTTTGCAACGCTAAAAAGTTGATTAGTAAGAATACTTAGTTCTAAGACAATATCTTTGGCTTACGCTGCACTGATGTATACACTTGTAACTGTCTGTAGAATATTGGCTGTCCGCGCGAGAGGTCATTGAGATTGGAGCACCCACGAGATCGTATATGTTTATGCAAATGAGTAGGCCGGGTATATTTAGCGGAGCAGATTGGACATGTCAGACTTCGAGGTGATGTGGTACCCCTCGCTTTCGTGTCCAGCACCTTCGCGGGATCGAAGAGCTGAAAAGTCACATGGTCGTAGGCGGGAGAAAGTCCTGTCATTGAGAGATTATATGCAAGGAAATCAGGTTCAAAACGTAGGTCAAAGGAAAGGCGCGTGCAGCGCTTGCTTTTAT
Source organism: Armillaria sp. CMW 4456 (assembly GCA_028551335.1). Taxonomy (NCBI): domain Eukaryota; kingdom Fungi; phylum Basidiomycota; class Agaricomycetes; order Agaricales; family Physalacriaceae; genus Armillaria; species Armillaria sp. CMW 4456. The sequence continues at coordinate 140,790 of JANDKJ010000271.1, forward strand.
GTGATGCATTTTTGGTAAGAAGCTAGTATAGGCGGGCTAAAAAAGGGAGGTTAAACGGTATATACTTGAGACAACCCCATCAGTGCCGGGATTTAAGTCTGAGATCCTATCAAGTCGCCGGATAACAAGATACTGCATGTGAGCCACCAGTCAGACGGCTATGATTTCGCAATGTAGACATGACTGGTTGCGCTGAAGAATATTTCATCAGATAATGTGTGCATCACAGGTGCACTGGCCACTGACCGTCTTCATAAAGCGGAAGCTTGGAATCTATCCGGATTTTCCACAGAGCCGAGCACAATTTTCTCACCTTCGGGCTAATAGTCTCCAGTTTCCTCGCCGGACCATAATTCCCGGTGCAGTAAGTAGGAATAGAGTATCCATCAATTCTGAGAAAATTTATAGTGATTTTAGGTAGCGCGTTAGGCACCGATAAAACGAGAATAAATGTTAGCTTAGTGCAAAGGTATCTGAATAGAAGACCGTGAGGTCCCCATATAATCAGGGATTGGTGGTACACCTCTTCCCGCTCCATGGAGGGCGCTCCCTCCGCTAAAGTGCACGTAATACCGGCGAATACGACCTGTAAGAATTTGGACATCTTTGCAAGCAATATATGAATCAGGAATACCGCAACAGTGGATGGGGCCGGGGTAGATTATACCGCCCAAATCAATTTAGGTGCCAAGGTTAGCTTGTCGACTTGGATCTATAAAATTTACTCACTGCAATGTACCTGGCTTACAGGGTGCGCCGCAGTACCAAATAGTTTGTTCCGGGGTAGTCCAGACCTCGCAGATGTCACAAAGAGATTCGAGTGAGAATAACGGCAAACTGGCAAGTGCATCTGCAATGTGGCTTGAATACCCAAGCGACCCATATGACTTGAACGGTAAACTACCGAGTGATGTCCGGTACAAATAGGTCAAAGTGCTAGCGAGTCATGAATCGATGATATAGATGGGTGGTCAAAACTCCCGCGGTTTCAGCTCGGTACACCGGAACTTGCGGGTCGTGCTTCCTGAGCCAGCTACAATTCGCTTCCCGTTGTCAACAAGAATAATGGAATATGTGGTGGTGTTACATCTGGCATGGAAACGGCGATTTTGTAACTGGGTGTTCTGTGCCGGTTTCAGCGTAAGGAAAAGTTACGACATACTGTAGCGGCAAAAAAAGTGATCTAGACGATCGTTAATAGGCTGATACATAGCTAAACAAATGACACAGACTTCCTTTATCTTTTGAGGATAAGATGCTAGAATGTTCCCTTGTACCACCTCTCTAGTCGAAAATCGATGCACCCTGATATGCTGGAGTCGAACGAATTCTGGGGAGACTCAGGTCATAAGTTTTAAGCTATAACAAACGAGAGACCGGGAAGGCCATCGTCGACACCATCAAGGACATGCTATATCGCAGTTCAAGTTGTCGTTTGGTTGTCGTCAGACGAATTTGCGGCTAAAGTTTTGGGCGTTGTTTGTGACTGTTAGCTATGGAGGGCAATCCAAAAATTTGGCTTTCTAGTTTCGGATTCTCTCTATTTCGGATTTCGATGGTTTCTTCAAAATCTAAAGCGCAGGAAAAGCGTGCAAAAGGCAAAGTTGTCGCTGCTCCTATCGATGTACCTGTAGAGTCTTCAGACGCGAACGACGAAGATTCTGATAATGGCGGTGTCGACGAGGCAGGAATGGAGCGTCTCATGAAGGCCTTGGGAGACGAGGGTTTGGATGAATTCGACCAGGTGCAGCTAGGAGCCCTCGGTGGTGACGATGCGTCAGATAGCGAAGGCCAAGATGAAGATGGTAGCGATGAAGAAGACATTGAGAACGACAGTGAAGAAGACGAGGAGGAGGACCAAGCTGGCGAGTACGACGAGGACGAGGACGACAAAGAAGATGTTGCTCTTGAAGACGTTGACGACGTCGATGACGATGTTGTACCTCGGCAAAAAATTGAAATTGACAACCATGTACGTTTTGTCCTCCCTCCTGGAGGGTATTATGGCTCATATTTCTCTCTGCACAGGCTGCTCTTAGGCGCATACGCGAGTCCATACAGTTAGACACCTCACTTCCATGGACAGAGACACTTGTTCTGTCATATCCAGAAACCATAGACGTCGATGTGAATGACGACCTAAATCGCGAAGTTGCCTTGTATGTATCCTCTTCGAATATATGAGCTTGTCTTAACATTTTATACTCTCAGTTATAAACAGGCATTACACGGGGCCAATGCCGGTAGGGCATTGGCGGTTACACACAAATTCCCATTCACGCGCCCTCCAGATTACTTTGCCGAGATGGTCAAGACGGACGCACATATGGAACGGATACGGCAGCGTCTCCTGGACGAGAGCTCTGGCATCAAAAAGAGTGAGGACAAACGCAAGGAGAGAGAGGGGAAGAAGTTCGGGAAGCAAGTACAGATTGAAAAACTTAAGGAAAGGGAACGCGCGAAGAAAGACATGGAAGAGCGACTGAAGAGTCTGAAGCGAAGTGTGTTTGATTATTTTGTTTTATTCTGTACGCACTCAGGGTTCCCATAGAACGAAAGGATGTCCTTGACAACCCTAATGCCGATGATGACGCCTTCGATGTTGCTGTTGAGGACGCTATATCGGATCGACCTGCGAAGCGCGGTCGGGGCGGAGGCAGAGGACTTTCGCGCCAGAGTCGGGACAAAAAGTTTGGGTTTGGTGGTGGGGATCGGCGGTCAAAACAAAATACTCGAGAGTCAACGGATGACTTTGACTCTGGGTCTCGGAAAGGTTCTTTCAGAGGAGGCAGAGGTGGCGGTAGAGGCGGTAGAGGCGGCGGTAGAGGCGGTAGAGGTGGTGGTGCTGGCAGGGGTGGAAGTGGTGGACGTCACAGTTCCAAGAGACTTGGTAAATCCAGACGCATCACAGCTCGCAGTAAAACATGATAATGTATATCTGGGCGCAATGGACCACCATCTTATTCTTCTCCCTTCTATCCTAGTGCTGCATGATTGAAATGCAAAAAAGTTGATAACTTTGCAAGACATTGGGTGGTACGATACATTACTTACAAGATTATACTGGCCTAGTGTACAACTACTCTTTCACCACTTTTCGACATAGCGTGTCCTTCGCGCCCTTTCAAGAAGAGTACGCAAACCCCCGCAATGACGAATACAACAACGCTGGTGTATACGGGGACCGTTCTATCGATCATTAAAAGCATCCCACCAATTAGAGGAGCTATCATTCCTCCGCTAAGACAAAGGTTAGATATACTGCAAAGGGTGATGATAAGACACTGACATTCTGGACAGAGCAGATGCGATCCCACAAGCCGTCCCTCTAACTATGTATGGTATATTTTAGAAAGACCAGAAAGACCAGAAAAACAAAAAGAGTCTTACCTTTCGTGCCAAATATTTCTGGGGTCCAACTGATAACGAATCATCAGTGTGCTAGCTTGGGCGGTAGTAAACACACATACCCATACAGGACCGCCCACATCGTTGTCGCACTGAGACTAACTCCAACCGTGCTTGCTCTAACTGCCCATGGTGCCTCCACCATCACAAACATGACGCAAAATATAGCCGTTACAAACGTACTCCCGGCCAACGACCAACGGCGGCCAAGAGGAGATTCTATCATGTACGCGCCAAACTGCCCGGGCCTTTTAGTCATGAAAGCGATGAATAGCAGCAAGGAAAAATAACTAACAATAGCTCCGGGACAGCCGCCAATGGTAAAAATTACTACATCCCATAGGCTGTCTTCTAGTGATTTTCCAGTATCCCCAGATGACCCCCGACTAGTTTCAAGGAGTTTTGGGAGAAAGACGTTGAACATAGTATAGGCTAAACATACGAGATAAACGTGCATCCCCGGAAGGAAAGTCCTTCTTACCGAGTGACATAGCGCACCAGGTTGCCCATACAAGTAAGGTAGTTCTCAACCACTCCGGGGTGAGGACCATCAAGATGCGATCCCACCATGCCCATAGCGGCCGTCTCAGCCAACTTGGTAAAATGCTGTACAGCTGCTTTTCGTACACAGAGGACGTACGCCTTCGAGATAGGGACGTAGAGCGTGATGGGACCTGACGGGGCCGGACTATCGGTTCAGCATCTTCTTTGGGCGAAGAAGGCACTTGGTATGGGATCGTCGGAGTCGCGAAAGAATGCGACTCGAGCTGCTGCGCCGGCGATTCCCCCGTTGAATGATAATCAGCAACTCCAGTTGGAGAGTCAGCGCCATTATCATCTGTAGGCTCCATATCCGGCGTCACACACGGAGGTTGGTGTACACTGCGCCGGACATCTTCTACATCGTCGAGGTCGAGACTAAGCGGAGCACCATTGAATCTTGCAATCATTTGCAGGGACTCGACGGCTTCTTGATGACGTCCTGCATGTACAAGGAAGCGGGGAGATTCGTGCAACCGGAAGAATACCATTCGCGCCAAGAACATGCTGAGCGTCTGCGAGGCATCAGTAGACCTATCAAACATTGAATATAAACGCACGATAAGGCCCAACGTAATTAAAAGATATTTCCATCCCTGGTTCTCTATATCAACATTACACTGAACCGGAGCCGGAGGACACGAATGACGCGGTACGATGAGCAGAGCTACGATAGCCGACAGGACAGCACCAAAGGAGAAGAAGACCGACAAGGCAGTCACCAGGTACTGTTTCCCTTTCGGCATATGCTCTAGAAGGAGAGTGCCATCAGTAGGCATTGAACCCTGAATACGCGTCAATAAAAGATCAGATCTGTGTAGTAGACGCGACGTACGCCCACAGCTGTGCCCAGGAAGAAGAGAAGGACGCATAAAGACGTGTACGACCAGGATAAGGATGCCAGTAGCCCAAAAAGTGAAGTAAAGAACAGCGTGGCATTGAACGCTGCGCTTCGACCCATAAGGTCAGAACCTGGAAATGGGGATAAGCACTGCGCAAACTACAAAGGCGAGTTCACGTACAGGTCCCCCAGCCCACCGCGCCAAACATCATGCCACAGAATAGCGAGGAGGAGACGGCACCTATATACCTGTCCGATACTAAAATTATAATTGTAGCAAACGATGCCGCATGCTCGATAGTACGCACCGGCATAATGAAGTTGTACGCGAGGTAAAATGATGGCCACTGCTTGAATCCACATCTGAACATCCTGTCAAGAAGGAAGAGTTTTGTGCAAACGCATACTGACATTGTCCGCCATCCAACCTGGGGAATGTTTATACACTCGACACTACAGAAGGTGATACGGAGAAAACGCACCGAAACCACATAGCGATAGAAGCGTCCACTGGTAGCTGCCCATACCTATACGGTCTATCGTTTTGTCCAGCTGCAGGCGAATGAGAGAAAAGATGTTGTCAACGGCAAATGACGCACGGGAGTCCGCCCATCATCTAGTTGTTCGTCGCCGTCGATGAGCTGCTGCTGTTCGACATCGTCATCGTCGTCAAAGTAAGAGTCCATCTCTGACCACAGCACAGAGGCACGCGGGGTTATGCTGCCCATTTTTGGAACCCCTCTGTCAGCAAAGCTAAAATTCGCAATTCAGTAATCGTAAGTCGCAATTGGGTCGCTGCTAAAGCTGTGCTTTTTCGGGAGCACAGTGGTTGTCGAGCTTTGTGTCAGGTCACTACCGCCTCCGACATCGACGTCAATGGCGAAATGGTCGTGGGAATCCCTTGTCATTGATTGCCTAGCGGACCGAAAAACCGACAGCACGCAGGAACGATTATCTGGCACTGAGAACGCCCAGTGGATTTTCTCTCTCTATCAAATTCAATGTTCCGCGACTTCAGGTAACTGACTCGATTAATGGTACTTGCTAGGCCACGGCGCTTCACTGAGTTTTCCATGCCGTTTCATTAACTCCAAAAGGCAAGGCGTCCCGAATACTTCCCTTTCCAGCAGAGGTTTGTGCCAAGACTTAGCATTCCCGTACGCTATTGCTTATTCTGTCGATCTCAAGTTGGACTATGGAGTTGCCCGTCCTTGTCAGGGCGTTCAGTAGCAAGAACGCCCTTATGCATCTCCGGTCAATCTGAGTCAGTAACTCTGTAGACGGACTCAGCCTGGTTCAATTTCATTGCCTCGTGAACTAACGCAACCGTGACTGATACTTAACATACGTAATATGAGGAATAGTAGTCAATAGATTTGTTTCGTTAAATGAGTAAACTCGATGTAGTCCCGACTTCGGTTGATGGCAGTTGACCATGTAACATCTGCCATCGATATCAACGGCACTGGATCGAGTCTATCAGATGGTGACGGGACCATATGTGAAGGAAATAAGAAAAATTCATCAGTCGTAAATGTTCCGTAAAAGGTAGAGGATCAATGGCTAGTGCCAGCTAGAACGAGAGCAATTGTTGGGGAGATTATGGAGTGGAAATTTTTCGGGGCGATGAGCTAATGAACATTGACATGACTGCACGGAAGTGCAACAGCGAACCTACGTGGCAATACAGTAGCCACCCCACCATCCCAACCATATCCACCACACACCATCTATACAACGCGCTACACACAACACAGGGAACAATCCCGCAGGGAGGAACGGAGACGACAAGTTAAGGAGGAGGACCAGCGGTCAGGATGCAGGCCGCTCGTGTGTCTTAGCACTAAGGCTGCTTGTTACACGTTTGACATGACATGAACCCTGTTAACTCGCATCCTTTTCCTACAACATTTCTCCTGTCGTCAGTCGCAGCAGTAAGTGCTCGTTACTTACTACTATCCGGTCTGGCCGTGAAAGAATACCTCTACGGCTATATCTATGCTTGCAGGCGGCTCATATAGCCTAACCACGTTCACCTGGGGGAGTTACTTGGAATAATATTTTTCTGATATACTCTTCAATCTGCCAACCGGCGACAATTAGGTACAGCTAAATCTGAAAGTCGCCGTGTGTATTTGAGAGAGCATGCCTTGTCTGCTGACACTGCTGAAACGCTTGGATTCGAAAACACTTCGAAAGAAATGAACTCGCCTTTCGCCGACTCGGACGCCGAGTACGGTTACTATACTTTTTACAGCTGTCGCCAACTTTTGCGTCATAGCTGCACACGACCGTGACATAATACTTATTTCGGCAAAGATGATGAATGAGGCCAGGTCTTCATGCGGCGGCGGCTTTGTGGCGTGGTATGTCCCAACATCTTAGACACGTTAACAAATACGTTGCCTGCGGTACCGTCTGTAATGACTGTTCCTGCCGATGACCGAATCCCTCGAGTGATACCCGTCTGCATTTCCTAAGGTAACGAGAGCCTGAGGACCTTGAATATCGTGTGATCTTCAGAATACCGAGTATTAATCAATGATCAGGTACAAGATTCTCTTTGGTGAAGGCCAGTGCTGTATGAATAATAAATATGGGACTTTTGTTGTCAAATGATACGAGCTAAGTACGGAAAACAGTATTAGGGAAAACATTAAGCCTGAAAATCATTTGAGGCAGGAGATATACACACTGCAACCGGCACACAAATGGTGAAATTGACTGAGGTGCAAGCTTGTCGAGGCAACACATATAATGGCCGGCGGGCGTCACGGTTGTGTCCGACTAGATAGTATGATGGATAAGAAGGTAACATAAAGGGATTAGTAAGAAGGGCCGAAGAAACAAACATCTAAAAGTACCACACACAACAAGTTTGGCGAACCGAGCGCGAGACAGAACGGGCGGGATTCTCGGCCATCCGAATCTTCTAACGCTTTCCTGTTCCCTTTGTGTCAGTATTGCACAAAATATAATTTAAAAACGATCAACCCGGTTCGATGAGAAAACGATGATGTGGTACGCGATTCACTCATTCAACGAAGTACAGAGAACGTAAGGGTAAATTTGTACGACCAGGACCCAATGATCTTGTAGAGTGGCCATCGGATATACGAATTTAGGACGAGAGTGCAACTGACGCAATGGAGCAAACGAAACTTTCGAAACTCGACTGGTTGAGGCAGTTCGAATTTCGTGTCTATCATTTAAAGTTCTGAACGTTGAGAAAAGTATTAATTTTGGATGATGATACATTGATGTACCGAACAATACCGTGGAAAGCTGTCTAGGAATACATGATTTTAACGTGGTCTAAAACAGATTTAAATACATTTTCATTTGTATACTAGAGGGTAGAAAAGCGGCAACAGAAAAGATGATCAACGAGCGGGAGGCTCTAAGGGTGATGTATTGGAATAGGGAGTAAAATGAAAAACACTTATTTTCGGATATCAGAGGATGGCACAGAGAATAGTACATACGTTGTTAATATGTTTGAGAGGAGAAAACTCTACTAAGGATGGGCAATTCCCCGGTTGAAATAGGAACATGAGATGGCTATGTCTCCCTGCTAAAAGATTAGAATAGCTGGAAACAACGCGAAGAGTCATGGATCAAATTAATATTGTTCGGAATAGATAATTCAGGGACAAGTACGGCCGTGATTCGAAGCTAAGAAGTGGTTGGTACGAAACCCCAAAATGAATAAAGTAAATTCAAAAAGGATAAAGCCGTCAGCCCTGCAGTTGTGAAACTATACCCTCAACAATTATCGGCCGGCTTGAACGGAGCTTGAGTATGCACGAAGTGAAATAAAGTGTGTCCATTTAAAATGTATAAGATACGTGGCAGATGTTGTGACTTGGTTGTGACCCCTATAATGGAAGAAATGAAACAAGCGTTCATGACCATATATAGTTCCATCTACGGTCCAGAATCTGGATCTTTATGACGTCATATTTATCGACGCGTCTCTTCCTGTTTTTCCTCCTCCAATTTTCACTTCGACCGCGACGGTCTCTGTCCAAACGCATTGTTTAGTCGTTTTTCACATGATGGCATGTCTGAGACATCGGACTTCTCTTTCGACCTACCACAGCGCTCATAAGTAGCAAATCCAACATAAATCGCCTTTTTTCTTTTTCACCTCCTACCCCCATCATCTCATACGAACTAAGACTTTGACAGTCTTTTTGCTCTTTCTTGCTCAACAAACCTTCTGTGAACATCAAAGACTTTGATAGTCTTCTTCCTCGCTTTTGAACCCTCTGTTGAATTTTCCAAAGTGCGTATCTTTCTTTTTCCATTTCATCCACTCATTTCCTTTCCAGATGTCTTCGTATACCATCCAAAAGATGACCAATGTCGTTCTCGACGACCGTTTCAAACTAGGCGAATTCCTTGGCGCTGGCGCATTCGGCGCAGTATATCACTCTGTCGACATTACGACACCTCCCCCCGTCAGGCTTATGTATGCGGTGAAGTGCCTCAAAGCGACTTCGGACAAAATGGATCCTCCTCTCGAGTTCGTTCTTCAACACAGAGTCTCTCGGCACATCAATATTGTTGGCCTTCACTTCCTCTACCAACGAGGGTCGTATCTATTCGCAGTCATGGATTTATGCACTGGCAACGACCTCGATACTGCGATCAGATGGGGCGCATTCTATGGCAACGATAAACGTATTCAGTCGACATTCCTCCAAATAATCGACGCTGTTTCTTACTGTCATAATCTTGGAGTCTACCATCGTGACCTCAAGCCAGAGAATATCCTATGCTCGGAGGATGGTCTCAATGTCTTTCTAGCCGATTTCGGACTCTCGACTGAGGATGAACTATCTGATGGCTTTATGTGTGGAACACCGGAATATATGAGTCCTGGTAAGCTGCTATTTCTCTTTGCTATCACCAGACATTGATGCCCTTCTGTAGAAGTCATAGACGAATACGATATCTACGAGTGTTATTCGAGTCGATACAACGATATTTGGGCTCTCGGAATCATTCTTATCAACCTAGTCACTGGACAGCGTCCATGGATGGAAGCGATATCTTCCGACAGTCAATTCCGAGCATACAGCGATGGACCCGAAGAATATTTTTTGAATGAATTCTACATTTCGTCTGGTACTCAAGAAATTTTGAATTCGATGCTTTCGATTGAACCTTACGGCCGCTCGTCGCTGCAAACTATTCGTCGACTTGTCGCAAACATCGATACTTTTTTCCCATCCGATCGCGCACTGTATCCTTTGCATTCGTCTTCGACTGTTGAGCTTTCTTCGTCATCCGAGTCTTCCCTCTCTTCCCCCGGAACCCGCATCACCAATTCGTCTGGTCGACCCCCGCTCATTGATATGAAGCCCCTTCGAAGCCTACGTATCAAACATCTCGAGGACCCTTCCCCACCGCTACTTCCTCGACCATCACCTCATCGAGTCGCAGTCGCGCCTATACTGCCTGTGGTCGCGACTCCCGCAAACATTGTCAAGCGTCAGGATGATCCAACAAGCACTCCGCCACCATTACCGCCTCGATCATCTCCCCGTGGTGTCGCAGTAAAACTCCCATCTTCTGTCGTCGATTCCGTCCGAGTTCCAAGGATGCCAGTGGTCCAGAATTCTCTGCCCCCGTTACCACCTCGAAAAGCTCATCATGGTATTGCAATGATGCCTCCTGCACTCGTGGTCATCAACCCCACTCGCGTTCCAACGGTCGAACTTGGTCAAGGACATTCAATGAATTCTCTACCTCTACCGTGTCGACTTGCAAGTTCGCCTCTCGGAGTTGTACCAACATACCCACCACGATCACGGACAAAAGGAGATCGTAGACTCTAAATCCGCTTTGAACTTCCCTTCGCAAGTCGAAAATGTTCCGAGCTAAGCGTTTTCTTCTGTTTCGCTATATATGTTTCTTCACTCTCTTGTTTTCTAGGCCACCCGGATCAAGTTGAAACATCTGCAATTGCGCTGCTTCAATACGATGGTTGGGTGGCACGGACAAATTTCAATTCTTGGGACATTTCTTCGGTTTCTTGGGACTTCGCTGAATGGACGATTTTCTTTTCCGATTCTTGGGACTTGCTGCATGGGACTTTGCTGAATGGACTATTTCGAGTTCTCCTTTCATATCGGACAATACTGCTGGGACAATTTGGACAACATTTCATATCGCCTGTATCGTTTGGGATGCGTGCATTTCCCGGGTGTTGGTGGGCGCGCTCCCCTCGACTGGTTCGAGGTAGGTAGCTGTACCGGAGGTACTTATGGCGGATTGCGAGGGCAACTTGCACCGTCGCCTCCCTGCTGCAAGATCGTTATCGACAGGGCTACCGTTGTGTCCCTTGGCAAAGGCCACAGCAGGGGGGTTGGACCTCACACCCTCTCTTTAATGGGCGGGGACGTGCACGTATCTTTATTCTAAATACTAATACGCTACTCGAAATACTGATACGTTACAACTTACTAGAAATACTAACACGTTATAACTTACTTCAAATACTAATACATCCAACTTACGCGTCTTGAGCTATTCCACCTATCTAATGGCAGTCACAGTGTAAAATTTTGTTTTAGTACCTTCAAGTAGAAACACATCTTGTTCACGAAAAGAGGGAGAGGAAATTTTATATTGTTGAAGTTCCCCGCCTCAATAAAGGCAATATTATAAATTCTTCCAAGCTGTCTACGGGCAATGAGGCAGAAGTCTGATGAAAAGCAGGCATCGTTTAAATCTGGTCATGTAAAGCAACGCGTGAGCAAATAAAGTATGTCTATCTATGTAGAAGTGGTTATACAGCAGATGAGGGGTCAACGTATCAAGTGAAAGAAGAAAAACGATATAATTACAAGTAATAAGCGAGTTTTGGTGCCGAGTTCTACGAGGAGTGAGCGTAAGACGGAGGTCCTGAACAAAGGACACTCAGCGACGGTTGTTACGGAAGAAGTTGAACAAAACTAACCCGGTGAGCGAGAAGAGGTTTGTAGAACGCCAATCAGCGATGTCTTCTCATCATCAGACATATTGTCAGCTAGACGCATGATGCTGTTCATCGTCGCTTTGCGATCTTCTTTGGCGAGCTCCATCAAACGCCTCAAGAGATGGTCAGCACGTAGTTGGACAACAGTGGGCGAGAGATCCAGATCCTCTAGATTTTCGGCCATCTGGCGGTAAGACGTGGTCGGCTCGAGCGAGGCAAGGGTATCAAGCAGCCTAGCACGGTACTCGTATGTAGCTCCGGGGCTGGCATCGGCGAGTTCTCGAAGCGCAGCAGATCGTGCGACTCGTGCACGCACGGCCCAGTAGAAGAATCGACGAGCTTCTTTCCAAACAGCTGGTTTTGCGCAGCCCTTGGCTTCCATGCGACCGGTACGGCTAGAGAAAAAAAAGTAAACTAACTGCAATGACATTAAATGAAGTCTGTGCTTACTCATGAAGGTCAGCGAACAGAATGGCGATCTGCTTGTACGTCGGTGCGAGTAGCTTTTCACGGCTCGACAGAGCAGCGTTAGCAGCAGCACGCTCTTCGGGAGTCTTACCGGCGTCCTTGCTGTCACGCTTGAGAGAAGCGTAGGTCTCATCAAGTCGTTCCATCAGTCCAAGCAGCTTATCGCGACGCATCTTGATCTCGACGATACCCTCGGGTTCCAACACACCGGCACGAGCGTCGACGTCAGCGTACATCTCCATCTGCTCCTTGTTGATTGAAGGATCAAGGACGACCCAAGCGCCGCCACGGAGCTCGCCGTTAGGAACGATGTAAACGAAGATGGGCTGTTTGTAGCTGGAGAGACCATCGACAATCTTCGAACCCTGTTTCAAAACTTCATCGTACATGTCTTGTTGACCTCCGGAGAAACCACGCCAGTTGGCAAAGATGATGAGAGGGAGACCTTCCCGTTCGAAGTCGAATATTGCCTGGGCGGTCTTGTAGGCAGAGTTGGGGTACCATACTTGACCGGCCTCCATGATGTGCTGCTCGAATGATGCTGGGTTAGCGGGATCGGCAGGGACTATGCGCTCGATAGTTCGAGTCTCAACGGCAATCACACCCATGGGAATACCGCCGAGACGGGCCCTACCAACGACAACAGTTTGCGCCCAACCGCTTAATGTTTCTTGGAAAGAGCCTTTGTCGAAGAATCCACTGAGCCATTCCGACGACGTCTCATCCTCTTTTCCTTCGATGAACCAACGGGGATCGTATGGGCCCTTCGGCGGTGTGTAGCCAATTTCACGGTCCCAACTGTCGGGGGTTTCACGGACTGGAATGGCGCCATCTTTGACTTCCGGAACGTAGGACATCCACTCCAAAATCTGGGTAGCGCCCTGGAGATCGCTGCTGGCTGTAAGGTGAGAAACGCCATTCTTGAACATGATCTGAGTGCCACCGAGTTGCAAGTTGGAAGTATAAACCTCCCGCCCAAGCACTTTGTTGAGAGCTCCGGCACCAGTGAGAATGATTGGCTGACCCTCGACTTGAACGGCACGCTCTCCGAGACGAACGAGGTAGGCACCGATACCGACGGAACGAGCGGTAACCAGAGTGATTGTGAAAATATCATCATACGCCCGGGACGTCTCTCCAGCAATGAGACCAGAGCCTCTCAACGACTCTACACCCAAACCATCCTGCAAACCGATAATGTCTGTAATCTTGTGTCGGCGTTCACCGTTCTCGTCAACTTCGACTGTCTTTACAGAGGTACCCTTTTCTTCCAATTTGAGGAAGTTTTCGTGCGTCAGATAGAGGTAGTTAACACCCTTTTCTGGTTGTGCGTCATCGTTCCACGCAGCAGAGAGCAGCGGTACGACTTCATCAGCAACGCCAAGTCGGGCACCGGAGTTGGCAGACAGATAGATGCGAGGAATGCCATGTTCCCTAGCGTACTGAGTGACGAGGTAGAAGAACTGGTCTTCAAGAGGTCCGAACGAACCAATCTTGAAAGTGATGTCGTTGGCAACTGCAACTACCCTTCTTCCGTTGGGATACTCTGGAGTTTTCATGGTGAACACCCAAGCAACCATTCCGAAGGTGTTGTTTCCTGGTGCGCGGTCTACCTCAGTTATCTGGTCGTGCTCGTCAAGAACAAGCTCCTTGGACTCCAAGAACGACTTGGGAGGCACGAGAGATGGATCAGTCTTGCGTGCCGCGGTCCAAACATTTTGCAGTGCCTTCGAGAAGAGGTCGGGGAAATCGTAGACGTAAGTGGTCCCAATCAAATGAGCCTGGTACCGCTTAGGTTGCAGGGATTCCTTCGTAGGATATGCTTGATGGACAGGTTGCAGGTGAAGAGGGCCTTTCTCACCAATAGACTTGAGAATGGTGGTACCCTTATCCGTCGTAATCTCCTGGTAGGCGTGATAGTTCACGATAAAGCCGGATACGTTCTCAATGACACAACGAATGGGGGTTACATTGCCCTCGTCATCTTCCAGTGCGATCCTGATCTCAGAACCGGTGACATGCAAACGCCACAACCGCTTGCCATGGCGCTCTATGAAACCAGAGATGGCGGCAAGAACATCCTCGTAGGTCACAGCGAGTGTGTAGACGAAGTTGATGAAGATATTGTTGCAATCAGCATTGCGATACTGAGCAGAAACAAATTCGAGTCCGTCTAGAATAGACGTGACGAGGCGATCGGTCTCGGAGATGAGGTATTCGGCGGTACTCATGGTGCCACGGAGACGACCAGGGCGAACCAACGCTCGGATGAAGAACCGATTGTCCAACTGATTCTCCCGGGCAACAGCATGGTACATGTGGATCTGCTTACTCTCGATGAACACAGGTTTCAAGATGTAGTTCTTGAGACGGCTCAATTCGATCTGGAAAGCGAGAGCAGGCTCGATATTACGAAGAGCCTGTTCTTCACCCCATACACCGTCCACCTCGCGCAGGGTAAGATAAACGGGGTATTGACCTGGTCGGCAAAGGACAATGGAAAGACGGCGAACACCACGACGAGTCAGAGTTTCGCGCTGTTGGTTGATAAAGGGTGTGATCTTAGCGATCCAGTCATCCTCGGACATATCATCCTCTTTATTGAATAGACGCAAAGCGATGTTGATAACGTTGGGAGGCTGATCATCTTTTCCATGACGTTCCTTGTGTTCCACAGCATCGAATGGGGGCAACATTGATGCTACTTTCCCAAAACCGCGGACAAGGGCAGCAAAATCGGGGAAGGAAGCAATAGCACCAGTGCGTATGGGCCGAGTCTGGCTCTTGGAGATCAAGTACGTTAGGTCGCTGACTGACCCAGACCGACGAGGTTCACTGTAAAATTTGTTAAGTTGGACAAAAATGATTGTGAAGCACATGCTACCCACCCAAATGCGATACGCGGTGTGGACGGAGGAGAGTTAGACTGTCCAATATTGAATCGCCATGTAAGGACGCTGGGGATCTCGCCATCGTCTAAGGCATCACCTTCCTCGTAGTCAACCGAAAGCAGGCTGTATGCACGATAGGCTCGGCGGACATAGACCTCGAACGCGGCTATTGATGGGTTAGAAGATCAGGATTCAGAGTATAACACGAATAAACTGTACCAAGGGTGACCATAGGATCGGGGTGGTTGAAGAATGTCGGGAGCACGTCATATACAGTGTATTGAGAGTCACTAAGCTCCTTCAACACTTGCGCAGAAGGAGTCCTGTATCAAACGTCACATCCTGGCCCACAACATTGATCAAGCCTGCGTACCTTCGGCCCCCGCTTTGCTCGCCATAGTACTGATTTGTGACTGAGTTTTTGAGGACGGACTCCATCTGCGCCATGCGCTCCTCATACGACGGCATTTGTCCGAAGATCAACACTTCACGGGCCTTCAGAGATACAGACGTCGAGGATCTACAAAGGAAAGGGTCAGGATCGGTAAGAAAGTAAGCATGGGAATATCATACTTCGCCTCGAGACCAGCAAGGCCTTGCAGGACTTGGTAGAGCCGACTCTCCGAATCCGATACACCGAGACCACCGTTCTTGACATGGTCAAGGAGAATCATGACAAGCTTTGCTTTACTCTGAACCTTAATGTGGCTCAAAACAAGCGCAACAACCTTGTCTAAGTTGTCTTTATGCTGATCACGAAGAGCCAAAACACGAGCTTCGATGCTTCCACCAAAGAGTTTCTCGGTAGCCTCATAACGCTCCAAAAGGTTCGTGATCGTCTCGGTCTCATGTCCCTTCAAGCCATTTTTAAACCGCTCCACGACGTTGAAGACATCACCGAGTTGAGCGCGGAACATGGTCCTGTCATGAGGAAGAACATGATCCTGAACATAATGTTCAAGGAGTTTCTTGATCCTAACGGCCGGGAAGTCTTGGGTATCTCCCTTAGCCTTAGCCGCATCAAGAGCAGCACGTATGCTGTCCTCCAATTTTGATGGCATGCGACCTGAAAGAGCCGAGAGAATGGCACTGACTTCAGAGTAGGGCAGATCGGGGTTGTGAAGAACTTCAATCAAATCTCTGACGGTGGATGCCATGATTGCCTGGTTATCGAAGCCATCCAAAATATCATTGAGGAGGGTCAGGCAATAGACCAAACGCTGGTGAGGCTTGTTACCGACGACACCAGGCGTGCCCATTGAGGGAAGAAGGCCTTCGAAAGGCTTAGCGTGTTTAACACGAGCGGGATCATCAAGCGTGAGGATGCCAACGATGTCTCCAGGGTCGAGACTGACACCAGGCTGCTTGATCAACTGTACGATACCGTCTTCTGAGGCAACAAGTGGCATGTACATTTTCATGACCTAA
This sequence comes from Armillaria sp. CMW 4456, assembly GCA_028551335.1. Taxonomy (NCBI): domain Eukaryota; kingdom Fungi; phylum Basidiomycota; class Agaricomycetes; order Agaricales; family Physalacriaceae; genus Armillaria; species Armillaria sp. CMW 4456. The sequence continues at coordinate 157,354 of JANDKJ010000271.1, forward strand.
CAAGAAATTTTTCAGCACGATCACGGGCAGCCGATGCATATGCTCTCACCTCAATTTCCGCATACTGTTCACCGGCATTTATATGATCACCGCTGTCGACAAAGTACCGGATCAGCTTTCCAGGACTTGGACTCCTCAGTTGTGTGGGATCATTCTCTTGCTCGATCAAGCAGGTCTTAGCATCGACCATCAACCTCAACGCGCCGACCTCCTCCTGCCAGTACACAGAGTGACTCTTTCCATCCAACAGAACGAGCAATCCACCATCAGCCAAAGGCCGTGCGCCGACCATGGTCCGTCCACCATTGAGGTAGAGTGTCCATACAGTCAGTGAGGAGCGTGCAGCGGTGAACGAGTATCGAATGTTCTCGTAGATGAAGTCAATGCTGAAGATCGTCTTCAAGGTATCTCGAGAAGGAACCTGTCCCTTGTCCAGAATGCGCTTGTACTCGTTCCAGCAAGCCTCAGAGGCTAGGTATGCCTTGGTGACAGCACCGGAAATAACAGCCAAAGTCGCGTCAGGGCGCTCGGCGGTAAGCCTGTTGCTGATGAGGGAGTCCAGCCACCCAGTAGTTATGGTGTTGTTCTTGAACGCCTCCAGTTCCAACAACTTGATCAGATACTCGACGGTCGTACGGAACTCTCCGCGGATACTGATCTCCTTCAAAGCAATGATCATGTTCTTCCTACTCTCACTCCTGTCTTCGCCATAAGCAAAGATGTGACCGAACTGCGAGTCCGCAAATTCATGCAATCCACCGGCAGTGCTAACAGAGAAGTAACCCCAAACATTCGTGCTAGAGCGGAAGTTCAACTCTTGCAGGGAACCAGAGGATGGCTTGAAACCAGCGTCGGGATTTTCGGCAGTGATACGAACAGCGACGACGTGACCTTTGGGGCGGGGCTTGCGTTGCAGTTGATTGGCGTCAGGCTTGATCATGTCAAAGTCAATCTCGGACGACGCGTTCGGTGCGACGCCATAGAGTTGACGGATGTGACGAATACGATGGAGGGGAATACCCATAGCAACTTGGAGTTGTGCAGCGGGCAAATTGACGCCTGAGACCATCTCGGTAGTCGGATGCTCGACTTGGAGACGCGGGTTGAGTTCAAGGAAGTAGAAGTAGTCTTCAGAGTGGCTGTACAAGTCTAAAGAAACGCGTAAATGGGACATTGACAGAAGGAAGAGGAAAATGACACGAACATTCGACAGTTCCTGCACTAACGTATCCTACTAACTTAGCCAGACGAACAGCGGCCCTTTCCATTTGTTCAAAGGTAGGCTCAGGTGCGATTGTCACAGGTGCTTCTTCAATAATCTTTTGGTGACGTCGCTGGACGGAACAATCACGCCCAAAGAGGGAAATGGCATTCCCATATTGATCGGCAAGGAGCTGCACCTCCAAGTGACGCGCCTGTCCAGCGAGCTTCATGATGAATATTGGAGAACCTAATATCGCGATGAGCGAAACAGAAATAATGAAGAAAATGAGAACGCACCAGGAATTTCACCAGCAACAGCGTGGAACGCATTCTTGAAGGCTTCAGAACTCTCCACCTTTCGGATACCCTTTCCACCTCCACCTTCACTAGCCTTGATCATGATAGGGTATCCTATCTTCTCTGCGCTCTTCAAACCTTCCTCGACCGTTGTGACACAAGCATCCATATATGCTTTGTCAGGAACGGTGACATAACCCTCCTTCGAGAGGATGGTGTCCGAGATGCCAGTTCCAGACCAGGGCATGGTAGGAACCTCCGCATGCTGAGCGACGATAGTACTGGAGATCTTGTCTCCCAAACTCCTCATCGCGGTACCCGGAGGACCAATGAACACAATCTTGTGCTTGCTGGCTGCTAAACTCTCCGGTAGACGCGGGTTCTCGGAGGCGTGACCCCATCCAGCCCATACAGCATGCACGCCTGCACGCTCAGCGATGTCAACGATGAGGTCAACGTTGGCGTAGTTGTTGTTGTTGGAGCCTCCCGGAACCTCGACGTACCTATCGGCCATACGAATGTACTCGGCGTTGACTTTCAAGTCCTCAGGAGTCGCCATGACGGTGAACTCGACCTCACGCTCTCGTCCAAACGTCTCGTAGCTCCATTGACGGATGGAACGAATCTCCTTGACGGCAGCGATACCATTGTTCGCAATGAGTACCTATGATGATGATGAGCTGCCTCCGCCAGCCGGAATTTGTATTTCTACATACTTTAGTGATCACTGTATGTCCTCCGTGTTCCTTGACGAAATCAAGCATGCTACTCGATGGCGCCGTGTCCAAAGAGTTGCCGCCTATGAAAAGCGAACGTTAGCCCCACTTGGGAGCAGGTAAAAAGGTGCATACCGATGAAATGCTGCACTCTAGAATGATCGTAGGCCGACATGGCGGTTCAAAAGAGTGCGCTGGACGTGCAGAACGACGAGAAAGGCCGAACTGGTTGTTAAAAAAGCGTACCAAGTGAAAGGTAATGAAGGAAAAGCAAGGGGTGCCCCGGGTTTTACTGGGGGCAATAACTGATCGGAAGCGCCCCAAAAATCTCGCTGCTTACGTTATCCGTCCCACTATAAAGTCCTTTGTCCGTTCTGCTTCACCTATGCACTCATCTGCGGACTCTGCCCATTCATCTGGATGGTGATGCTCTCTGAAAAAAAAAAAAAAAACTGTAGAAATTGCTGCTTCCTAGGTCGGTCAGCGTCGGTATAGGTCTTTTTACGGCAGTCGATAAGCTCGTTCCTAGTGTTCGATCTACTTTCTTCTTCTGGGGATGATTACCGGTCATTATCGACTCGGTGGCGCCCCAAATGTCGCGTATCGGTCCATCCGAGGCATGCTCGGACGTCAATTGGGGAGATGACAGTCTGCCTACCTGCTCTGGCTCCACTCGAATGAAATCTGTAACGAGTCTATCACGTAGCACAGCAATGATGGCGCAGAGGTGAACCGTAGCGGCATCTGCATCTCTCAAACAAGGTGAAGGAGGAATACTGAACTATATCTTCGCGGCGCTAGTACTTCGGCTCCTCTGCAACTCCGGGAAATACGGATATCCACACACCATGATAAAACCACTGATAGCAAATCCCGGTGCCAGTGCGACACAAGTCGCCACCCTTAGGTCCGCCAGTATCTCGGAAGACCTTAATCGTGAATACCTAGCATCGTTTTCGTAAGAGTATAATGATAGATTTGTTCATTGATAACGCTACTGGAATCCTTGTCTTCACGCACAGCCCCAATCCCCTTATATGGCAGATCGTGTTCCCCCATTTCGCTGTGTCCAAATGTACTTAGTGTAAATCTTGGTGAACCAGAGTAAATGCCCCAACTTCGGAAACAGAACCAAAAGGCATCCGGGCCGCCCTCATGGGGAAGAGCTTTTCCGCGACTCTAACGTGACTTAGTAGGCTACCTGGGTCAGATAACATTTTAAATGAAGAGGGATTCACTTGAACGCAACTCGCTCTAGAACGGACCCATGACTCTCACTTACGAGACAAGTTGGCTGACTTGTTCTCACGAAGGCAGCATTTCCTGAGATCATCCCTGATTCTCAATAGCTTCGGCTCAGAGGAAACGTAGTTTAAGTGGCTGACAACCTTTCATAAACACGTTTTCATCGAGACAAACTAGCGGGAAAGAGATGTACCATTATAAACACGACCATGCCAAGAGCACTGGTGAAAAACTAAGCTCACGGCGAGGGTGTTATCGCCTGCAAGGGAACAACGCGCAAAGCATACTGCGAGATGTAAATAGACCACACGTGGGAACATGCTCTGATTTCGTTCTGGAGCATGCACACTATAAGATTAAAATCATGAGTCAGTTGTTGATATCAGCCGAGCGGGACTTGAGGACTTGCTTAGCAGGCTTCCGAAAGATGACATGTAATACTGTATGCACATTTTCTCAAGAAATCGGCGGCATTTACTTGGAGAATCCGAATTCTTCCTGTATAACAGGTTCCATGTGCGAGTTGTTATTGATCGTAGACAGTGTGGATGAACAAATCATGCCTACCTGTCCGAGGGGAATGTCACGAATTGTGAAAGAGAAGGATGTAGGTACACCTTGCTAATCGTGGTGATATCGAACAGATCGACATGTCATATCGATAGCCGCACACAAGTTGCCAAGAGCGCTCTTGACCTTGACGCAGGAACCTTGAGCGTGGCTTCAATCAACTTTGCGCCATGTTTCCGTGAGCATTCCGATGGTATTGAAGTTTCTCCGGGACCGACATATGATAGATAGATCGTCACAGAACGCGTGCTTTCTCCATGATGCAAGACCTATGATAAACAAAAAATAGCGTCCGGAAACTGCGGATCTACGCGATAGTGAACAGAATGTGAAACAAGCGAATCGAAGGTAAAATAGGCCAGTCGGCGAAGCTGGATGAGACAAGTATAGCGAAGGGGAACATGTGGACAGTGCATTGGATCAAGCGTAAAATACGATGTCAGCCCACATGAACGGGTGCTCAATTGATGGTCGACATGAGGAATGTGGTGGCTTCTTGGGTATTTATGAAGCCAATAGATCAACATCGAGGAATAGTGGTAAGCATATGGAGCAGAAGGAGCGGCATTGAGTCAAGAGAACACGAGAACAGGTCGATGATGGCACATCCCTGATAGTATTATGAATACGAGGCGGCAAACTCGCACTGTTGGCAAGGCGAGAAAAAGCCCAGGTACGACGATAGTCGAGGGTGGGAAGCACAGACAGGTACAGTGCCGTATGGTAGCACGCCACGGCAGAGATCATACAGCCAAACCGAGGGACGAAGAGGGCATATGGGCGAGTGTTCTACAAGGAAGGGGAAAGCCAAAAGAATCATTATATCGCGGCAGCTTGGTTGGGAGAAAGGCAAGAACCAGTTCGAACGTGAGACGGAAGCATATGGGAGCGGCTCAGGCCAGAAAATTCGAGGATGGCAGGCAAACCAGCGAACCAATTGGTGGTAAACGAATCGTCCGAAAACCCGACCGCAGCCGTTGGGGATGGGTACCATGTGCACCTACCTTTACAGCCTGCCAGTGTCCGTGCCCAAGTCATAACAGCCCAGACCACGTGCCCAGTTTGCAGCCCTGATTCTTGCCTGCAACTGGCTCGTTTCACGACCTCCATTTCACTTGCCCTGCAGATCACGGAAGGGTACTCCTTCTCCCATATAAAAGCTTTCTCGTCTCACAGCATCGCCCAGATCCCTTCTCTATCCAACTACGATGGCAGAGAAAACCGACGCGCCCACCTCGTCCTCCACTGACGCCGGCTCCGGCCCCCGTGTCACGGACGGCGCCTCAGCACCAAAAGCCATCATCAAGAACGTGGACATGAGCGAGGAGATGCAGCAGGAGAGTGTCGACATCGCGTCAGCCGCACTCGAAAAGTACAACATCGAGAAGGACATTGCCGCACAGATCAAGAAGGAGTTTGATAGAAGACACGGTCCTACATGGCATGTTGTCGTCGGGAAGAACTTTGGGAGCTATGTTACACATGGTGAGTCCCTCTGCCATCCGACGCGTCCTCTCAGCTTGCTCATCTGCTCGCAGAAACCAAACATTTCATCTATTTCTACGTCGGCTCGCTCGCTATCCTCATCTGGAAGTCATAAAGTGTGGTGGCACGAAGGGGGAGGGATTATCACTAATTGGAGCGGTAGAACGAACAGTTGAAGCTACACTAGCTATCCGTTTAGTAGTCGACGGTACATATTCCTTTTCTTCTTATTGCTGTCGTGTGTACATATCTGACTGGGATAAGCCAATTACAACCAATACACGTCTTCTCATTTGTACCTTGAGCCGTAGGAACCTACCGCTCCGGACAATCAAACTCGACAAATTTGGTCGAGTATTTATCTGGCTCTTGTTGCGGAGCTCAAAAACGTGCGGAATAGCATTAATGGGGGCTTCTCTGGAGGGGTACAGTTTTTGGGTAATCAGGAGATTGATTTCAGGGATACAGACACCAATTAGAACGTGCGAAATAGCATTGTTGGGGACTTCATTTCATTGGCGCGAGCTGAATCTCTTGAAACTTGAAAATCTCACAAAAATCGCCCAAATCTTTTAACCACAACTCAAAAAATTACTAATCGACTCCGTTTAATAAGAAGCAAAAGCTTGGGACAATTCAACTAGCCATTATGGAGTAAAAAAGGAACTTGGATCGATAGATTGAGGTGTTATAGCAACATCTGCCACTTTGGGATACTGCCTCCCTTATTGGGTATAGCAGAAATTTTACTCGGAATTTTGAACCCTTCCAGACATCGAAAAGACATTTCCTAATGATATCTAGTTGTCAGTGTGGAGAAATCTGCTAACGTCACGTGGCATGTGTGACATGTCCAAATTGAGCGAGCCGCATACTTTGAGGTTTTTAATACTCGCTACAGAATAAATATCACAAATATCAAAAATAGAAGCTGATATACATGTATAGCTATCTGAGAAACAAAGGAATTTCTCAGACATTCTATATTGGATGAGGAATTAAGAGTTTATTACTGAAATAGCTCAAAATCAGTAATTATTGTTTCTGTAACTCTTTTTGAACAAAGCTCTTTCAATGATAAAGTAAGATGAATTTTTTTACGCAGTTTCTATTTTGTGCCTCTGGTAAATCGACATCAGGGAGCAAGGTATTTAACTTACTCTGCGAAAGTTGCTCAATTTGGACAACACAATTAATCACGTGATTATAAACGTCTCTCCTGTTGTTTACCTTAATTCCTCATCCAGTATAAGGTTTCTCAAAGATTCCTGCTGTCTTCAGCTAGAAGTACATGTTTATAACAGCCTCTATTTTTGATATTTTAAATACATCTTCTGTAGCAAGTACTATACCTCCTCAAAGCACCCGTTTGCTCAATTTGGAAATGTCACACAAAATCACGTGATGTTAGCAGGTTTTGCTACCTTACCTAGTTGTTAGGCAGAAAACATGTTATGTTAGGTCATTTTTTTGTACACGCTGTTCCCTATTTGATCACAAAACCCCCAGAAAGGGTATACACAATTTTACTCAAAAATTTTGGCTGCACCCAAAATGTGGTGGAAAAAACATCGGAAGGTGTTTTTTCAGACCTTTTCGAGGTCTGGGAATCTGAATCTGGCCTCAGATTTCTCAGAAAATCAGCGTCGACTTCCAATCAAATTTGTCGAGTTCGACTGTCCGGAACTGTACTGATCATGGACGATCTGGCCTCACTCAATTCCTTCAAATATGAAAGGATTTTGAATCAAGGTACCCTCCGGCCTACTTGCCGACTCTCTGGACTAACTTTTTCCGTTTTAGAGCCCGAAAAGAAAAGAATTGCCCTGTTAGGGTCCTTCCCCGCTTCCTGGACGCTGGTCCATCCAGGCGGTACCGAGACCCGTGGAACTGAATGCACATCAGAGCCCCAGAGGGCCATCATTCGCATCGAAAAGACCGCTTTCGGTCCAGAACTCGCAGAACATTTCTTCCACTCTGAACAGCCGACCATCGTCTCTAGCGCGAAGCTCATCCAATCAACCGATATTGTGGGTTCCAACTCCTACAGCCAATCCCCTTGAATTCATTTTCTGATGCAGTACTCGTGGCTCGCAGGTTGGCTGTCACCCTCAGTGGAGCAGCAACGGCAGGGCGATGTTAAAATTGACATTATATGCCCTGCCACAGATGATCATATCCGGAAGGTATCATGCGTGTCCGGCCCTGAAAGACGATCTAGATACTCACAGAAAGCAATAGTATTCCCCACAGAAATACACCCTCGTGCGTGAGACGCCAGAACTATATGCCAGCGTAGTGAGGCCCTACATCAACTCCTTTCCCCCCTCCCGGACGCGCTGGTACGTCTGCCCTTAAAAATCCGCATCTGTCTTCATCATGGTGATTTTCAGGGTAACAAAAATCCTCTCTGGGGAAGCTGAACAAGACGCCGTGTTGTTCTCCTCTCCTGAATTTGTGCTCCTGCCTGACATGAAATGGGACCGGCACACCATCGGGAGCTTGTACCTGGTCGCGATCGTGCGGGATCCCACTCTTCGCAGTCTTCGTGACCTGCGTCTCGGTAAGAGCATGCAGACATTGACTATCGGAGCTGCGGCCGCTATGATACGTGTTTTCTAGGGCACGTTCCACTATTGAAGTCCATCCGGAAGGAGGCGTATCGGATCGTTCAACAGAAATGGGCGTTGCCAACCGGTTCACTTAGGTTGTGGATTCATTATCAGCCCAGTTACTGTTCGTGTCCTGCTTCGTCTTTGGCCTAGATGTTTCCCACCCTGAATCAGATCATTTTCATATCCACATCGCCAATGCAAGCTACGAAGGGCCGGGATTTGGTATGGCTGTGGGGCATGCTCATCTCCTGGAGAATGTCATATCTCTAGTGAGTGTTAATGTAATGATGTATAGTCATTACCTCATTAGTTCTATCCACCAGATCGAGACTGGCATCGACATCTTTGAGCGCATGACATTGACTTATGCATTGGGCGAACAACATGGTCTCTACCAGGCGATGATCGAAGCACAAGGTAATTTGGACTGATTTTAAATTCTGCTGTGATGGAGACAATGTGCGATTATCGTTGCATCTAGTAATAATGATGTCTAGTGGTATGTAAATATGGGTATAGAAATAGTCTGTATAATACAAATAGAAGTACTGCTAGTGCTGGATACATCAGAGGTGTTGATACATGTCATACTCCACGAAAAGTTAGAGAAGAAAAAGAGAGTGGAAGAAAATCTCATCCTCGACCGATGACCTCCAAGTGCAGTCGACCGACACAAACATCCCCGTCGTAAACACCCACATCGAACTCTCCTATGTCCGCCGTGCTGGGCACGCCATAAAACGCTACGGCGCCCGATCCTCGTCTCAAATTAAGATCAACGTGTAAGAACTTCGGCAACTTTTGTCCAGACACCAGTCTCGCTTGCAAGCTACTGGACCCACCATACGAACCTGGAGATGTCGCTTCCAGGGAAATCCGGAATTTGAATCGCTCTCCAGCTCTCGCTACCATTTTCACCGCTTCGACCTCGCCCGAAGCATGTCCATCGTGGGAAGACTCCAACGAAGAAAATGAAGAACGGACATTCGTTGAAACCGTCAGCGTCGATCCAGCAGTGTTTACAGGAGCTTCTGCGCCAAGTGCATGCACATAGTGTATGCCAATAGCGAGTTCGTCACCGCTTCCGCTCTTCTTCACACCTCGTGTCTGCTTCTCTACGACCGCTTTCTGGCTCACAACTCGTTGAGGGCCTTCAACGCTGCTTTCAGGAGAATCAGGAGATGTCACAGACATACTTGGAACTGGCACACGAGTCGCACTGGTGAACGGTACCAGACGGGGCCGAACAGCGACAGGAGACGGCAAAGGTTCATGATGGTCTGAAGATGTAGACAAGGCACTTCCTATACTCGTTCTTGGGCAGGTCTCCATAACATCTTCGGCAACCGACGCGATGCAGTCTCTGGATGCATTTCGATTATCCTCGAAATGAACAACAGGGGGAGGACGAGTCAAACAGTCCGTCCGTCTTTGTGGAATTGAGCCATCATCCGATGACGACGAAGTTCTTGTCAAGAAACTGCTACCAGGACCGGAGCGGAGGCCGCTGAAAGGGTCAGGAGGGGAACCAGTAACTGGAGCCGGGGTTATTAGGATGGGTTTTCCAATGACTGGCCGGTTCAAATTGATGGCTTGAGGAGCTCGTCGTGATCGAGCATATTTGTCACTGACAGTTCGTACGGTTTCTCGAATGCGTGTGATAAACTCCCGCTTGCTCATTACTCCGGGACTTTGCGGTCCAGCGCTGGTCGCATTGGACGGCAGATCTGACTGACTTCTTTCTAACACTCGATGCAAGCCAAGATTTCCATAGTTGAGAGGGTTTCGAGTAGGCGCTGGTGGCTAGTGATATATAATTAACGATTTGGAATGATTCCAGATAGCGGAAGCTTACTTTCTCCGAATACCCGTATCCTTTCCCTTCCTCTACACCATACCACTTAAGGTCCTTTTCAGACCACGCTTGCTGACCCATTTGGCCTCCCAAAGCCGTATCTTGTACTCGGGCGCAGCGCCTGAATAATGCTAGAAGAATTCCTAGGCCAAGCATCCCACCAATTGTCCCAAACGCTATGCTCAGTCCCAGGACAAGTTTAGCGTGGGCTGGGCCAGAAAGGCCGCCATGGTGACCTGACCCATCAAAATCCTCTGATTTGTGATTAGAAGGAGCAAGGGTGAGGGAAACACTCGTGTGCGAAGTCGAATGTGTAGTATGGGAATACGCAGCAAAGGTTACGTTGATGGGCTTCTTGGAAAAACTGCTCGGGATGGTACCATTCAGCAGGCCAGTTCGGCCATCGAAGGACAAAACACTGCCGGCTTCACTAGGGTCATAGGAAGCACTCAATTCGACGTCGTTAGATACGCTGATGTTAGAGAAGTAGGCCTTCAGATCAAATTGTAAGCGTCCATCTCCGCCAACCACGATGGGCGGTATTGTGTCTATAGAAAAATAGGAAGGAACCAATGCTATGGATACGTTCGTCTGGAGCGTCTCGTTAAAGACAGTGAACAACTTGACGAGAAGAACTGGTTCGCAGCTCTGAGAGTCTGACGCCGAATTTCCAGACAAGTGCCTCGTCTTCTGGTCATACGATAACCATGCACAGCAGGACGTATCAACTAACAGGTCAGCAAGGTACTCGGGTTGGAATGGTTCGCCATCTACTAAAACACCTGAGAAATCCAGCGACGAGTTGAGCGCCAGGCTGAAAGGTGTGCCGGAAGTGACGTTGATGGTGGGGAGAACTGCGCGAGATAAGGAAACGTCGTGATCAGCCAAGACAATATCGAAGTGCTGTTGTAAGGCGGTTGTCCCTTCCACATCTGATGCGTGTAAAACTAGATTGTATGCCGAAGGTATAGGCACAGATTCCCTTAGCGGAGTGACGCCCCCGAGAGTAAATTCCTGAGAGTTGTACCGCATCCAAGAAGGGATAGGTGAGCCATCAGCTTGCAACAACGCGTAGTACAGGCGGTTTGCAGAAGTGAACGTGTTTGCCTGAAAGCCGATGCTAAATGACCATTTTGGTGGGATCCGTAGCGCAGGATTTTGAGTCGCTAGTGCAGAAGTCGCGTTAATTTCGAATACGGATGATAGCGAAGGATTAGGCAATCGAAGCTGTGATGCAACGGGAGTATTGAGAGTAGGTACCGGATTGGATGTAAAAACAAGGTTGAAAGATGAAGAAGCAGAATAACCGCAGCCTCGAGCAGTCAACGTGATATCGATGCTCGAACTGCTCGCATCGTCTGCTGTCGGTTTCCCGTAGAATGTGGTCGACTTAGGGTCAAATGATAGCCAGGGAGGCAAGCTTGAAGTCGACAAATTCAGCGCGTCATTGCATCCGCCAAAGGTTCTGTTCGAAATGGTCCAAAGGTAGGTCTCGCCAACGCGTGCGACAAGCGGGAGTTGTGATGACAATTCAAGAGACACGAACACGCCAGACGCTAGGACGGGTAACGCTGAGATCAGGAAGAGAAAAAGAAAGGATACTGTAGAGATGGACAAGAGCGAGCGCGCCATTTTGCTTGACGAGTCGTCCAGCGAGCTCACTGTTCGCGACGAGGATGGCAGATTTCAAGAAGACACTAAACAACACACACCAACAACGCGTCCGCTTTCGTCACGCGTAACCCCTAGGCCGCCGACACCGTTAACACAAGTAATACCAACAATATAACATGCTACTCTAAATGATGAAGAAAACAAGAACATGCGTCGTAAGTAAATGGATCCATAACAGGTAGTAAATGTCGTGAAAGAAAAATAATGAGAATACAACAGAAACATTTCATTGATTTCAAGCACCGGGTAAGAACACGTTTAACCCTGCTGCTTGTATCTTCGCCGGGTCCTCCTGGTTGAGCATAGAGATGAGTTGAATCAGCTCCGCCCGAATCTCATCACCGATTTGGTCAGGTTGAGGTGGTAAGACAACAGCAAATTCTTGTAAGAGGGTATCAAGATGAGGAAGTAGGACGTTGGAGTTGGTTCGGAAGAGATGGAAAATAGCGCGGAACACAGGGCGGTTCTCTAGGAAGTCGTTCTTCAAAGGAAGTGCATTGAGCCATACAGGTAGAACTTGGTCGAGGGGTAGGCCAGCAGTATTGCGTACAATGAGACGGCCCACAGCACCAGCCGCATTGTCCTTGGCATTGAGACGGGACGCCGGACTATCGGGAAGGACGACGAAGAGAGGTTGCAGGGCTGCGAGAACGTGAAGGTATTGCGGTGACAAGTCCATCTGAGAATGTTCTACAAGCAATCCAATACCAAACGCTGCATTGCTGAGAACCTCGGGCTCTTCGTCGCTTAACGCGCGATAGAAAAGCTCGAGAAGGGGTTCCGAAGATGGTGTGACTGACTCTTTCATGCCAGCAATGATCTCCGCCAAGCAGCCAATGGCAGATGAGCGATCGCTAAGTGAGCGGCTTTTTTTCTAGAAAGGTAAGAGTAAATCAGTCGCCAGGATGCTCAAGCCAACAAAATATACATACGTAGAACTTGGAAATAAGAGGGAAATATGTGCCAAAGGCAGGAGCAAAATCAGCACCCAAGACATTAGCCAAAGCAGACACAAGGTCTCCAGCGGAAGATATTAGGACAGAATCATATTCAGCCTGATCTTCAGGGGCTTCCTCGCTTTCATCCTGGTCAGGATCTTGTTGACAGAACGCCTTTTGACTTAGGATTTGGAGAGCAATTTCAGACACTCGGTCGAGGTCTATCAACTTATAAGGGTATGAAGGAGATGGAATAGACAAAGAACATACAGCCATCCACAAGTGCAGGGCCGATCTTGTTCAAGGTTTCTGCGAAGCCTACGCATAGAGATGAGACGACCGACCTATGAAAAAAAGGAATTAGTTAAAAGTTCCACAAACGGCCAAAGGCATATGGTCAGGATAATAATAAAATAGTCTCATGCGCATTTGCGTCGAAGTGAGCTGAGTGAATTTTTTCATCACGCAGTGATATGCTACCATGAAAGGAGAATTAGAACTCACTTGTTGTCTTCGGTCTGGTACATTTTCAACAAATTGGGAACGACGTGGTTTATGAGGTCCCGCACAGTGCCTTGAACAGGCACTTGCTGAAAGCGTTGTTAATTCGTCGACAATTCCGGTCCTAAAATTACGACGCACCACCACTTTACCAGGTACCCAGTCTTGGTGATCACTAAGTTCGTAAAAGGTCCTGACGATCTCGAGCAAAGAGTCCATCGCACTCTTTCTAATGCCTTCATAGTAGTGGTTGAGAAGCTCAGTGAGCTCCAAAGAGCAGGGCTCGATATAAGGGAAGAAATGATGCTTAGTGGAAGAGAAGAGGGTGCCAATAGTGTCAGCAGCAATCTCTTTTTCAACGGCAATCGCGCTGTTGACGTCCATCATCTTATTGAGATCAAGATCGTCCAACTCAACGCCATCGGCACCGTGACCATCGTCATCAGAGATTGCAATTGCATTGGATGGAGAGGATCCAGAGTCAAACGCTGCCACAGCATCGGATACAGAGACTAGAAAAGAAAGCGTCAAAAAACAGGCAAAGAGAACAATGGAATAACACATACATTCTGTTCCACCTTCGTCCTGTTTGCAGCTCTGGAGCAACGGAGGGACAACGTTAGGGAGATAAGGAGCAAATTCTTCACCGAACACCCTGGCCATAACGCCAAAGAACAGGAAGCTGCACTCTCTCAAACGGGCGCTCTCCATTTCGATGCCTTGGAAAGCCTGCTTCATCATGTTAGCGAAGTAGGGTCGGAAAATATCCTTGCCAACGGCTTCGGCAAACGTTCCGATAGCATCCATGGTGATGCCCCGAAGCTCGGTCTCCTCTCCCTCGCCGGTCAGCAGGAGGAAATGTTGCAGACGTAGCATAGTGTGCTCGAAGTAAGGAAGGAAACGTTCTCTGGAAGCATGTGCTGCGCTTCCGATAGCACCAGTGACAACGGCTTTTACGGAAAGAGGCGCTGTCTCCAGGAGACCAGCAAGCCGTTCCATGATAAGATGAAGGTATTGATCAATGACATCGTGTAGGATCTCGAGGAGGGTGTCAAGAGCCCCACATGCAGCACGCTGAGTGGGTTCATCATTGATGAGGTTCATTATAGCCTAAAATTCGCGAGATGTAGTTGCGATTACCCATAAGAGTTTCAACACTTACTGGAACAAGCATTGAGTGTTTGGCAACGCACTCATCCTCAAGCCATTCGCAAAGACAGCTTACAGCAGCACAGGTTGCTTTCCTGACACCGGCATCATTATCCTGCAAGCCTACTTCAATCATGGGCCAGACTTGAGCCATGTGACCTCCCATGAATTCACTACAACCCTCAACAGCAACACCTAGAGCCAGCATAGCACCTCGCCTCTGGGTAGGATCAGCCGACGAGAAATACTGCACAATGAGGTTCCGCAGGAATGGGAAGACTTGAGTGGGCGGCAGATTGGAGGATAGGCCGTCAATGATACGAAGAGCAGACTAGAAGGTGTCTGTCAAGACAAATTACATTCCAAGAGACATCATACTCACACGGGAAGGCGCTTCGTCGTCTACGTCCTCGGGTTCCTCTTCAGTCGTAATGGGCATGAGATGCTCCAACATGACGGGAGCGAGACCAGCACTCTGGACTTTGGACTTCTTGCTATTTCAGAGTCAATCAACTGAACAAAAGCCGGCGCGACTCTTTTATACTCACTATTGGACTGTCCAATTCAATGCATTAAGAGCTAGAACTCTCAAGTCAGCCTCGAAGCTGCGATTGCCTCCACATTGGAGAAGGAAATTGACAAGGTCAGGGATGTTCTTGCTAAGGATAGGAACTTCCTGTAAAAGACGTCAGCACGACAATGTCAACACCAGAAACCGAACGATGCCTAACAAGGATCAGAAGTGTCTCCAAAACATCAAACAAATGACGCGCTCCCCCGTCATTACCAGTTTCAACCGTTTGGCCGATGACTTGTATTATGGAAGGAAGGAGAGCTTGATACATGGCCTGAGGTGTCGTTAGACGATATTCGTAAACGAATATTAGCAGACACGTACGAGCTCTTGTTTGTCATCGGAATCGATGTACTGTGCGATAACTCCAAGGGCCCTGTAGGCTGTATTAATATCACGTCACAAATAAACGACTTGTACGAACCTGACTGTAGTAATGCGAGCTTCGATAGACTCTGGATCATTTATAGTTTGATTGAAGAGCTTAAAGAGCTCCACAAGGTGAGTTTGAAAACCTTCGCAGATGTTCTCCAGTACGGAGTATAGCATGAATGTACCGACTTCGCGGTGGGCAACCACGGGAGAGTTGCAGGCCTGATGGAGAAAGGGCAAAAGCTGAGGCCAAGTGCCTGCAGGGACTTCAATCGATGAGATGGCAGCTAAGACGCGTGCCGCAGAGTGTCTGACGAGGGTGCTATATCCAATGACTCAGATTAGGACACGGAAACTCGAAAGACAGCAGAACATGCCTTTGTTCTTTTAAGATGATCTCAGGAAAGTTAGTCTTCAGCTGATCGCGCTCGGCTTGAGGAACAGACATCCACAACTTGCCGCTATCGTAATCGATGCGTTTTTTTAGTTCTACAGCTGCAAGTTGACGGATCTGATACATAGTCACGTTTATGCTTTCTTCCACGAGTTGACAAAGCGAGCGACACGTACGGCTTGTTCTTCGGAATTAGCGATGATATACGCGAGGGCAGGGATACACTCCGCATTCTTGTAATACTGTTGCTTCAATTGAGCAGTCGCCTACGATCGTGAGGGTGCATTTGAGGATGAGGACCATAAGACTGTGAGTAAAGGACTCTCACAGCTTTCAGTTGTGCTGTGTCATTCGAAAGTGTCTGCCTGAGCAGGGAGAGTAAACCCTCCGTGAAATTGGACTAGATGGAAGATGAACATTGGCACAGCGCACATCAGACCAGATAGAAAGCTCACAGCCATCTTAACGGGTAGAAGGAGGGGGGAAGAGGAGAGATGAGGGAAGATGTAGTTAGGGATTACGAAAAGAAAAGATCAAGCCTGTGAAGCCAAAATTTTTGTCGGAGTTATAAAAAGTAACCAAAATAGCTTTTCCGGCATATCCCGTCTACACCTTCAAGCCACCCGTGTTGCTTCGGTAGTTTCTCTTCGTTTTGCTACTTTCTACTCTCTCTCGGTATTGCTAGTTTCCGCTTAGGCTTCCATTAGTTTGCTAAATGGGCCTACTATCATGGAGTCACTTTTCCGAGTTTTCAATGATAAATGACCGAGTCCCTAACCTGGGTCATTCACCATGTTTGCTTGCCTTTTACGTGTTTCTTTGTTGCCACGCATTTGAGTCACAACAAGCCTATTACCTTTGTCTTTCAAGCATCGACAGCAGCTCCTTGGGATAATGTATTCTTGATCGCGGTGACTACCATTGTTCGACAAAGTCTTTTGCCACTGTAACTTCGCGTTCCGCTACAGCTAATAAACCGTACCCTCTTGGTTCCTTGTCTTTCTTACCCCGTCGTTCCAGGTGAACGATCATCACTCTAAGCTTGGCTATCTTCATCACATTCGTTCAAACTCTCCTTTCTGTGTTTAAATTATGCCGCGCCGTCTTTCATTCCGTCAACGCCTAGCCAGTTTCTCTCCGCGTCGTTTCAAGAAGCTCTTCAAAACTACGTGAGTGGCACTCCTATGTGTGCTTCGTTCTCGCCTCTTATGTTCCTTCATTTGGATTTCCAGTACACGTCCACGCATCCCATCGCAAGATTCGCACTCGGGTGAAAATGTAGAGGTCGTCGCTCAGCTCCCTCAATCACGTCGACGACGACGTTCTTCCTTTAAGAGGTGGCTTGTATTATTATGGAAGGGCTTGAGTCGGCCGAAGCGCCCCCGGCAATCAGGGCGATTCTCATTCGTATCTCCTGGCTTCACCGTTGTCTCCGTCATCTCTAAGCCGAGAAGGAGAGACAGTAGAGAAATTCGTCGTGCTCGACGATTTGGGGTCCTCTTTGAAGACAGTGGGTACTCTCTACATTGTTTAATTAAGCTGTCCTTTGACATACGGCCACGATATAGCTCCCATATCCCTTAGAGACCTCGTTTAAGAACCGGAATTTTTGAGCGCGCGCCCTACCTTCTATGCATTCTATGACTCACTCTATGTACATAAAGGACAATGGAATATGCTCAGAGGGCATTCAATACTGCAGACTTACGTCTATACCACATCTGTAAGGCGGACAACACCATCTTTGGGGGCGATACCACTTTAAAGCTCCCTTCATTCGAACAGCATCGAGGTCAAAGTCAGAAATGCATCCATGGCGATGTACATGATGTTCAGCTGTCCAGTAGCGGGCGAACTGTATAAGACGCCTGGTAAAAAATGTCTTAGTCAAGAGTAAATATAGGACATCATACGCTGATAGTTCATATTGAATTGGTCCTCCCTGCGTTTAAAGAATTCCAAATCAAACCGCGAGTATTGAATGTCCCACCTGCAAGAGAAGCAAAACAAAGTAAGGCCACAACGACATCAAAGAACAGAAACTCGAGATGAAAAAGAGGTGAACAAACAACCGGATTGGTTGGGGATATAGTAATGATTAACTGGAAAAGCGTCCAAGGCGGCATGATACTGGACCAGCCGCCTGTTATCATACAACAGGGATCAGCTCTTTGCCATAGACGTATTTCAGCAAGTGAAGTTTACACCTGCAACTGAGTCACCCAAGAAATGTGTAGGGTGAAAAAAAGAGCTGTCACAATTCGGAAATTTAATCGTTTTCAGTGGTTGGACACCCTCGAATTCGTCGAAACGTGCATTTTGCCACAGATATTCATAAGCCAAATTTTGTGTTACAGATAATCCTACCGAAGCGAATAAACATTGGGTCGTCTTCGAGTGTATTCCCAATATCATAGGTACTGAAAGACTTAGGATTAGGCATGTCGGACAGTGGTGAGGTGTGGTGACCAACATAGGAATCAGCCCGACGGTTAGACATTATATTTTGACGCCAGCTTCTGTTTGAAGGGATTCTGGGTACCGGACGCGCGGTCTTGTAGCAAAAGGAATTCACTCAGAGATAATTCTGTCATAGCGATGTGAGGAGAGGCCCGGGAAGGTTGCAGCAAGCCCTTGAAGACTGCACTCGGTCAGGCGGACCGTGAGATTATCGTTTCCTATAAATTGAGAATCCAGCACATCATTCAGTCGACGCGTACTCTGCAGAAAGTAATTTGGATTTTGACGGATGTGTTGACTTTTTGCAAGCATAAAGACATTCTATGAATGACGACTAGTCTGTCCGACGGCACGTCTTATGATATAGTCTGTTCTGAAGAGAAAAGAGGACCTGGTACAAATTCTCTGATAACACCACCACTCACTAATATGTTGCTATTATGACATCAAATTTCCGAGTCTGGTTGTCGACACCTTGCCTGATACAAGAGCTTGATAGACTCCATCTAATTATGAATAATTTGAGAACGGTTGTACAAGGAGCTCCAATCTTAGTATACCAGGATATTGCTTGGGAAAAGAAAGGGTGGGTAGATTGTCCGGTTAAGACTGGATGCCGGTCCATGGAAATACGGGCCGGCGGCTACCTTATCTTCTCGTGACCGTTTATCATTTCCATCATGCCGTCGTTTATCGTCTTCAAGACCGGTCGCCATGTCTGCAAAGGTCTTGATACCACCCCGTGCGCTCCAGCAGTACAACAGAAAGAAGAAATCTGCGGTTTTCACCCGACTCATTGCCGGAATTTTTGTTTGCTTTCTGTTACTCGCTTCGCAGATCCTATGGCTTCACTGGGCCAAGGATAGAACTACGCATATTCCCCTTCATGCAGCAGAGACCTTGCAGAAATGCAGACTTCTCGACGTGCTTCCAGGTCCACCACCGAGTTTTCACTCACGAACGGAATCAGACCGTTTCGTACCGGGTACAAAAGCTACTTTGCTCAAGAACGCGACGATCTGGACTGGACGCGTAAATGGGCTCGAAGTCATCAGAGGAGACATTTTACTAGACAAAGGTATCATTAAAGCAGTCGGAGATGTCGATCCTGCTACACTAGCTGCATATACGGCGAAGGATCTTGTCACTTACGACGTTGATGGGGCATGGATTTCCCCAGGGTATGTAATCAATTGGCCGTGTACTTCCTTGCTCATGTCAGCTCAGAATTGTCGACCTTCATTCCCATATTGGTGTCGGTAGTTCACCTCACCTGTCGGGAGCGAGCGACACAAACTCTCGCCACGGCATTATTCAACCATGGCTTCGCAGTCTTGACGGACTTAACAGCCATGATGACGCTTACCGTCTCTCGATCTCTGGTGGTATCACTACGGCTCTCGTTCTCCCTGGTTCTGCAAATGGCATTGGTGGACAAGGGTTCGTCATCAAGTTGCGTCCTACTGCTGAACGGTCGCCATCGTCTTTGCTATTGGAACCACCTTTTTCTATTAACGGCACTGAAGTGGATCCATCCTTACCGCCCCGATGGCGGCAAATGAAGCATGCTTGTGGTATGTGCCGCTAAAGCGACCCTTTCAAAGAATCACATCATGTATAATTATTTTATAGGAGAAAACCCCAGTATGTCCTGCTTTAATCTTTTGAAAAACGACTAATATTTTTGTAGGTCGGGTATATTCTGGCACACGCATGGACACTATATGGGCACTCCGGAATGGGTATGCCATTCCTGATGGTAGATCTATTCTTAGTCAAATCTCACGAACGTCCTTAGATATGAAAAGGCTCGCCAGATCAAAGAAAAACAGGATACCTACTGTGTGAAGGCACTGACTGGTAACTGGCAGGGCTTAGGCATGTTTCCAGAAGATCTACAATGGGAGGCTCTTGTTGATGTGTTGCGAGGCAGGGTCAAGGTGAGCTGTTCTTCGATTTCAATATCCTTTCGCTCACCCTGAGCTAGGTCCAAAACCACTGTTATGAAGCTGTCGATTTGGATGGGATCGTCCGTGTAAGATCGACTCTGCAGTTTGAAGAACCTGTATTGACGAGATCATCAGCTCACCAATGAATTTAAATTCTCTCTTGCTGCTTTCCATCATGCACACGAAACATACCTTGTTCCTGACTTGCTTAAGAAAGCTTATGGTAAGAGATACATCATGGATACTTTTTCTGCTGACTATCTTCAAGGCAAACCACCCGCAATTGCACTTTTTGCTACCAATGCCAGATATAAGCGCGAGGCATATCGTGGATCGGAGTTTGCCCCACGTGTTCTAGCAGATAATGAGCTCAATGTTGTTATGAAGGCGAGATGCTTTGATATGTTGGCTGACCCACCTACTTATACAATCTTTTAGAGCGACCACCCGGTCTTGAATTCGCGATACCTTCTTCACGAAGCTCAACAAGCGCACTACTACGGTCTAGGCTCAAACCTAGCGTTAGCGTCCGTGACATCTACGCCTGCATCTGTAATGGGACAAGACCACAGGATAGGTTTTATCGACGAAGGATATGATGCAGGTAGCAATCTCAAATGAAAGCTCATAACAGTATTTTTAACCTTACTTCTAGATATCGTCGTCTGGGATAGCCACCCTCTTGCTATTGGCGCGACACCGAAACAGGTCTATATTGATGGAATCGAACAAATCGAAAAACCGTATTCTAATTCAAAACCCACTGCACTACAAAGTGTACCGAAAACGCCGAACTTTGATGAAGAGGTTGCGGAAACCCTTAAATACGACGGGCTACCTCCATTGGAGACAAAGCAGACCACGTCTGAAACTGTTATTTTCGTTAACGTTTCTGACGTTTATATACGAGATCATCACACAGTGAAACATAGATTCTCTGCTCAGCAATCCGATGAGGGTGGTGTTTTAGTCGTTGAGGCTGGAAAAATCATCTGCGCGGATGTCAAGGCCACTTGTCTAGCAACAAACGTCTATCACGATGCTGTCGTGGTAGATCTTGTCGGAGGTTCTGTGGCGTACGTCTGTAGGTCTCTGTAATTCTGAAGTCTATTGACTTTCCGCAGTCCAGGGTTTGTATCGTTTGGCAGTTCACTGGGTCTAAGCCACATTGCCGGTGAAGCAAGCACCAATGATGGCCCAATCATAGGACCGTTGCTCTCTACTGTTCCAAGCATTCTGGGTGGAGATGATGCAGTTATCCGGGCCTCGGATGGGCTGCAATTTGCCTCGAGAGATAGCTTGTGCGTTCACTTCCCTGGTTTCAATGACGTTGGCTGACGTAGGACACAGACTCGCTTATCGCAGCGGCGTAACCACGGCTGTCGTAGCACCTGTAGCTCGTGGCTTGATATCCGGACTGACAGTGGCATTTTCCACAGGTTCTGCCCACAAGCTGCAGCATGGGGCTGTGGTTCAGGACGCGACTGCTTTGCATATCGTCGTTTCCCTCAATTCTCCGATCAGTGTTAGCACTCAGATCGCTACACTGCGTCGTCTATTATTAGGAGGCGGAAGTGGTGATCTCGGGACTCAGTTCGAGCGCGTCGCGGGTGTAAGTAGCATTCGCGTAAGCGTTGAGCGGTCAATTTCTCATCCCGTCTGTTTCAATAGGGCCAAATCCCGCTCGTTATTGATGTGGACAATGCTGACATCATGGCTTCGTTGATTCAGCTCAAGTCCGAAATAGAAAGGACCACCGGGACTCCGTTACGAATGACGTTCGCAGGTGCCGCGGAAGCTCACCTACTTGCAGCCGAAATTGGGTATGCTGGCATTGGTGTCATTGTGGTACCGGCACGACCGTTCCCAGCAACGTGGGAACTTCGCAGAATGTGAGTCCAAATGAAGGTTGTGAAATGGTACAGTGTCTAAGGAAGAAGTTGCAGTCTTCCTGGGCCTCCTTTAAGCGAGGATAATGCAATTGGTGTTTTACAAGCACATAATGTAACTGTCGGCATCGGAAGCAGTGGTACATGGTCGGTAAGAAACGTGCGCTTTGATGTTGCTTGGGTGAGTGGCTTTGCCATGCTTCTGTCTAAGGAACCTGTATCTGATCGATGAACAGGCGGCTTTGGAGACGCACGCGACATTGTCAAAGTCTGAGGTGTTGGCATTGGGGTCAGCCAATATCGAAACCCTGCTCGGTGTCGAGGACGATGCTAGTGATCTGGTGGCTACGAGGACAAGCTCTTTGCTTGACTTTGAAGCCAAAGTGGTCGGAATCATTTCTTCGCGCCGAGGATTAGTTGATATTCTGTGAATTGTCTTGCTCTCGGTACAATAAGTGATCGGTGAGACATCCTTGAACTGCATGTGAAATTATTGTGTGTACGTCTCACTTGTGGTCGGTAGCACCTCAAAAAAGATAAGTGTTGAATGAATATTCCAAGAACTAAATGGAATGGTGCTAGTGTTTAGCTTCCGATGTTGAATTTCACATGGTTTACTCCACGACTGATTTTCGTATTTCTTCCAAAGAATTGAATGTGACGCTCTCTGTTCGTCACCATATCGGTGACTATAAATTTGTCTTGTGCTCCAACCCTTGAATTTAGGAATTTCCTCTCTACCTTTTCCTTCATCATGGCCCAATGCAGCACTGTCCCGGTGAGCATTGGGGTTGTGCACAATGCTGTACAGCTTACTGACATCTCTTCTAGTCCATAAAGATCCCCCTTCCCGAGGCCAGTGTTCATACCAGTAAGACGACTGTGTCATCTTTCAAACGTGGGTCTGTGCAATTCAGTCTGCCGCAGCATCTCAAGCTGCGCCTCAGATCTTAACGTTACGACTGAACTGCGAAGTATCTCGAATTCGCTGGATGTGTCCCAAGAGCGAGCTGCTCTGTGAGTGAATATGTTGCCACCTAATGTCGGTGTATTGACGGAACGATTGTTAGCGACCGAATCGCGCATGCATTTGCGCCGCGCAGATACGAGACAGATAACTAACGACTTATTTATATATAAAAATGATCATTGCATCATCACACCTGTTATTTTTGCTGTAATTGTAATTCGGGACAAGCTTGGCTGCTACTGAAGTGTTACGTCATCATTTTGAAGATGAATGCGGAAACAAGGCGGGTGAATCCTTGTCGCTTCGACGACGATTGTCCAGGCCTAGCAACGCACGGCTATATCACTTTGTTCTCGACACTTCTTCTGTGAACAATGCGCCAACAGTGCGGCCATGTTCCATGTCACCTACAAAAGTTCTCGAAGCTGAAAACGACACTATAAAGGCAGGGCGGCCACAGATCCTCACCTATTCTTTTCACCATGCTTAGTCTGTCATACATTGTCCTCACTCCTAGGCGCATTCGTCTGCCAGGCGAGGTTCCAAAGCCTAGACATAGGAGGCGGTCGATTTGGTAAGTATTCTCCACCATGCTTTGCATGCCATCTCATGTTCCTCAGCGTGTCTACTACACGATGGTTCGCTCGCCTTGTCTCAAAAAAATCAGTCCCAGTAGGGTCGCTATACAGTGACCGCCATCCTTCTACACCGACCTTGATGCTCCCGATGCATGAACCCTACGACCACTATTGACCTTTGTGTTTGGCGAATTGAGCTTTTTATCTTGGGATCCGGGTGCGTGTTTGACTCACTGTTGTTTGCACACTATTCCTCATGGCATTGGCACAGGTCGCAGTTTTAAATATGTATCGTTGAATATAGAACACTGTATTACCATTGAACGCAAACGCCATGCTTATACTTCTCTCATCTCACACCATCACCCGTCGCTCCGCGAAGACAATGCACAAAAGAACCTTAGAATGTGAGACTCTGTTCGGTTCAACTGGACGCAGCTTCGAAGACCTCCTTGCTTATAGAAGTACGCACAACGGAGTCACAGAATTGAATATACGCAGCTGTAGATTCGCTTCGTCCACAACCCTGTGGCGAAGGCTGTTGCATGTCATGCTGCTGTGCGTCTTTCCCCGTGTGCTTGTCATCGGGCCTTGTTCTCGCTCGGATTCTCCCTGGGCATCGCCAGACCATATGGTACGACTAAGAGTACGGCCCGGATCCTCGCCATGGAAGTTGGCCCACCAATATTGTGGACTCTCAGTTACAAATAAGCGCAGTGCTTTTCGCTTGGCGCTGGACCGTATTGCGGTAGTCGAGGGAGTAAAGGATCTTCAGACGACTAAACAATGCTGTGGCACTATTATCTGAATGTCTGCGACCTTTGTTTCTAATAGACTTCCGTTTCTACGTTCGGACGATTGCCAATACTTGGCATGGTCCTCATTACTGAAACTTCGGGCCTAATAGTGCCGTGCTTACATCTAATGTCTGACTTGTTAGTCGGTTAGGATTACCGTAGATCCACGGCTAGGAATTATTCAGAGGGAAAGACACTCAGTAGTTATAGTGATTACTTGATAATTGAGCAAGTAGAGCGATATAACACCGAGTCCAGAGCATCGTTGGAAGCAAGAAGCAGCCTTTCAGCTCACGTGGTAGTATGGGGGCATATAAATCGTTCAGCGCTACCATTCAATCTGTCACCCCAAAAAATCAAGGACGGGGCTGCAGCTATGCTCACTAAGATTATTCTCCCCCTTCTCCTCTTTCCAGCCCTTACCGTGCTTGAATTGTCAAAGGTTTTACCCAGTCTTCAGTTCTTGGGCCCGGAAATTCGACCTACTTGCAAACCAGGATCACCTCACTTCATTCCTCACACCAACTACGACGGCTTCGACAGCCGTCTTTGCGGCTTTGTCTCGATATTCCATGTTGCCCTGAAACCAGAGCTCGCGCCCTTCCTGGTGTACTTCATTGGAACCCTCGCCCCAGTTGCTGTGCTGTTCCAATCCTTTGAATCTGCAAGAAAAGGACGCCGCTTCGTCACCAGTCTTTCCGCTGTCATATTCGGCACCCTGGCGCAGTTGGTGACATTCGCAGCCGTGACGCCGTTCTACTGGGTGTACCAGATCCTTTCAGGCAATTTGGATAGGCAGAAAGGCGGGAGAGTGACACAGGCGCACGCAGAGGCGGCGGTCTTTGGAGTGTTCATAGGATGGATCATCCCTTCGGTAGCAATGGTCGCCATGCAGGACCCAGGGATTACAGGACTCTGGCAGTTTGCACCTATCATTGGCTGGATTGCAGGGAGTATACACCTTCTCTTCCGGCCCCATACTGTATACTCGCAGTCAGGCTTCCGAACCGTCCAAGCAGCGTATATCGGCGCCTTTCTCGTCGCGTCGTCTCTCCACCTGTCCGCACTTTTCAAGTTCACGTCGCTGGATGACGCCCTTGCCTTCTTCCTCCCGGCATCGTATGGGGTAGCGCCCACCGACGTGCTCTTGTGGCACACCGCCAACATATTCCAGTGGGATTTTGCTGTGGGCGTTGGGTGCTGCCTTCTGGGCTCTCTGTGGTTTGCTCGGAGCGTATCGCAGGTGCTTGGGCTGGCGGCGTGGATGGTGGTCGGCTCTGTAGCTGTTGGGCCTGGTGCGGTGTTTGCTGCCATCGCATTGTGGAGGGAGTCGCGGCTGAGCGAGTCGTACCATTACGACGAGAAACCAAAGACATTGTGATTTATTTTGACGAAATTTAGGGTATTATTGCATGAGAGCCAGAAATGTGATGAACTTGATACAGCCTGCAGGATAGATAACGCTAAGATGGATCCCAATGCATTCCTTATGACGATTGCCGTGAGTTGATGCTGGCAGTTGTCCTGAGACTGCACAATAAGGACAAAAACTCAGCTAGTCTTTTGTGTTGATTATCTCTGAGCAAGGCGATGACAATGATGGAAGGAAGGCGTAAGATTTCAACGCTCATAAGTCTCATTTCCCAGTTTGACTCAGTCATAGAGACCAGTGGCAATATATTGTTAGAGATAATTCATCCGTATATCATACGTCCATCTGTGAAGTAACACTCGGCAGCACAGTGAATGAATCAGGAACACACAACTTCCTAGATGACTTGATATACCGGTTCCAAGGAGGCAGGAAGTGACTAATTCCACGCAAATTGCGCATATATGCCCAAAACTTCATTTGTCGCCAGCGTGCTATACGTCGCCACGTCGCCCGACGTATATTCCTTATCCGATTGTACAGTATTCATCGTTTCCACCACCTGATCTACCACGAAGTCAACAAAGACAAAATCGATCGGCGTATCGTTCGAGACGTCCGGTGGAGTAGACCCAATGAAGTCTGGTACAGAGTAGAATGGAAGTGGCATATGGATAACATCGTCACCGACGCCTGGGCAAGACTGGAGTGAAATCAGCATAGCGAGAGGTGAAGATGAGTCGGAGAGGTCCTACATCCTGGGTCACATATCCCAACGTCAGGTTATTTGTGGCACGTCTTCCTAGGTGAACGGATTGCCGGTCCATGTTGCTTAACCAGTCCATGTACCTGGCTCGGACATCTCCTCGTCTATATAGCTCCTCTTCACGCTCCAGGCTTCTCTTACGATTCTCCGAACCATTCTCGTTCATCATTTGCAGAGTATCCAACGCCACTTTCCTTGGCACCTCCGGGATATAGAGGAATATATCCGTGAATGGAGAAGCAGTGAGTTGATCGTTCTTTGTGAACGTTCCTGCATATATGTCGAAACGCTGTGAACCGGAGTTGGCGAGGATATAGTTGGGGATGTTAGCACGATCTGTGTTGATAGATAACGCATACGGAGTAGCCTAGAGGTAATTGTGAGAGATAATGGATGCTGAAGACGAAAATCTACATACCAGCTCAGCAAAGAGGGATAACTGAGAATTGTTGGAAGGATATGGGTCTCTATATTAGCGGAACGTGAGTACTTTCATCGGGAAAATACACAACGCACGTACTGGGTGAGCGTGAAATCATGCGGTGCTGTCCCATATGTAAAGTTGAGATCAAAGTCTATGGCGAGCTGATTCAATCCCGCAGTGATCGATTTTCCCTGCTTGGTGTCAAAAGCAACTTGGCTTTCCCGGGTGTGATACTGAGAACCAAGTCAGCAGGGACCGCTAACTAAAATAAAACAAGTACCTCATAAGTGACACGATTAGGATCCAAGTAACGCCTGCTGAATGTGAGGTTCTGAGAGTTACTCCAAGCATCATCAAGCTTGACACCTGAACGAGAACGGTCAAGTCAAGTCAGTGAGGCTAGCATAAAGTGATCGACTTACTAAGCCAACCAACCGTCTCCATATAACGCCCACTTTCCAGAGACATAGATCGCCCGTCAAGCTGAACTAATAATGCAATCGATACGCTAGCTCATGAGTCTAATCGGATCACTTACTGCAATCTCGGATGTGGGTGTGACCTGGCATCGAAGTAAGCTTTCAAGCACTCACGATGTAATCAGCGAAGGGACTCACCACCAAGAATGAGAATGGGTGTTGTTGGATGAATAGCACGAATAGCATTGAAAACCAAAGGCCCTGCAAGGCAATATCTAAAATGAGTACGGAACTTCCTTGCGCTCCGAGGTACTAACAGTTATCACGAGAGACCGGCATATGTCTATGTCATTCACACACATCAGTTTCATTCATAAAATGCGAGTTCCAGAACTGACCCAGCTAGTAGGAAGAAGTCTGGTTCATCCTCAATGGCTTCTAAGAACTGAATGCCACGTAAATATAGATTATCTCCAGCATGGTGAGGACCCAACTTACCCAAGACTCTCTGACCATGTCTGCGACCTTCTGGACAGTAGTATTGTGATCATTTCCGGTGAAGTCGAAGAGAACTCCAAGTGCAGTAACCTTTCGGCCTCTGCGAGGATTACGCAATGTTTTCGCTTAAACAAGTGTGACTTACTTCCGCGTCTTGAACTTGGCAAACCGACCTAAGGGGAAGTTACATTATATCATGTTCAAGCTGTGAACCATCATGATACTAAGAACACTTACTACCCACAGGAACATCAGCAGTCTTGTTGTTCGCATCGGCCAAGGTGATATTGACGTTGGAAGAAAGGTATCGACCATTAAGCTTAGGTGCAAGATTTTGATGCCTGGATGTATGCAAGAAATCAATACCAGCCGAAATTCGTATGTAACTATGCAGACGAACATGTCAAGAGTGTCAGCGTAGACGTATAACTCGTGACTACATTCCAGTGTCAGAAAGTCCGTACGGCATTCATTCATGACTCACGTACTTTCCAATGGCCATGACATCGTAAGGGAGCTCAGCGAGGAACTTGGTGGACTGAAGAGATAGGAGTTATCTCTGACTGAGTCGAATAAGGTAGCAATGGAACTAACTTCGTGGCCGTCGACGCCGCCGGGTGGGAAACCATCCGATAAACCAGTACCTATTGAATTGAGATTGGCAATCATAATTCCATATTATTTGTTTCAACCTCACCATCGTGTAGGTCTCCGGAATCTACGAGGAGAAGGTCTACGTCTTTCCTCTGAGAAGAAATGAAGATTTGTTGGAAGAAATATAGGTGGACACAGACTCACAACTGCAATCTCTTTCATATGCGAAACAAATGACGCGAAGTCACCAAGATCACCGCTGACACGTCCTATATGAGAGACTGTATGGTATTCTTAAGTATTAGTTACTCACCTGTAGTTAGGCTCTGGAAACGAGGTCTTCTGATGACCAAGAAGCCATCCATGGGTGTCCGTGGTATGAATGATATTGATATCCCCCCATTCCAGTGGTCGAGTCGGTGGAGTCAGTGGAGACGAAGGATTTGCTCTTCTAACATGTTCATGGACGTGTCCATCGCCATCAGCGCAGGCCAAGGCAACGGAAATCGCAGCAAAGACAGCCAGGAGTCGCGCCAGCATGATGGAAGTTGCTGTTAAGGCGCCTTGCACCGCTAAAAGGGCCCAAGCATCATGACCCTCGAACGTTCAAAAGGACGAATTTATATACAGACATTAGATAATAGATCCACATGCGCGTGGGTATGCACATGATCGCATCCTTATCGAGCGGCCTGTAGATACTCCGGGTCTGCCGTACTCATCCTGCCGGTCTTCCATCTTGTCGGTCAGTCAAGCTGCCTTGGCGTTGTGTACAGTGACCTTAATCGCCAAGTTGAGTAGTGTTACGTTGAAAATTCAAGCATCGTTTAGGTAAAATGACCAACCTACTGCATGAACTCGTACCAGTATGCTAATAGCTTGATTCCAACTTGATTCATTCCGACGACAACGAACCGAGTTTTTTACGTCACTCCGGGCAACATGATCGGTGCAATAAACCGGATTACCATGGCAATGGTGGAAGGAAATCGTGAAAATCTAGCGCTAATTCTTATTTTTCGGTGTAAGTAATATGTTGTAGAAAGATAGGTAACAATACATTGTTTGAGATAGATCATCCGCATATCATCATCTGTGAAGCGATAGCATCTGAAAGCACGATAGGTAAATCCGAGTCAGCAAGAACGCGCAACTTCCCGGATTTCCTGGACACACCGATTAAAAGGAGAGGAAGTGACTAATTCCACGCAAACTGCGCATATATGCCCAGGACTTGACTTATGTGCAGCGTGCTATACGTCGCCACATCGCCCGACGTATATACCCTATCCGATTGTATAGTATTCATCGTCTCCACCACTTGATTCACCACGAAGGCCACAAAGACGAAATCGATCAGTGTATCGTTCGAGACATCCGGTGGGGTAGACCCAATGAAGTCTGGTACAGAGTAGTATAGGAGTGGCGTATGAATAACATCATCACCAACGCCTGGGCAAGACTGGAATGAAATCAGCATAACGTGGGGTGAAAAGGAGTTGGGGGTCCTACATCCTGGGTCACGTATCCCAATGTCAGGTTATTTGCAGCATGCCTTCCTAGGCCCATGGGTTTCTGGTTCATGTTGCTTAGCCAGTCCATGTACCTGGCTCGGACATCTCCTCGTCTATATAGCTCTTCCTCACGCTCCAGGCTTCTCTTACGATTTGCAGAGCCATCCTCATTCATCATCTGCAAAGTATCCAACGCCACTTTCCGTGGGACCCCCGAGATGTAGGAAAATGTATCCGTGAATGGAGAAGCGGTGAGTTGGTCGTTCTTGGTGAACGTTCCTGCATATATGTCGAAACGCTGCGAACCAGAGTTGGCGAGGATATAGTTGGGGATGTTGGCACGATCTGTGTTGATAGATAACGCATATGGTGTAGCCTATGAGTAATTGTGAGAGATACTGAATGACAAAGACGAAGGTCGACATACCAGCTCAGCAAAGAGAGATAACTGAGAGTTGTTGGAAGGATATGGAACCCTATATGAGCGCATTGTGAGTCCTTTCATTGGGAGAAGACACAATGTATGTACTGGGTGAGCGTGAAATCATGTGGTGCTGTTCCGTACGTGTAGTTGAGATCAAAATCAACAGCGAGCTGATTCAATCCAGAAGTGATCGATTTTCCCTGCTCAGTATCAAAAGTACCTTGGCTTTGCTGGGTGTGATACTAAGAGCCAAGTCAGTAGGGACGTCAACAAAAAACAAAACGCGTACCTCATAAGTGACACGGTTAGGATCCAAGTAACGCCTGCTGAATGTGAGGTTCTCAGAATTACTCCCAGCGTCATCAAGCTTGACACCTGGACGAGAACAGTCGAGTTAAGTTGATGTATGCCATAGTATGACTGACTTACTCAGCCAACCAACAGTCTCCATATAACGCCCACTTTCCAGGGACATAGATCGCCCATCAAGCTGAACTGATAATGATAGATTCAATACACAAGTTCATGAATCTGATTAGACCGCTCACCGCAATCTCGGATGTGTGTGTGACCTGGCATCAAAATAAACTTTCAAGCATTCACCGTGCCGTGAGTAAAAGGAACTAACCGCCAAGAATGAGAATTGGTGTTGTTGGATGAATGGCACGAATAGCATTGAAAACCAAAGGCCCTGTAAGCCACATCTAGGATGAGCACGGAACCCCCATGTACTTCAAGGCACTAACATTTATCACGAGAGACCGGCATGTGTCTACGTCATTCATACACATCAGTTTCATTCACAAAATGCGGGCTCTAGAACTTACCCGGCCAGAAGGAAGAAGTCAGGTTCATCCTCAATAGCTTCCAAGAACTGAATGCAATGTAAATATAGACTCTCAGGCGTGACGAGGATCCGACTTACCCAAGACTCTTTGACCATATCCGCGACTTTCTGGACAGTAGTATTGTGATCATTTCCGGTGAAGTCGAAGAGAACTCCGAGTGCAGTAACATTTCGGCCTCTACGAGGAATTAGCAATCGTTTTCGTCTTAAACACCTTTGACTTACTTTCGTGTTGTGAACTTAGCAAATCGACCTAAGGGGAAAATTACATTATATCAAGTGGCGAACTAACAAAATAAAAGGATACGTACTACCGACGGGGATGTCAACAGTCTTGTTGTTCGCATCGGCCAAAGTGATATTGACGTTGGAGGAAAGATATCGACCATTAAGCTTGGGTACAAAATTTTGGTGCCTACATGTACGCAAGAAATCAGCACCCGTCGAAGGTCATGTAGAAATGCGCAGACGAACATGTCGAGAGTGTTAGCGTAGACGTATAACTCGTGACTACATTCAAGTGTATTCAAGTGTCAGAAAATCCATGCGGTATTCATTCATGACTCGCGTACTTTCCAATGGCCATGATATCGTAAGGAAGCTCAGCGAGGAACTTGGTGGACTGAGGAGATGGGAATTATCTCCGACTGAGTCAAATAAGGTAGCAATGGAACTCACTTCGTGCCCGTCGACGCCGCCAGGGGGGAAACCATCGGATAACCCAGTACCTATTCATTTGAGGTTGGAAAACATGATCCTGACGATATGTCATCCAGTCTCACCATCATGGAGGTCTCCGGAATCTACGAGTAGAAGGTCCACGTCCTTCTCCTAGGATACATAAGGAATGAAGATAAGGTGGAAGCGAGATGGGCAGACGCATGCTCACGACTGCGATATCCTTCATATGCGATACGAATGACGCGAAGTCACCAAGATCACCACTGACAAGTCCCATATGAGATACTGTACAGTACCCTTAGAAATATTGGCTACTCGCCTGTAGTTAGGCTCCGGAAACGAGGTCTTCTGGTGACCAAGAAGCCATCCATGAGTGTCCGTGGTATGAATGATATTGATATCCCCCCATTCCAGTGGTCGAGCCGGTAGGGGTAGTGGAGACGAAGGATCTGCTCTTCTGGGATGTTCATGTACGTGTCCATCACCATCAGCGCAGGCTCGAGCGACAGAAATTGCAGCAAAGACAGACAGGTATCGTGCCAGCATGGTGGCAGTTGCTGTTAAGGCGCCTTATTGCTGAAAGGGCCCAAGCTTCATTCTCAAACGTTCGAAAGCACGAGTTTATATACAGACATTAGATAATAGATCAATGCGCGTGGGTATTCACATGATCGCAAGGCATTCCTTATCAAGCGGCTTCTGGATACCCTGGTCTGCCGTACTCCTTCAGTCTTCCATCTCGTCGGTCGCTCAGGCTACCCTGGCGTTGTGCGCAGTGGTCTTAATTGTTGAGTTCAATGTTTTTATGTTGAACATTGAAGAACCCTTTATAGAAAATAACCAGCCTATTACTGTATGGACTCGTACCAACACACCAACAGCTTGGCTTCATTCCGACGACAACGAAGAGAGCTTTGTACGTCACTCCGGATTGAATGATATCCGTCTGCTTCCCAGCTACCTGCCAGTACTGCGGCACCCCATCGGTTCACGCTAGGAACCGACTTTCCCTACTGTGCATAGCCGAAGGTTCAGTTCTCAGACTTCGAGGCAACACCTGCACCATGGGATCCACATCTTAATCCTTCGTTATGCCTTAATCTTCTACTAGCCGTAGGGACAATTGTACACGGATTGTGGCATTGCAAGGTAGCTCCCGGATTGATCAATATTGAAATCTACTTCGCTTCTCAGCACATTATCTCATTTCTAGACTACCTATGTGGCATAACCCAGTCCCACAAATACATCATCTACTATTCAATTGATCTTCCGATTCACACGGGCCATCAAGTCGACCTCTGAGAATAGGGATCGAAGATGCAAAGGATATATCGTCATCTTGTCACCGTACCCGAGCTCCCAGCATTCGATGACCCGTTTTCATATGCTCTCTATTTATCTTTACGGCTCATTGGGATCAACATTCAGCAACCTCCATATGCGCTGTCCTTCACCCCACGTCATGCAAGGGAACACGAATGCACATATATACACGATAGACCTGAGCTCGCGCACGCACGGCTGAGATAAGGGAGAATTTGTGTGCTGTCAGTATCTTTGAATATTTTATTTATACCGCTTTCTTTCACCTGGCATCGTATCTTGAGGCGATACGCCGTGGTGTACAACGCATGCACGAATCATGTATATTGCGGTGAACCTCAGCTTGAATCCGGCGATTCAAAAGATACCACTCAGACCTGTGAAGGTCGGGCCAGTAGAGCCACTTCAATCTGATAAAATTCCTCTTCCCAGGGAGTCACGTGCTTATGCCTTCCAAATGACCTGAAGTTTCCATCGAATCAGAGCCATCAAACTTACTATCATCACAGGCACGTCAATTCTCATCACTACCATCTAACAGCATGGCAGCTTAGTTAGGCGCCAAAAACGCAAATATGACAGCTGTAACACTACAACATTTCATAGTTATATCCGTGGAATACGTCTCGTTTCATCGGATCATATTCCGCGGCATCGTTCAAGAACAGAACTTTATAAGGAAGGTCAACAACGAGAGCGGCCGCCTGACGCATAATTTTGTTGAGTATGGCTCGATACTCCGCCACTTTTTTTCTAGCTTTTTTCTTTAACATACATATTTACGGTCCGTTTTACTTGCATAATTCTCTGCTGGAGAGTCCTATTGAAGATGCAGCAGATAAACTGAAACACAAGCGGCGTCGTTTTTTATGCGAGATCACGCAAAACATCACAATCAACTCCAGGCCAGCTCAATACTAAGCATATTCAATGGTATTACCCACGGTCTCACGCGTATGTACCCGAAGTTAAATTTGGTTTTCCCCTTTGGCACGTCTGAAGCTCATGGTATAAAGTGTTTCGAATGCTTTGCTTCTTCACAGTGGACTCTCGTCATGCTGATGCGACTCGTGACTGTCTTTGCTGCGGTATCCGTCGCTCTGGCCTGCGCTGAGGGCGATGGACACGTCCATGAACACGTTAGAAGAGCGAATCCTTCGTCTCCACTAACTCCACCGACTCGACCACTGGAATGGGGGGATATCAACATCATTCACACCACGGACACCCATGGATGGCTTCTTGGTCACCAAAAGACCTCGTTCCCGGAGCCTAACTATAGGTAAGTAGCCAACAGTCTAAGGATATCGAACAATATCTTATATAGGACGCGTCAGTGGTGATCTTGGTGACTTCGCGTCATTCGTATCGCATATGAAAGAGATTGCAATCGTGAGTATGCGCCCACCTATGCCTCTTCCAGTTGATTGTTATTCCCATGTAGGAGAAAGATGTGGACCTTTTACTAATAGATTCCGGAGATATACACGACGGTAAGTGCACACCGCACCATATCATGATGTTTGATTAACTCGAATAAACAGGCACCGGTTTATCGGATGGTAACCCTTCTGGCACCGTCGGTGGTCACGAAGTCAGTTAGATTGTTGACATTATGTGACTCAGTCAGTGATTTCTTGCATCTCCTCAGTCCATCCAGTTCCTCGCTGAACTTCCTTACGATGTCATGGCCATTGGAAAGTACGCGAATCATGAATCAATACCTTAAGGCGTGCTGACATTGAATATAGTCATGAGTTATACGACTACGCCATCACTCTTGACATGTCCGTTTGCACAATCCTGAACGACCTCGCAGAGTGCTGACTTTCTTGTACACACCTGACAGGCATCAAACTTTTGCACCCAAGTTGAACGGCCGGTATCTTTCGTCCAATGTCAATGTTACTTTCGCCGACCAGAACAACAACACCGTTGATGTTCCCGTGGGTAGTACGTGCTATGTCATTCTAATGCAGTACAATCCAAAGTAACATGTCTCGTTCCTAGGCCGATTCGCCAAGTTCAAGACGCGGAAGTAAGTCTTAATTGTCAAGTGAGAATAGGAAATTTTCATAATTCCTTTTCAGAGGCAGAAGTGTTACTGCCCTTGGTGTCATTTTTGACTTCACCGCAAATGATCAGAACACTACTGTCCAGAAAGTTGAGGATATGGTCAAAGAGTCTTGGGTATGCTGTGTACTCGGTCAGCCGGAGAGTGTACTTACGTCGTTTTTAGTTCTTGGAAGCTATTGTGGAAGAACCTGATTTCTTCTTATTAGCTGGGTCAGTCGCAACGTTCCACTGTGTGTACAGTGCTGACTTGTATGAATGACATAGGCATATGCCTGTATCTCGTGATAATTGTCAGTTCTTGCCCACTCTTCACTTCGTGTACGAACTGTACTGACACTGGCCACGGCATACAGGGCCTTTGGTTTTCAATGCGATTCGTGCCATTCATGCAACAACACCTATTCTCATTCTTGGAGGTCAAAAATAGTCATCTAGCGGTCAAAGCGGCTAACCTTATAGATTTTATGCCAGGTCACACCCACATCCGAGATTGCGGTGAGCGATCTGATTAGATTCACGAGGCTTGTATATCGAATGCATTATCAGTTCAGCTTGACGGAAGATCTATGTCCTTGGAAAGCGGGCGCTATATGGAGACTGTTGGTTGGATGAGTACGTCGGCTGTGTTGTGCTGACCTACACTAACCCTGGTTTCCATCCAGGTGTTAAACTTGATAATCCGAATGGATCTCAGAACCTTACTTTCAGCCGCCGCTACTTGGATCCTAATCGTGTGACTTATGAGGTACATAACCTATTCCGATAAATCCATTCACTGACCTGTCTCTTAGTATCACACGCAAGAAAACCAGGCTTCCTTCGACACCAGAAAGGGACAAGAAATCACTGCAGGATTAAACCAGCTCTTCATTGACTACAATCTGAACTTTACATTTGGAATAGCCCCCCATGATTATTCAATCAGCCGGTTTGTATTTTAAACTATGACTCGATGAAAGGACTCATGCTTCGACCACGATAGGTCTCCATACCCCTCTAACGACTCTCAATTATCTCTCTTTGCAGAACTAGTATGTGGTTTTTGTTGAAGTCTCAACGTCACACATAAATGCTTTTAGGCCACTCCGTATGCAATATCCGTCAACAACAGTCGTGCTGACATCCCCAATTACCTCCTTATCAACACTGGCGGACAACGTTTCGACATCTACGCCGGACCATTTACCAGGAACGACCAGTATACCGTTGAGCCATACACTAATATGTTCTTCTATGTCCCTGGTGTGCCGCTTTCTGTGGCACTGGATACCCTACAGACAATGAGCGAGAATGGCGAAGAGACCCGGAAGAGGAGTTTGGAGTGGGAGGAGGAACTTTACAGACGAGGAGATGTCCGAGCCAGGTACACGGACTGGTTAAGCGGGATGGACCAAAGGTCTTTGGGCTTGGAAAGCCGTGATACGACTAACCTGACCTTAGGATATGTTACCACTGATGTAAGATCTCTCGATATTCACTCCTCACCATCTCATTTTCCTTACAGTCGTGTCCGGGTGTTGGCGATGATATCCTCCACACACCACTTCCGTTCTACGACTACCCCGACTTTGTTGGATCCATCCCACCGGATGTCTCGAATGATACGCTCATTGACTTTGTCTTTGTCGACTACGTGGTGGATCAGGTGGTGGAAACTCTAAATATCGTGCAATCTGATAAGGAGTATACGTCTGATGACGTGGGGACGTATAGTACGGTTCAGACGGATGAAGTCATGGGTATATACGCGCAGCACGCGTGGAATTAGGCATACACATCTAAGCTTGTCTGTAAGTAGTCCCGTATTTTTGGCAAGGTCATCCGACAATGGCTTCTGTCATCTGGTGTTATGCATTTCCTTGTTAAATGTGTGTAACCTTCAGGCGTGAGTAGTTTTATTCTAGAATTCTAGGCTCCGAAGCTCGCAGTCACGAAAGAGTTGTTTGCTACCGGAAACCATTGGGTGTGCGAGGTAATTTAACCAAGACCTCCAGTCAAATCTCTGTACCAGAATAGCCCGCTAGAAATGCCATATAACGATTGTAACAAGAGGTTGGGATCAGGGATCGAACCCTACGCAGTAGCACACGATCGGACCGGAACTCCGGGCCGTTCACCAAATTTTCACCATCATGAATCCCCACAGTTCAGACGAAGAAGACGACGCACCGGAGGCCGTCTCCCTTTCGCAATCAAAGAAACTTGTCCAGCAGCAGAACTCCTCCATCCGGCAATTCGAACATGCTCAAAAGGAGAAAAAGCGAGCCAAGAATCGTGAGCGGGACTTC
The DNA here is from genome assembly GCA_028551335.1 of Armillaria sp. CMW 4456. Taxonomy (NCBI): domain Eukaryota; kingdom Fungi; phylum Basidiomycota; class Agaricomycetes; order Agaricales; family Physalacriaceae; genus Armillaria; species Armillaria sp. CMW 4456. The sequence goes on from JANDKJ010000271.1 coordinate 194,814, forward strand.
AAGTTAAAAGAACAAGCCCAGGGACGGAAGAAGGGAAAGGGAAAGGGAAAAGGAAAGGAAGAGGACTCTGGTGATGAAGGAGACGGTGATGTTGCTGCTAGGATGCGACGGGCGATGGAAGAGGCTGGGGAGGAGAGCGACGAGGACGTGGAGATGCATGACGACGAAGAAGCAGAAAGCGACGAAGAAGAGGAAGAGTTTCATGGCTTTGACACACCGCAAAAATCGAACTATCTCCCTGACCACCTCTTTTCCTCAGCAGCTGCATCGGTACCATCCTCTGTCGAGAAGAAAAACGAGCCAAAAGCTTCGAAAGATGCCGAAAAGACGAGGAAACGGAAGAGAACTACAGCCAAGGACCGTGTACTTGGGTGTGTTCTCTGTCAAGTCTTTTATATACAGTGGTAACCGTTAGGCTCTTAGGTCCCGTCTCATCAGAGCGCTTCCCGATCCCAATAAACCCCCTTCTGCTACACCCGCAATGATCCCGACAGCAAAAGTTCGCAAGTTTCTCGACCGCAGTTTGTCTTTTAGGAAGACTGACAAACGTGTCAGTAGTTGGGAACGGAGATCTGGTATGATCCTTTCTAGCCGGCACAGACGCTGTACTGAATTTGTGTTAGCAAATATCGGAAGCATGAAAATAGACCATGGCCCAGCGGCACATTTCGTACGACGGCAGTCATAACGCATCCCCGTTCTCCTTTCATTGTTAAATCCACTGGGATGCGAGAAAATCAGTCCATCTATGTCGGCGCAGAGCCCCAGTGTTCCTGTGTATGACCTTGGTAATCTCTATCATCTCTATCCGGATGGCGATTGATGCTTGGGGAAATGTTGAGGTTGTAAGTAGAGATATATATGGTACAGTGATATAGTCAAAACGAGGTGGAATAGTACAGAAAAGGTAAAGTTGTGCTGAAATATATGCTTGAGAAACCAACGGGTCTTAAAGTAAGAAGAAAATAGACCATTTGACTGTTCAACCTTAGTACCCACGGTGTCACCGAACTCGACGACCTGGAACATCAGGCTGCTGGCAATGATCATCTGCTCCTCTCACAGGCGTGCAGGGATGTCATGATTATGCTGGAGGGACAAACGCATAGGCTCCATCTCTGATCAGCGTTCTACAACTTGAAACCTCTTCTCGCTCACCAGGTTGGCTATGTTCAACTTACTCCGTATCCAGTCGCCGAGTGTTCTTTATTCAGAACCTCCATCTTACACTCATTCCTCGTAGAACTTGGTACCAAAACTCGCTTATTACTTATAATTATATCATTTTTTTCTTTCATTTGTTACGTTGACCCCTCATTTGCTGTATAACCACTTCTACATACATAAACATATTTCATTTGCTCACACGTTACTTTACATGACCGGATTTAAACGATGCCTGCTTTCTGTCTCATTGCCCGTAGACAGCTCGGAAGAATTTATAATATTGCTCTTCATTGAGGCGGGGAACTTCAGCAATAAAAATCTTCCTCTCCCCCTTTTCGCGAACAAGTGTTTCTGCTTGAAGGTAATAAACAGAATTTTATGCTGTGACTGCCTTTAGATAGGTGAAATGGCTCAAGATGCGTCAATTAGACGTATTAGTATTTGAAGTAAGTTGTAACGTATCAGTATTTCGAGTAGCGTATTAGTATTTAGAATAAAGATACATGCATTTCCCCGCCCATTCAAGAGAGGGTGTGAGGTCCAACCCCCCTGCTGTGGCCTTTGCCTAGGGACACAATGGTAGCCCTGTCGATAACGATCTTGCAGCAGGGAGGCGACGGTGCAAGTTGCCCTCGCAGTCCGCCATAAGTACCTCCGGTACAGCTACCTACCTCGAACCAGTCGAGGGGAGCGCGCCCACCAACACCCGGGAAATGCATGCATCCCAAACAATACAAGCGATATGAAATGTTGTCAGAATTGTCCCAGGGGTATTGTCCAATATGAAAGGAGAAACCGAAATCGTCCATTTATCGAAGTCCTAAGTATCGGAAAAGAAAATCGTCCATTCAGCGAAGTCCCAAGAAACGAAAAGTCCCAAGAATTGAAAGCTGTCCATGCCACCCAACCATCGATTGAAGCAGCGCAATTGCAGATGTTTCAACTTGATCCGGGTGGTCTAGAAAGCAAGAGGGTGAAGAAAATTATACAGCAGATCAGAAAACAACGCTTAGCTCAGAACATTTTCAACTTGCGAAGGGAAGTTCAAAGCGGGTTTAGAGTCTGCGATCTCCTTTCGTCCGTGATCGTGGCGGGTATGTTGGTACAACTACGAGAGGCGAACTTGAAAGTCGACACGGTAGAGGTAGAGAGTCCATTGAATGTCCTTGACCAAGTTCGACCGTTGGAACGCGAGTGGGGTTGATGACCACGAGTGCAGGAGGCATCATTGCAATACCATGATGAGCTTTTCGAGGTGGTAACGGGGGCGGATAATTCTGGACCACTGGCATCCTTGGAACTCGGACGGAATCGACGACAGCAGACGGAGTTTTCGCTGTGACATCACAGGAAGATGATTGAGGCAGTAATGGTGGCGAAGTACCCATTGGATGTCCCTGACGCTTGGCAGTGTGTACAGGAGTCGCGACCACAGGCAGTATAGATGCGACTGCGACTCGATGAGGTGATGGTCGAGGAGGTAGCGGTGGGGAAGGGTCCTCGAGATGTTTGATACGTAGGCTTCGAAGGGGCTTCATATCAATGAGCGGCAGTTCACTAGACGAATTGGTGATGCGGGTTCCGGGGGAAGAGAGGGAAGACTCGGATGACGAAGAAAGCTCAACAGTCGAAGACGAATGCAAACGATACAGTGCGTGATCGGATGGGAAAAACGTATCGATGTTTGCGACAAGTCGACGAATAGTTTGCAGCGACGAGCGGCCGTAAGGTTCAATCGAAAGCATCGAATTCAAAATTTCTTGAGTACCAGACGAAATGTAGAATTCATTCGAAAAATATTCTTCGGGCCCATCGCTGTATGCTCGGAATTGACTGTCGGAAGATATCGCTTCCATCCATGGACGCTGTCCAGTGACTAGGTTGATAAGAATGATTCCGAGAGCCCAAATATCGTTGTATCGACTCGAATAACGCTCGTAGATATCGTATTCGTCTATGACTTCTACAGAAAGGCATCAATATCCGAGTCTGGCGATGACAAAGAGAAACAGCAACTTACCAGGACTCATATATTCCGGTGTTCCACACATAAAGCCATCAGATAGTTCATCCTCAGTCGAGAGTCCGAAATCGGCTAGAAAGACATTGAGACCATCCTCCGAGCATAGGATATTCTCTGGCTTGAGGTCACGATGGTAGACTCCAAGATTATGACAGTAAGAAACAGCGTCGATTATTTGGAGGAATGTCGACTGAATACGTTTATCGTTGCCATAGAATGCGCCCCATCTGATCGCAGTATCGAGGTCGTTGCCAGTGCATAAATCCATGACTGCGAATAGATACGACCCTCGTTGGTAGAGGAAGTGAAGGCCAACAATATTGATGTGCCGAGAGACTCTGTGTTGAAGAACGAACTCGAGAGGAGGGTCCATTTTGTCCGAAGTCGCTTTGAGGCACTTCACCGCATACATAAGCCTGACGGGGGGAGGTGTCGTAATGTCGACAGAGTGATATACTGCGCCGAATGCGCCAGCGCCAAGGAATTCGCCTAGTTTGAAACGGTCGTCGAGAACGACATTGGTCATCTTTTGGATGGTATACGAAGACATCTGGAAAGGAAATGAGTGGATGAAATGGAAAAAGAAAGATACGCACTTTGGAAAATTCAACAGAGGGTTCAAAAGCGAGGAAGAAGACTATCAAAGTCTTTGATGTTCACAGAAGGTTTGTTGAGCAAGAAAGAGCAAAAAGACTGTCAAAGTCTTAGTTCGTATGAGATGGTGGAGGTAGGAGGTGAAAAAGAAAAAAGGCGATTTATGTTGGATTCGTTACTTACAAGTGCTGTGGTGGGTCGAAAGAGAATTCCAATGTCTAAGACACGCCATCATGTGAAAAATGAGTAAACAACGCGTTTGGGCAGAGATCATCGCGGTCGAAGTGAAAATTGGAGGAAGAAAAGCAAAGAAGAGACGCGCCGACAAATATGACGTCATAAAGATCCAGATTCTGGACCGTAAATGGAACTATATATGGTCATGAACGCTTTATGGTGAGCGGAAGTTTTACTTTCCAAAGATAGGAGTCTAAATATTTTGACGGCAATTGGATACGGCTATCCCGTTACATGTCAGATATTGGGGATTTTGATGCTCCAAAACTGTTTCTGATCTGGGGATATGTTCTTGCCATATCTGAATGGATTTCAGGTTTTATTCGGGGAATCTTGTTCCTCTTACTAGTGCATATCAGAGGGATGGCGGACATCTTGAACATTAGTTCTACATATTCTATCCACATAATTTCCTTATTGTAGGATTTCAAAGTTACCAACTTACCCCACACTTTTCGAAGTACCCAAATGAAATGGCCAAACTTGTTCCTACTATTTGGCAGGAGGCGCAAGATCATGTGAGGTTGTGAATTTCTCTCCATTGTACTAAGTACTTTCACTTAGATTTGTAGGAAAACAGAAAGCGTTAAAAAAGGTTCTTACCCGTACTGCTAATAAAATCTATTATTACTTACTATTTGGTAGTAGTAGTATTCATGTTAATCTCTTTACAGTTGAAGTAAATGTCACTCATCGACAAACGGTTGAGAGAAACTCCTTCACCGCTGCTCTTTCGGCGTATGCACGCCCACTGTATATGTAATGAGAATATGTGGAAAACAACATCAGAGTTCATTGAGAACATGCTTGGTTCAATAGGTGTCCTCGTCCAATACACTCGGTGAGGTTCTCACTAGGGTAATTTTCGTGAGTATCGTTTTAATTCAAATTTCGTAGATTTATTGATACTGGTGTTTCGGATATAATGGAATACCCGCAGTGACCATCCGACTTGCCAACTCGACTTGTCAAATTTTTGTCCGCCACCTTCCGTCAGTTGCATACTCTTGTCTTTGCTATCGGCGAAAATCAGGGGCAGGTTTTCGAGGATAAATTCACCACAATGCACATCGAGTTTCCTGCTGTTACTTGGGCGCTTGCATCGACCTTGAAATTTTGGTTCTTGCAAACTGCTTGAAGGCAATCCCTACATGGGGTCCTAGAGGAAAAATTCAAGATACTCAATGGTGTGTGGAAGAACAAGCGAAATTATGAACATTTAAAGTCTTGCCGTTTCTCCGGAAATCCAGGTGTATCGGATATGAATTTTGGATGAGAACACATGGTGCAAAATACCCGCCTGATACTTCATGCTAATGCGTGGACAGCAGGTACAGATCGTGCATTATCACTCTATATACACCAACATTTCTAACGATGATGCGGTCACATAGGAAATGGGAAAGGAAGGCTGTCAACGTCATTTTGCAAGCACGCAGTATTAAACCTTAGATTCGTAAGTTGAGTGAGAGGTAAGTCTAGGAATGATATTACAGATCAAGATCAGAACGGACACCGAAGAAGATTGATACAGTTAAGTAGTTGCAAGACGAGAGCCTAAACTAGTACTTGTGTATATATGCATTGTTATATCGATACGATCTGATGACCATAGTTGGCGCTATCCTGTGTTAAGAATTGCAAAGTATCCACAGAATCCTCCAGTCCACACCTTTCTCCAAAATCGCCTGCCACATCTCTCCTGTCCTCATTCACATAGGACACAAAGTGATTCAAAGGACACGTCGATCCGGGACCGTAAGCGCACCCGGGAATTGGGACAGGTGCACTGTTTACTCTTATTCGCACGTACACACCCTCATCAGCCGTCGACAGGGTTGCCGTCTGATTGGCGACATGGAACACGCTGTCGGTGTTGTTCCAATTCGAACAGGTCAATCTCTCAAGAGCGACGTATCCGCGAAACGCAACAAGATATGAAGAGCAGTAAGTTCGGTCCGGCTGGCGGTGAGTCTTGGATAGAGGGTAGATGCCAGAGTCCGACGTATTCCACAAACCCAAGGCGGATATTATAGGAGAGAGATTGTTGTCGTGCTACAAGCGAAAGTGAGGACTATATCGAGCTGTGAATAAATTGCTCATACTGAGAAACCCATGATGAGGGGAGGTGGGACCAAAGTTCCGCCTTCTACTGTTTTGTTGGGACCAACTTGGAAGAGGTCCGAGATAGCCTTCACCCACGGATAACCAACAGTGGCAGATAACGCATTCCCTGGCCCGGACCTTGTAAAGAAACGTATTGGCTGTCGGTTCGGAAAGTAAGATGAATCATGTCAAACCCATAATAGTAGTTCAAGTCGTAGGCATACTCATAGTCCAGCCACTCCGATACTAGGTATACGTCAATGGCTATAGCGAGTGCAGGAGATAAATGTACCTTCAAAGATATCGCAAAATCTGTGGTCACCGCTAACCTCGTAGAGAAAACCGCAGAGGTCGCTCATAACTCCAATATCAGTTTCATCAAGGACCAGGTCTCCTTCAAGGAACTGATTCAGCCTATCGGCTACGGCACTCTGATAGAGAGCCCTGTATGCACTACTGATGGCAGACCCATTATCTGCCTTGGCATACGCAGGGCATGATGCAGAGGTGGTCAGCGAATCAGCATATGTATTATTCACAGAATCGGGAAGGGTAACGATGTGCCCTCGATTGGAGTCTGTGTCATTGAGGTAGTTTCCTTGAGAGAGATATCCCCGCAGGAAATAGGTAGTTGTATCGACACATCGTTGTTGACCGGCAGACCTGCATATTGTGAGAAAGTCGTTGGAAATGTGAATGTTTGCAATGTACCAGGCTGTAAAGTTGTCCCCGCCCGGTGTGAAGCGGTATCGTTTTCGCAGATCCACGCCAAGGGCGAACGCTTCACCGGCGCCGGTGCTCGACAGATACAGGGGCTGGTGGTCGGAGTCGTCAACCGGTGGAACCCAAGACGAAATGAATTTCAGAGGTCCATGCGCAGTGTAAGTATGGCTCTGGAACTTGTTATAGAGGTTTTTCCAGCCTGTGTAAGAACCAGGCTCTGGATATCGGCTATCCTTACGCGTCAGTTTATGCGAGCAAAGTTAACAATTGGACATACGAGCCGTGTCGTAGGATATATGCGGCCTGGTCAACGATGCATCCATCGGGTGTTTCCTTTGGGATGCCAAACTGTGAGGGCGCGTCGAAGTATGGGGAAGCAGGTCCGGAATGATGTAGCGGGTTGAACGCGACCGAAACGTAAAAGAAAGACAGCGTGAAAATGATGAGCGAGAACATCATGGGCAAGCCAACATTGCCATCTGAATTTTATACCAGAAGGCAGGCCATCAAAGCAGCACATATGGCGAGAAACGTTCGTGCTGTAACGGTCCGGCGGATCAATGTTCTAGTGGCACGAAAGTGACGCAGGCAAACCGGCAGCTATACCAACCATCTGCATCAACTTGTACCAACGCATACGACGAATATTGAGGTCCGATTTGAATCATTCCTACTTTCTCAGCTCAGCGAACTACTGGCTCTTATGACATCCATGCTGGTTTGACGAATCTCTGCCCGGCACAGATCATCTGAAGGTAAGGTACCTTGCGAATTCTATACTCTTCATTTTCTCTTCTGCATCTGTCGACAGAAGTAAACGAACCGTAGCACATCTTGTGAGTACTAATCGGCGTGCCTATTTCAAGGAGCTTCGATGCATTGATAGCCCGAAGGGAAGGAAAAGGACGAGAGTCGCAAGCAATAATATAGAGGTCCGTTTCTTTGTTACAGATGCTGCGATGACTTGATCGGGTGGTACTTTGCTGCACGTTGTAAACTGCATTGGGCTATCCCAAAGATGAGACAGTCTGAAGAAATGGTATGCTTCTAGTACTGCACTGCAAACGAAAGCTGAGAATACTGTTTAACCGTACGTCGAAAAGAGGCAACGTGAAAGTGATGAATGACAGACAAGTCGAGGAAATTGCTATCTGTCCGACAGAAATGTCCGTATCAATTGGTTCCGAGGTGACCTGGGAACAACCTGGGAATGTAAACAAACATAGCGCAGTGGTGGTGGTAATCGACAGAGTCCGGAGCACTGCCACGGTGTCACTCTCTTCCCTTCAACTATCGTCGACGTCGAGCATAACGATGACCACTGATTCTCAACGTCCGAGATGTTCAGAACGATGTCAGTTCAATCTTGTGCTTCCGAATTATTGCTCAAGTGCCCCGTAGTCGATGCAGCAGATTCAGATATTACTCTAGCTTCACACGATAACGTCCACTTCAAGGTTCACCGTATCAACCTCAAAATGCATTCTGACATCTTCGCCGACGCCGAGGATATATCATCTTCGACGCCATCCCCAACGCCCGAGGTTGTCTCTCTCACAGAATCCGCCTCGGTCCTCGAGTTGCTGTTGCAATACATGTATCGGCAACCGCCGCCTGACCTTTCAGAAATTGAATTCAGTCGAGTTACAGATCTCGCCGAGGCGGCTGAGAAGTACAGGGTGTATTTTGCTATTGATGCTTGCAAGCGGTCTATGTGGTGCGCAGCCCCCTCCAGCATCAAGTGTAGTCACTTACCTGTTCGCAGTGATGCTATTCCTGAACATTCCTTTGAGGTTTTAAAATGGGCGGTGAAGCATAAGCATAGCAAGATCATTGACCTGGCTGCCCAGCGCACCGTTTCCTTACCTACAGATAATATCTGCGAGGCTATCTCTCCACCGATACTAGCTCCCTGGGTGAATCACGTACGGCCGTCTTTCTACTTCGCTGATACCTCTCTCTAGTTGCAATATCATAAGTACTGGCTAGACGCCTTAAATTCGGAATATGCTCGCTATCCACCCACAGCTATGCACTGGAACAACTCGACGCGCGAGTGCGATATCCCGTGTGAAGCATGGGCTCATAGTTATGCCATGATCGCGCATAAATTGGGTGCGAGACCTCATCTTCTCCTCAAGCTTGATGAAGTCTTTGGCCCGAGCGAAGACTATCTACAGACGCGCTGCGGCGAATGCAAAGAAACTTTAGCAACTTGGCGGGTAACTATTGGGCGGGAACTTGAGCGGATACCTAGGTTCAGTACCTTGATGTAGACTACGGCCATTTTCATCGATATGGACTGACGATACTAATAGCGCATCTACAATTAAGCTTTTGATTTTCCAGCCTCATAACGCCAATTAAGATGCGACAGCAGTTCGTCAGTCGAGTGCCATCGTCGCACGAATGACGCCGACTGTTGTTGAGATCTGCGCTTCCTGGGGATAAAAAGGTGCGACAATCCAACACTAGCTATCGTCAGCTTTCACCTCTTTCTCCCTTCGCGTACCGCTTCTATTACACAATTTAGATTACAGAACAGCAATGGAAGCAGCCTCTGGAAATTACCCTTTAGCAGCTGCAGCAGAAATATCTAACGACGATACCGTCATATCAGTCGCTACTTCATCGGCTTGGAGGCTTCAGACCACTATCTGGATTTATGGACAACGTCCAAACACCACGAGCCTCACTAACTCACACTATCAACACAAGATGAACTCAGTTTTTATGGTAACTTTTCACTATCAACGCTTGGAAAGAAGTGTGATTATATAAAATGTCCAGAGCACTACATCAACGTTCTAGTTCCATGCATATTGTGCGTACAAGCCCATGATCTCGTTCAATTCCACAGAGCTGTACGTCGACACATCACTTGTCTGGTACACTTTGTCTGCTTGAACAGTATTCAATGTCTCCAATAACTGAGTTTGTATAAAATCGACGAAGACAAAGTCGATAAGTGTGTCATTGAACACATTGGGGGGATTGGAAGCAATGAAGTCGGGAACATCATAGAATGGAAGTGGGATATGAGGCGTATCATCACCAACACCCGGACAGGACTTGAAGCTTGTAAGCATGATGAAAGGCAGAGAATGTATTACGACTTACATCTTTCGTGACATATCCCAAGTTCAAAGAATCTGTGATATAGTCATTGCGTTTCGTCAGCTCATGATACCTTCTGTCCATCTCGCTTAGCCACTCCATATATGTTGCTCGTACATCCCCTAATCCATACAACTGTTCGTCTTTCTCCAAGCTCCTCCTGTTTGATGCACCATTCTGATTCAGAGCTTGAACAGTGTCTAATGCGGCAGACAAAGGCACCCCAGCTATGTAAAAGAACGTATCTGTGAACGGAGTGGCAGTCAGGCGGTCGTTCTTATCGAATACACCGGAATAAATATCGAAACGTTGTGAGCCGGAGTTTATGACCACGTAGTTTGGAGTGTTAGCGCGGCTGTTGTTAAGAGACAGTGCGTACGGTGCAGCCTGTGACGTTTATTCAGAATTTTGAACGTTGTATAAGAAAGATTTCATACCAATTCGGCGAAAAGGGACAGCAGGGAACTGTTGGAAGGATAAGGAACCCTGCATGAGCGCAGTTGTAAGTACACATGAACGCTTGCATCACGGTAGCACGGGACTAAAACGTACTGGGTTAGTGTATAGTCCTGCGGAGCTGTTCCATATGTGAGTCCGAGATCGAAGTCGACGAACAGTTGATTCAGTCCTGCGGTGATTTCTTGCCCCTTTGCCGTATCGAACGAAGACATATCACTTTTTGTGTGATACTAGACGAACTTCAGCACAAATACCAATTATAATAGGCAGCGATCGACCTCATAAGTAACACGGTTGTTATCCAAGTAACGTCGGCTGAAAGTTAAGTTTCCGGACTCGTTCTCTTCGTCGAGTTTGAGACCTAGACAAGAACTGATAAGTTGTTCTAGAGACGTGTCATGACTGACGTACTCAGCCAACCAATAGTTTCCATATATCGCCCACTCTCCAATGACATAGAACGTCCATCAAGTTGAACTGTTAACCATTAGAGTCGCACTAATGATTGATAGAAATAGGATAACTGACGACAGTCTCGGATGTGAGTGTGTCCTAGCATAATATGCGTCAGATTCTAGGTGCAGACAAACCGACATAACAGAAGACTGACCACCCAGAATGATAATGGGCGTCGTTGGATGAACAGCGCGTACAGCATCAAATACGAAAGGCCCTACGATCAGAACATGGATCAGAATTGCAAGCTCTAACAGAAAGTATTAAATAGCACCAACACTTGTCACGAGCAACAGGCATGTGTCTATCATGAGATTGAGCATGGAGCTTCATTACAATTACAAGACAAAAGAATAGACGTACCCAGCCAACAGGAAGAAATCAGGCTCCTCTTGGATAGCTTCTAAAAACTTTTGAGATTCTGTCAGGTGTATAATCTTCGACGTAAGTACAGAAAAAATTACCCAAGGCTCTTTGACCATATCCTCTACCTTCTGTACTGTAGTGTTATGATCATTCCCGGTGAAGTCGAATATGATTCCAAGAGCAGTGACTGATCGGCCTCTGGTGATATGATAAATTAACATAAGATTTTCAAGAACCAGAGGAAACTGACTTTCGGGTCTTGAACTTGGCGAATCGATCTAAAAATGGGAAGGATCAATACCCCCATCATTATTGCTTGAATAATGTGATACTTACTACCTACAGGCACGTCAATTGTCTTGTTGTTCTGGTCGGCGACAGTGATATTAACGTTCGATGAAAGGTATCTCCCGTTTAATTTAGGTGCTAAATTCTGATACCTGCACATTCCAGAACTTAGTTAAACCTGGTACGCGATCGTAACCAATTGAGTAGACTAACATGTCGAGGGTATCAGCATAAACATAAAGTTCGTGGCTATATTTCGAAGGTCAGAGTAGCGACACCGTTGATGAATGTACTCACTTTCCAATGGCCATAACATCATAAGGAAGTTGGGCCAAAAATTGAGTGGTCTGTTAAGTAAGCTTTGTTAGTACTTGAGTGAAGACGAAGACTGCTTGCTTATACTAACTTCACGACCGTCGACACCGCCGGGCGGATAACCGTCAGATAAACCCGTACCTAAAACACAAGTTTAGATTTGTTCGCCCTTGAAATTTCCTTGAATGATCACCATCGTGTATATCTCCGGAATCGACGAGTAAAATGTCCACGTCTTTTTCCTAACAGACTATTAAGGAAAATACGGTAGATCATGGGACAAACTCACGATTGCTATCTCCTTCATACGTGCTACAAATGACGACAAATCACCTAGATCGCCACTGTCATGCCGTATAAGCCAAGCCTGAATTATTATATTTGAACGTACCTGTAGTTAGGCTCCGGGAAGGACTCCTTTTGGTGACCAAGCAGCCATCCATGGGTGTCAGTAGTATGAATGATATTGATGTCCCCCCATTCCAAGGGCCGAGATGGTGGAGTCAATGAAGACGACGGATTCGCTCTCTTACCACGCCTATGGACATGCCCATCGTCATCACCGCAGCCCAAAGTGGCGGAGATCGCGGCGCAAATAACAAGGGATCGGAACAACATAGCGAAAATCCTGTCAAGGGGCCCAGCATTATTAGCAAACTTTATATTCCGGAGGATCGCCAAGACATCTGGAAAGAAAGGTTATTTTTACACCACGACCACGTGAATATGATTGATCTAGAAAAACCAACTGGCCAGTATTCTCGCGATCAAAGATGGCTTGAGCCCTTCATGTCTGACCTCGGAGCAATCATTTTTGGAGATATACCTTACGAAAAAGTATCCCCAAGTTTCCAAGAGATCTTCTATTGAAACATGTACTCCTTCGCTGTCTTGGGATTCGAAACCTGGTCTTGGGTCATCTGCCATCGTAACTGCGCTGAGTCCTGTTCCTGTACAGGTTCAACGGTTATAGCTTAGTTGTTTCTGTACTCTGCGACCCTATTTGAAAAGAAAAATTCTGAATGACGTACCGATCTCCCCCATGAATATAAAGGGATTACATATCCTTCGAACTTGCCGATGGGCGTCGGTGACATACAAAGGATAGCCTTGTTACATATTTACGCCTTAATATTTGCATTACATTTACTTATCCAGTTCATTCCGTCTTCGTCTTGTCCACGGAATGAGATCTATCTGGCAAAACAGCAGCGACATCGTCTATCTTTTTGAACTGCCAGGGGAATCGAGAAGGGTACAAGAATGGGCGCAGATCGAACCCTGTCAACAGGAATCAATTGTCACACTTTCAGAATTCCAAATGAACTCACTATTATCGTCAGGGCTATACGATTCCTGGAAACACCGTGAGATGTGGATTGGGTCTGTGAGAGTGTGTACATACTGCATGATAAGACGGCGTCAACGTAGTCATCTTGTGACGGTTACGGGCGTGTTCGAAGAAGAACAGCTTAACTTTCTCTGCAATCTAGGCATGGTGGCTGTCAGACTACGACCCTGGCTATTTAATGTTAAGCATTATACCTGTACTGGTGACAAGAACGATCCCCATTCATGCACAAGTTTCGTGAACATGCTATAGGGTCCGCATTTCTCCACCTTGCGTAGTCTACCAAAGACAGATAACTCATCGTAGGTCATACCCATGTCCGCCTAACAAATAGGTGAGATAAGTGACCACGAACCAGGGTATACTTACTTCGTCGGCCTGTACGTAGTTCTCAGTTATTGGTTCTAGCTCAGCTGTAGGAACTGCATCCAAGAATCTGGTACGATTAGCGTAGAACTAAGGTCTAAGAAAGGACACCTCTTACTTCGCCAGGATCGGCAAGTCAAAGGAATCTTGGGCGTAAGCTATGAATTTTTTGAGGTCTGTCTTACTGATGCCTCCAATGGGATTGATATCGGCTAGCACGAGTTACGAGGTCATGACAGAGTTATTGCTAAGTGGCTACACACCTGACGAGCAGTCATACTTTGTAAGGTAGCCGCGTAGACTGGTAAATGGCGTTATTGATGAGACGTGTTGCAATAATGAGTGCGTCACAGTACCTTTCATCCACGTTGGCACTTCCAAGAACCAGTAGTCCGCCGACACGTCCCCGAACCCATGGAAGGAGCTGAGCAAAGAGATAGGCAATCACCATTCGTAGTCTGGCCTGAAAGACAGGAGTTAGATAATGATGCGGCAGAGAAGAAGTTTTCTCACTTGAATGTTTTGCAATGCTAGATTCTCTGCATTGCTGCCACCATGAGCACGAAACTGGGGCTTTACACCAGTAACGAAACCGAATAGATTTCGAACAGCAGTGACGAGGGAATCCATATTCAAGTCGATGTGATAACTAGAAAAGGTGAGATCTTGAGAGACATGTGGAGTCCGTAAGTTTTGTACCTTCCAATGGCATCCGATAAATCCTTCGCTCGCTTACGAGTCTCTGCACTTGAGTTCTCAGTACCCATGTAACACGTGTGGAAGACTCTACTGCAAAATTCGCGAGGGTCTGAAGGAATATACCCAGAGTCAGCGGGTTCACCGACAATGCGTCGAGCATCGGCGATCACAAGCTTATCTATACCAACAGATAAGAAAGAGAACAGTGATAATAAGTAATGACAAACCTGCTCTGCGCGCCGCTTCTGCAACAAGTCTACACATGGAGAACACGATGACTGCAGTCGCACAACTGTCGATACCACCGCTCAATGGTACAAAATACCCTTGCGTGCGTGATCGGCGAAGGTAGTCCCAAAGCCAACATGCAGGACCCAAACTTTAACATTTTTTAGCTTCAGGATAGTTTGGATGAGATGCAACTCACGCAATTTCCTCTTCGGGTCGGTGGTACCTCACCTCATAAGGTCGGGAGGACAAAAATCCCACCATATCTTCGTCCCTCACTTCTTCGAATTTTCCTGCTGATAACGAAAAGGGAACCTCTATGCGGTGGTATCTTTCCGCGGAGGCTGCCTGCATGCTTCGACTGCTTATTGCGCGGTGACTGCGGACATCCTCGATATCGATTGTTGCAGTAACTACTTCGACGTCATTCAGAGAGAACTGGGATCCCTGGGCTACAATCCTGCCGTTGATAGCTATCATAGCGCACCCGTCATAATATAGGCGATCACCGTCGCATCCTTGTTGGTTTGCGTACAGATAAACACCTCCTAACTGAACACCTGTTAGTAAATGTTACCCTCTGCATGCAATCAAAGAGAACCTTTAATGTGGCCTCCTTTATTAACTCAACGCGAGTATAGAGTTTCCGGAGTTCGTGATGACTGCCGCTCGCATTGGTGAAAATTTCAACACCATCTAAGCCCATAAGAATATGGGGACTAAGATTACCGGCTTCAGAAAGACAAACCAGCTGGGTTAAACTGAACGGACCTAGCAGGTGTAAACAGCTCTTCACATAACTCTACTCCGAAACAAGTATCTGCAGTACTGACAACGGCGTCTCCGAAAGGCACGGTAACCTCGTGTGCTATAAGTAGCAGAACAAGACAGAAAGAGTTGAGATACCTGTGCAGTGACAGCCTGGATAATCCTCGGTAAGAAATGGTTCTCCCACTGCCTATGTTTCATCCATGGCGTAAAATATCTGAGTTCGCGATAGTTCCCGTTATTAGCCATCCACATTTTCGGCCTAATCAAGAGAATCTTTCTATCGTGGATGATTACCCTACAGTTATAGATGACGTTCTTGTGCACGACTGGCCTGGTATCGTTTGAGAGTTGAGGAAGTGAGGAAGAGGTTTGATGGTGGCAAGGCTTACATTCCTAAGTCGCACACAATTCCCATGGCTTCTTCCGATGCCAAAATCTTTGCCAAGACTTCCCAGGAATGCAGAACGGTGTCGCCTGCAAAAGATTAACCAGTGTCACAAAGTAGATGATGACACCATACCTTCGAGAAAATGATCCAAACACCCATATCCACTGAAAAAGATTAACACCCCATAATCAAGAGCTGACTATATGCGTACGGTATCTCAAGCTCAGGTCCCACTCTCAACGTTGCGCCTCGACTTTTGGCAATAGCAATGCTAGATAAGATTCTCTCAAAGTTTCCCTGACGTGCCTGGTTAGACGACGTATGAGTTGCGACCAATTATTGCAGACGTTACTTGGAAATCAAGGGCCCATTGGTTAAGTGAACTGGAAGATATAAATATCGAACGGGGGCAGAAGAATATGGCAGTTCGACTTACCATCTGCAAAAAGGTGAGAGCAGGCAACAAGCTTCCAAAGAATACTTACGTTGCGAGTGTGATGAGGTGACCCATATGGACGGAGTGAGAAGATAAAGGTAAGATAAAGGTTGGATAAAGGGAGCATCCACCAATTACTCCCGGATCGTCCCGGTCCGGTATTGCTTGGAACAGACTGGTTTGCTAAATGGACTGCACAGCTTGAACGATTTCGCCAATCTTCGAGCTACGGTGTCTGACAGGGTCCTTTTTCTTCCAAACAACACCCCATTAAACGGCGTGCATACAAAAGCATATCTTCAACATTAGAGGGTATGCTGGGCTGAAATGTCCTTGCTGGTATACGTGGCACTGTCGGACTTAATACTAGCCAGGAAACTTCGTGCGTGTCAAGAATAAATTTTCCAATACAATACCTAACGTCACAATCATTCCAGTATCGTGGCATCGCCAGACATGACGACTTCATCCAGCGAGCCTGATGCGGCTTTGCGAATCACCGTCACTCCTTCTCAGTCATCATATTTTGCTGGAGAAACATTCGCGGTGACGATAACCTTCACCAATACGCACTCCCCAGAGGCACCGGTACAGCCCAGATCTACTTCCCATACTCACAAGAGAGGAGCTCATTCAATAAGCTCTGCACCCATTTCTCGACCACCAACATCGCCTGGTATCCGAACTCCAAGTCCATTCGTCCCTAAACGGACAAGTAGAGGAGATGCTCCTCCATTGAGAAAAGGTCTCATTGGTCAGAATATTGGACCCCGGGGATCTGACACACTCCCTGACTTGATTGAGCAACGGCGAAAACGATTGCTGGCAAAGTCGTTGTCTGTTGCAATTGCTCCCCATGAACTTGAAGACGAGCTTGCGGACATTCCCAGGTCCGCGTCGTTTCTCCAGCGTGGATTCGATGACGGGCTTTATACAAGTATGTCGTAGCCTCAGAATTTTTGTCCATTGTTACTCATCCTTCCTAGGTCCTACGTCTCCAAACGTTTCTTCGCCTCTATCCCGGTCAGATACACTTCCCCTTGCTGCGAACCACCCCCATGCACGGAAAGATTCCTTGCTCGACGGACAACTGTCCCTTCGTGAGATGACGTCCCCGACGAGCGTATCTTCCCCTTACACGCCATCGTCTTCTACCTCGACATTTTCCCTAGTCCTCGATCCAATAATAGAATCAACAGGCACGCCGTATTCCCCTGCGCCGTCCGTCTCGTCGCCAATAGAAACCCTGTCTTCGCATCTCCCTTCAAATGCCGTCCACGCGTACCCATCGGCTTACCGTCCATCGCGACGTCCAGCTCAAATAGGACTGGGCCAGCCTCCTCCGGACACTAGGCTCCGTATTCCGCCTCGAACTGCATTCTCATCCACCTTTCCGCAAACAAACACCGAATTAATACTCTACTCATACGTCCAGCTGACAGGTTCGCTAATGATCACAACGTCACCTACTTCGTCAGAGCAAACACAGACCCTTAACTCCTTACGATCCTCTCTTCTCAGACGACCTGTTGTTGGTGGAGGAAGTATGGACATTACATCTTCGCAAAATTTACGTCCCCGTAACCGGCGTACGCACAGTCGCTCATCGTCTATATCTTCAGGGATAATGTCTCTTCTTTCTCCTTCTCCGTCTACCCCACACTTTCCCTCGACACCAGGGCCATCATCTGGAAGTCTACACATACGAACACCTTCAACATCCTCGCATCTTTCCCCTTCATCTTCCTGGATGGGGTTCGGCCCTATCGAAGATGTTGATCCTGATGTGCCTCTCCCTATCATTGAAATTCAACCGGTGATGTTAGCTGTGGATCTGTCCTTGTTGCCTGGCGAGTCAAGAACTTGTACGCCTACCCTTGTTCGGTTCTGTTGCTGTTTCTGACGGGAATACAGATACGTATACTGTTTCACTGCCTTCCAATCTACCGCCGACGTTCCGAGGCCGGTCATTTAAATTCTCATACGAGTTAGCGGTAGGTACATGCCGTGCTGGGAGCACGAGTTCAAACAGTGTTAGCCGGGTCATGAAAGTTCCAATCAGGATGTACAATAACGTTCAGGGTAAGCAATGTTAACGATCTTTCATCTGAAACAAACTGACAAGGACCTAAAGTCGGTCGTGTACCGCGTCCGTATGATCTGTTGTGGCCAGCTAAGACTCGAATGGATATCAGTGGATCTGTCGTGGAAGATACACAGCTGCAGAAAAAGGCAAAGGTGGGCGCAGGATCGGTTGAGGAAGTGAAAAGCTATGCACGTCATCTTTTGCTTTCAATACCTGATACAACTATCGACGGCGAGAAGATCAAGATCCGGCCGAACGCGCAAACAGCTGGCGAAGGCGAAGGGAGAGAATGGCGTCGGCACTATTCACATTCAGAAGAGGGTTCGGGAGGGTTAACAGGTTGCAGAGAAGCCGTAGAAATTCTGACACGAATTCCAAAGAAAGGTGGGCGCACTCTCATACTACTACCAGGCACCACTAAAAGCGCCTTGTTCCTTTAGCTTCTTACGATGTCACGAAAGACAACGTTAAGGTTGCTGTTCTCACGTTCACGAAGTCTGCTTACCGATTAGGGGAAACTATTCAAGGTGTTGTCGAGTTGAATGAGCGGACAAGCCGATCAAGAGTGTTACAAATGTCTGCTATGCTTGAAACACAGGAACACCTTCCTTCGTCAATAGCTAATCCATCTAATTCCAGACACTTGCGGCGCGTTCACGCTGAATACCACTCCTCATTTACTCTGTCCACATTACGCACTACCTTTTCCCTTGACATACCGTCTGATGGCAGCCCCGCATTTCAAATTTCCGTTGGCGACGATTTCCCCACCCATCTGGGCGGGTTAGAGTGGAAAGTTCGGTTGTGCTTACTAGTTTCTATTGCCGCGGAGTCATCGCAGGCAGGCAGTGAAGGCGTAAGGATGAAGAGTCTTGTTCGGGATGGGCCTGAAGGTGAATGGGGTGCCTCGTGGTCGGCTACAAAAAGCATTGCGCCCTTGGAAAAACCCGCTGTACCCGCTCGTACACCAGAGCCACAAGGATGGGTGTCATATCTAGCTGCATCTATTCTTGGAACAGGGGAGAATGAATATCACGATGGGGATGAAGCAGAGGTCGAAGTCATCGATGGTATAAAAGCTGATCCCGGCGGTGGGGTGGGGGTTGGAGTTGATTTTGGCGGCGGTCGTGAAGGTTGGAAGGCTGTCAAGGTTGAGACTGTCGAGTGTGAAGTGCCTGTTAAGGTATGGCCAGGAAATACGGCTTTCAAAGCATTGGACATCGTGTTTACGGTATAAGCGTCCTTTTTGCGGATTTCGCCATTCTTACCTGTAGGCTTGCGGATATTGTAACTGTATTTATCTACATTAAGTTATCGTGTACCTGGATTTGCTATCGCATATGAAGCCCTTGAAGCCCTTTCGTACTAGTCGTACGGCATTTCGTCGGTAAATTTTTGGTGAAACAGTTAAAAATAGAACATCAGCCTCTCCCACTTTTTTTTCTCGAAATGCAAATGCTTACGCATTGCGACTACCGCAAACGTGGGCGTGAGAGAAAATCAAAGCTGGTCGAAGTGTATCAAGCTATAAAAATATTTATCGCGTCTAGACGACTCTGGGGAGCGGCGCAGTTCCGCCCTTACCGGCCGCAATCCCCATCATCGTCCAGTAGAGGGTGAATCTATTGGGACCAACAATCTATTTACATATCTATCATCATCCCGTCTTATAGCCGTGCTTAACCTCAAATGCAGAGCCTTTTACTAGGACCGCCACCATTAATACGTTTCGTGCCATTGGACGAATTATAGGCACCGATGTATTGCTCCTGGCGGGCCAAGGTATAAATGTGTTATTGCACAGTTAAACCATCCCAGAATTCCGACCTACATGTTTCGCCTGTTTGTTTTTTTCAGCATATTCATTCTTCGTGTTTCGTGCTATACTCCCGAGGTTACGATCTCTAATGGTACACTGCATGGTCTCGCCATCCCGAGCATGGGACAAGAGGCATTTCTTAACATACCTTATGCCCAGTCCACCGCTGGTGAAAACGTGCCTACGCGTCCGTTTCTTTCATTATCTGTCGTGTTGACTATGCGATTACTAGCGTCTTACTGTCTCCAAACCTCTCAACACGTCCTGGGACACCCCTCTAAACGCGACGTCGTGGGGGAAAGCATGCCCAGGAGGGACTAATGCGCAATTCTTCGGTGTTGAAGAAGATTGTCTGCAAATTAATATCATCCGTCCGGAAGGTGTATCCGACGGAGATGAACTGCCTGTCCTCTTGTGGATGTGAGTAGCCCAGCCTCAAGATTAATGATTTGGTTATATAAAAATTTTGCAGATACGGCGGTAATTGGTATGTAGGTTCTTCAACAGATCCTCGCTTCAACGGAAGCTATATTGTACAACGATCGGTTGAATTGGGAAAGCCTATTGTGTGTGATGACTTCTCATTTGTATCGTTTCTAACATGCCATTCGTCTCAGATTTTTGTTTCCATTAATTATCGTCTATCCGTTTTTGGGTTCCCACTAGGGGAAGAATCTGCAGATGCCAGCATTCTCAACCTGGGTATCCGAGACCAGGTAGATGTCTACCAAGTTTCCCCCCTTTTTGTGCCTTCTGATTCTTCGCTGTAACAGCGACTTGCCCTACAATGGCTACAAGATAATATATCCACTGTAAGTGATGGGTTTTCCTCTCTTGCGTCTAAGATTTACCAACTTTATAGTTTGGCGGATCACCCAAGAAAGTTACAATTTGGGGCGAGTCTGTCGGTGGAATCAGCGCCACAATACACATGGCCGCTTACGGCGGTCAAAATGAAGGTCTATTTCGGGCAGCCATAGTAGATTCAGGTGTATTCTCGATAAGGAACGGGTCGGTTTCTTCCCAGACCGGCCTTTGGAACTCTCGTAAGTTTTATGGCAGATTCGACTTCGATTTTGCTAAAGATCATTAGTCTTGGATACTTCCGGTTGCAACGACTCATCCGACACAATTTCATGCCTTCGTTCCATGCCGTTTGAAGATCTGTATGCAGCCACCTTAAACGTAACCTATTGGCCGCTCGAAGTCCCGGATCACGATTTCATCAGGGAACTTCCGTACAAGGCACTGCAAGATGGAAATTTCTTCAGTGTTCCTGTAATAGTCGGCAATAACAAGGATGAAGCGACTTGTGGGTGCTGACATCTTCGAATCGGTATACCCTCTAATGGCATCTTTGCTAGTCGGCTTCAATCCTCCTCTTGGTGTAAATGACGAAGATACACTGAGGCAGGGTATCGCTCGTAAGGAATATCAAGTTGAAGAAATGTACCCAACACTGATCAATCTGTAGATGGCTTCGTAGACTTGAATCCTAGCAATGCAACTATCGACAAACTACTATCACTTTATCCTGATATCCCATCAGAAGGGTGTCCCTACGATACTGGGGAAGGTGTATTATCTTCAGGACTCATGGACAAGAGGTCTTATGCCATCTGGACGGATAGCATTGTTGCTGGAACAAGATATCTCCTTTCTCAGAATTCTAAGAGATCGCCCAGTTGGAGTTACAGATTCCATCAGATCCCTCAAAACGGGACCATGGAGGCCGGTGTGGGTCACTTTCAGGAACTTCCATATGTGAGACTACAACCACAATCTATGCAGCTAACTATCTCTTACGCTGTTTGGCTAGATATTTGGGGTCTTAGAACGAACGCAACGAACACCACTTGGTAACCGACCAGGAGACTTGGAAACTTCCAAACTGATGTATTTTTTACTCTTCAATCCCTGCAATTTGTTGGTAATTGATAATTCTTATAGGCAGACATACTGGATTAATTTCGTCAACGATCTTGACCCAAACGATGATAACGGTTAGATATTTCGATGTGTCTAGATACAACGCACCACGCTGACATATCCCATAGTTTCGATTTTCTGGCCATCATATGACATTGAAAATCCACAGAATATGGTATTCGTCAACAACCAAACCCAAGTGGCTCCGGATACGTATCGTAAAGAGAAAGTTCAATTTCTCCAAAACATTGCACTCGGTAGAATTCAACATTAACTCAACTAGTGAATATTTTATATCTTGAAATGTATATTATATTTGTGCTTTTTTTTAGGGCGAAAGACTGGAAGACTGTTTCATTGGCCACCTCTGCTAATTAGGGCGAGAGTGACTCGCTGCCTAAATGGGGGTGAGATAGCCGCTGCTGCAAACTTCTCGTGAGTGAGATTCCAGAGGGCCGACTCCCCCCTCGGAAGTCAAAGGGTGGGATGGAAGGGCTGAGAAAATGTCGGTGGTGGTACAAGCATAGGAAATGAGACAATGCAAAGACAATGACGACCGTGGCACGGTGACGACGAGGTCTCTGAGATTAGTCAGCACCTTATGAGGCACCCGCGACCCGTAAGACGGCACATCGGTGTTCTTCAATAATGCCGGAGCACGTGCACAAACATTGCCTGAGCCTGCGCGTCTCCCTCATTTTAACCTTCATCTTGATGGCCATAACATGGCGCGTCAGCATAGCGTGTCTTCCGATAACATCAACACCAGAGGTACTAGGTCAGCGATGAAAGTCAAGGCCGAGAAAGTTGTGAAGCCGAAGAAGGTATCAAAGGGCAAGGCTGAAGACGCGAGGCAGAACAGAGGGAACAGACGTGATCGCGAGGAGGAAGAGGACCAACAAGAATGGGATGACAATAGGGAGGACAATGCTGAAGGAGATGAAGATGCCTTGGACGAGGAGAACGAGGGCGTTTCCCCCAAGGGTCGTAAGCGGACGCGTTTGAACACGAATGGCGACTCGCATCCTGCCGACGATGCCGACGACGACGTTTCAGAATACAGACACGTCGCGACGCTACCTAGAGATACGGATGGGTGAGTCTCAGTGTCCCTTGCCACCTGAAGTCCCTGCTCACGCTTTTGCAAAGGTTCATTCCTGGTTCTATCGTTCGCATACAACTGAAAAATTTTGTGACTTACGAATGGGTTGAATTCCGGCCTGGTCCGTATCTTAACATGATCATTGGCCCTAACGGCACTGGAAAGAGTAGTATTGCGTGTGCCATCTGCCTTGGTCTTGGGTGGCCACCACAGGCCCGTCTCTTTGTCACTCTCAAAAAAACTAAGTCTAATATATTTTCGTAGATTCTCGGTCGTTCGAACGACCTTGCTTCGTTTGTCAGGACAAATGAAGAATCAGGACACATCGAGATCGAACTGAAAGGTCCCAAGGGCAAGCCGAACTTGGTTATACGTCGGAATCTGACATCTGAATCCAAGACTTCTACATTCACGCTAAATGGCGTTGCCGCAACTGGTAGAGAGATATCGTCACAAATGGCTGCTCTGAACGTCCAAATCAGTAATCTGTGGTATGTCCGACTCGTACTTATCAAAGGGCTGCTATGAATCTACGGTCACCAGTACATTCCTGCCTCAAGACAAAGTGTCAGAGTTTGCTGCAATGAGTCCTCAAGATCTTCTGAAGGAGACCCAACGCGCGGCCGGTGACCAGAATTTAACAGCTTGGCACCAGACTCTTATCGAGGCTGGTACTGATCAGAAAAAGATTAACGATGTAGGAGCCATTTTGCATCGCTTATTCGCACCCTGATTCTCCTTCAATACAGCTCATCAAAAGCGAGAGGGACCAGTTGCAGCAGATGCGGGAGCGGAATGAAGCCATCGAACGGGATGTTCAACGGTGCCTAGAGCGCCAAAAGATTGAGCAAGAGGTGTGGTTTTATCCACTAATACTGCATTCATAATAACTCACGTCATGAAGGTTGCGCTGCTAGAAGTACTCGTTCCTGTCCAAAGGTACCGGGAAGCACGCGAGAAGTATCAGACTGCTAAAGCTGAGCAACGTCGGTGCCACAACAAAGTAGTTGCGCTGAAGGACAAGAATGCACCCGCTCATGAATTGTTGAAGTACGTGGTTCATATAGTTTGGTTGCTCTTGATTAAATTTTCACAAGGCGGCTTAAATCACGACAGAACAAACTCGAGAAGGATCGGGAAGATTCGAAGAGATCTACTCAGAGCAAATTCAAGAAGATCAACGAGAGATGGAAAGAGAATGAGAGACTGGTACCTACTGCTCACAATCTGACACGACCCTGCGATGAACATGCTCGTAGGACAACGCTGTGGAAGATCTTCAGTTGAAGCTTGATACACTCGATAAGGAGGAGACGAACCGATCAGAGAAAATCAAAACTGCCAAAGCTACCATTGACGGCATATGCATGGAGCTGGCGAAGGAGATCAAACTTGAAAACCAAGACAATCTGATCCGCGAGATGGTACGGCTTTACCTGGGAATTGTCTCTGAAACACACCTTGACGATGTCCTCAGAATGAATTGCGACAAGAGAGACAGACTGTTATCGGGCGCAAGCGAGAGTTTGAAGCAGAGATGACCACCAATCTTGATCAAGAATTCCAATTGAAGAGCCGATTACAGCAGTCGCTGGATGAGTCAGTATCTGTTTATGTATCTGTTTATCAGTAATTCAGGTAGTAACTCGTGTTTATCTAGGCTTAAAAGGCTTGACAATGTTGAAGTCCGTAAGTTGCAGAAACTGTCCCAATGGGACCGTGATACGGCAGACGCGGTCAAATGGTATCGTAACAACAAGGACAAGTTCAAGATGGACGTTTTCGAGCCTCCATACCTTTCTGTGAATGTTCCAGATCACGCTTTCGCCAGTGCGGTTGAGATAGCTTTCAGTGGTAACAATATGAAAGTGGGTGCATTGCTGAGACAGTTTGCGGTCATCATTGATCTTTATGACGCAGACCTTTGTAGCTCAATGTCAAGAGGACTATGATACTCTGAATCGCAACATTAATGACGACCAAGTGCTTGGCAGAAAGGTTTGGGTGACTACTTGGTACAGGGCCCGTATGGACCAGCTCTTCGTTCCACCACCTATGGAACGCGACGAGGTATGTGCAAACTTCCTGTTAGAGGAGATACCTGACGCCGGCGTTTCAAAGCTGGCCAGACTTGGCTTCTCCGGATATTTGCTTGACTATGTCACTTGTCCGCAGGGTTTGGAGTGGTTCTTGCAAGTTGAGCTAAATCTACACAGGATTGTAGGCCCCATCTCGTTCATATAAATCTAATGGTCCTGACGTAAACTATCACAGGCTGTTGGAGGTCACAATGTCGATATCAATCGTGCAATGGACGCAGTCTGCCGTTCCAGGATGGGCCCGGCAAACTTCATTGCTGGAACGAGCTACAATATTGTCACACGCTCCAGATATGGCAGGAAGTTGGCGCAAAACCTGACTCGGGATATCGGTCAAGCAAAGAGTTTCATTGCTACATCAGGTAAAACTTTCCTCAGTTACATTTGGTTTTTTTCTGACTTGGCTTCAGTCGATCCTGAGGTCAAAAGACGAATTGACGGGGAGATTGCTGAGCGCAAACAACAACTTGACATGCTCGAAGAGGCAATTAATGCGCTTCGTCTGCAACTGTCGGCCGTCGAAGCAGAAGATTCCAAATTCCAACGGCGGGCTGTCAGTATTGTCTCGCCTCCCCCTCCTGCTCTTCTGATAGCTCATCAAGGACGATATCGTTGCCCGCAAAGATGCTATTCAGAAGGAAGTACAAAAACGTACCACTTTGACGACCAAGCAAAGTAATAATCTTTTGTCCTTAGCTTTTTCCGACGTGCTAATAAATGCAATACTACAGAACGGTTTGAGGCTGAACTCAAGAATCTACTTAGCCGGCCTTCTGCAGAGCAGGAGCGCGCTGAGATCAAGAGAGGTATCTATAAGATATCGAAACAACGCGTTGCGATCGTCAAGGAAAACCAGGTGTGTTGTCTCCCCACTCGGTGTTGTCGTAAGAAATTCACCTGCTCGCAGGAGTATGCCAAATCTATCATTGAGGAGCAGACCAAGGCAACGCGTCTTGGCCTAGAATTTCTTCAAGTTGGTGCCAATCATGTCGCTCTAACAGAGCTTTGCCGTCAAAAGGATGAAAGGTACAATATTGCCCTTGCTGAGTTCAACGAAGGTTCGTTCTGTCACATTTCATTATGACATGAATTGACGTTGTGCAGCGGACGAGGCCTTCAAAGACATCAAGGCTAAATCGAAGCAACTTTTACTTGAAAGTCGAACTGCCATTGACAGTTGTGAACCCGACATCAACCAACTCTACGAAGACATACAAAATGCCCGTTTTCAATATGAGAAGGAACTTGAGGAGGCCGCAGCGGCTGGGACAACGCCTCCATCGGACGAAGGCATCGATCTACGAAGCACAGAAGAGCTCGAGGCTGAATTTGACGCCCAGAAAACCCAGTTGGAGATCATGTTGAACACTAACCCTGGCGTTCTTGAAGAGTATGAAAAACGGAAGAGAGATGTTAGTCATCTGTCTCTATTTGGTTCGTCCTACTGTATGATTTACTGTTTGTGGTCAGATTGAAGCGTTGGAGAGAACTGTCCAGCAAAGGCAGACAAATGCTCAACGGGTGGAGCAGAAAATCAAGAAGGCCAGGGTATGCATTGTTTCTCGTTTTCGTTGATCTTTCGTGAACATTCTTACAGGACAACTGGGAACCCGCCCTCCAGCAACTTGTCGCAAAGATCGGGGAGAAATTCTCAGCGGCCTTTGATCGTATGTGTATCTATTCAGGATATTGCAACCCAAAGACGAATTTTATTAGGTATCGGCTGTGCGGGAGAAATACGCATTGGTCAGAACGAGGACTATGCCAAGTGGACCATCGATATTCTCGTCAAGTTCCGTGACGACGAAAAGCTGCAGCTTCTTACCAATCAGAGGCAGTCTGGAGGGGTGCGCCATTTTGGGATAAACGAGAAAATGTGCTTATTCTAAACTTTTCAGGAGCGTTCGTTGACGACAATTTTATATTTGATGAGTCTGACGGAACAAGCCCGTGCGCCGTTCTCACTTGTGGATGAGATCAATCAAGGTATGGACCAGCGAGCCGAACGAGCGGTGCACAACAATATGGTTGAGACGACCTGCAAAGACGAGAGTGGGCAATACTTTCTCATCACGCCAAAGCTTCTCACCGACTTACAATACCACAAACGCATGAAAATCCTTTGCGTCAATAACGGCGAATGGTTACCCAAAGAACGGGGCTTGGGTAACATGATGAACATGATAGAAGGTTATGTTGAACGCCGAAAACATCGTGCCTCTAATTCTACTTGACCTTGTGGTTTATCATTATTGCATTTCGTTACGTTATCTTACAGTGTTAATAGTTTCTCTTGTCTACTTACGGTGCCGCCTTCTTGTACTACTCTCATAAAATCATGCTTTTCTCGGAAATACCTGCGCTGTGAGTGAGGACCAGAGCGATTATACTCCATAGCCAATATGGGGCGTCAAGCAGTCAATTACTTTCAGCCTTCGTAATTCTTTCCCGACGGTTGCCATGAGCACTGAAGCTGAGAATCGGATTTGTTGTAGGAAAGACTTTAGGGTTAGGATGACTGCGCATATTTAAATTCCCGATAGTAGAACAGACTGATATAATATCTTGACCGTAAGAGAAAATTGTTCGACTGTAAGTAGACGGAAGCGGCTCAACTCAATGTTCGACGGAGTATCCCGGTATTCACCCTTCCTTATTGGGACCCTGCCTGATAGAGTTGATGTTGTGTCGCTACCTTAACGTCACCACTCGTTACGTTACCTTTTTCTACTTCCATCCACTACTATATCATGCAGCGGCAAATCCCATCTCCTCAGAATGTACTATTACTGCGGTATTATCCTAATTCGACGCCTCTTGATCTGGAACAGCTGTCTCAACAGTCTATGATCTACTTGCTATCCAATAATTGCCTCCTATATCTCCCGATGACATCTCGCAATACTCTCGCCCAGTCTGCCTTATTGTCAACTTCGAGTCTCTGAGAATTCTCACTTTCGCTCCCCGCCCCCTCCTCGGCCCAGAACTGTTGAGTCTTTTGAAACCTCTTTGCTCGCCAGAACGTTGACTGTGGCCGACCTACTTTTGACTTGTGCGTGCAAAGCTGATTACCCCGGTTGTCTTTGCTCTATATAAAAAATTCTTGGTCCCCCTCCCCCCCCTAGGGACGCGGTCATACGGTATGGTGGCGTGTCTTTCCGACGTGCACTGTCACTTCGTTTCTACTAGCCGCCTCTTTCTCAGCGTACACCTATTCTACCCTACGTAAAGAACTGCTAGGAGTAAGTGTTCAGAAGACACTTCCCGTCCCAACTCTTAACCGGCTTCAGTTTATCTTAGGCATCCGTGGTCTGCGGAGCGTTGCCTCGAAACCACTGCTCCACAACCAATCGCCATCTGAATGAAGGACTTTCACCAATATTCTTTCACATACTAGCTGATGCCAAAATTTCTGATAAACCCTTTTGTATAGGTTCGATTCAAAGGAGCATTGTTATAATTGATTGCGAATTGAGCGTCATCGCCAACACTCGCAATTTGAATCAGCCTGACGCGACGCGGTCAGGTGCGGCAGCCTCAGCTGACCTTGGCTTTGTAATGCACCCGTTTCGACCCGTGAGATCCAGTTGGAATACTTTGATTTATAGGGAACAATCTCGACATGAGCACAAGTCCAGTTATCACAGCTGCCTTCGACCTCCACAACTTGTTTCATTCTCAACAATGTCACCGGTAGCCTTCAGCCTGAATATTACGCATATCAGCACTGCCGCTGCCATCTTCGAAGTCGATGGGGTCAATCTACTTACCGACCCGTTCTTCTCCCCCGCTGGCACTCAGTGGGATTTGGGTGTTACAGTCTTGGAAAACTCCGACACCCCAGCATTAGGGCTGCAGGACCTCCCTCCAATTGATGCCGTGCTTCTGAGCCACGAAGATCACCCGGACAATCTCGACGACCTGGGCCGCCGCCTGCTCGATGGCCGCAAAGTCATCACAACCATAGACGGTGCGAAGAAGCTACACCCGCGGCCCGGCGTCCGTGGCATACGGCCTTGGGAAACAGTGCCGCTCGAAGCGGGTGGGAAGTACTTTCAGGTG
This sequence comes from Armillaria sp. CMW 4456, assembly GCA_028551335.1. Taxonomy (NCBI): domain Eukaryota; kingdom Fungi; phylum Basidiomycota; class Agaricomycetes; order Agaricales; family Physalacriaceae; genus Armillaria; species Armillaria sp. CMW 4456. The sequence continues at coordinate 224,001 of JANDKJ010000271.1, forward strand.
ACCGGAACGCCCTGCCAGCACCTCCCAGGGGGCGAATGCACTGGGTTCATCCTGACTGCCCCCGAATTCGGGAGCACTGACAGGTTGCCGAATGCCATCTATTTCTCCGGCGACACCATTTACTTCGAAGAGCTGGACCAGATACGCGACAAGTTCCACGTTGTTGTCGCTGTCCTTAACCTTGGTGCTGCCACTGTGCCGCTTCCGGGCGGCCCACTGCAGATTACCATGGACGGTAGGCAGGGCGCTCGGCTATTCCGTGAGATTAAGGCAGATATCTTGGTGCCTTTGCACTACGAGTCGTGGGGACATTTCGCACAGAAGGGAAAGGAACTTGCCAAGGACTTTGAGGAGGAGGGTATCCTGGACAAAGTTTTCTGGCTCACGCCAGGCGTGTCGAAGAAGGTCTTTTGATTCCCACCCAAAGTATTCTAGCAAAATTTAAGTACAAAAAATCAAATAAATTGTTAGTATTTCCGGTCATACCTCAACTCGGATGTTATTCACGCATAACTCAAAAATAATCCCTCGTATGAGACATGACATATGTACAATTAACGAGGATCAAACAAGACCCCGATGATGTTCAGCTTTTAATTCGGCATTTGTACATAGATCGTGTATTGGGCATTAATTCAATTTCGGGGAGTTCCTTATCTATATCTTTACACTGCGCGTACCTTGGGTACCACAGAGTCTCAAGTAAGTGTCGCTGCGCCATTTTGGAAAAGGTATAATTGTACGTACGTATCAATATACTTCCCATCTCAAATTGGCATCGACTCTCTAATGATTATCGCCGCTATCGAGAAGTTAACGTTGTAAGAGAAGAACATTAACGCACTGGAGCGTACTAACCTCTCTCGGCAATCCCGTAAGCCAGTGCTGCATGGAATAAGTTAGTAACGTGGAGTGTGTGCACGTCGACTAGAATCGACTGACACTGTGTATGCGCGGAAACATGCAAAGGTGCAATAGACAGGTCCACAACACGAATATTGGTAGTACCGTACACCTGCTGGTTACTCAGAAATTTAGCAATGGAAATGACGCAAAGTAAAATCGACCTTAAGTCTCGAGTCTACCACGCCTCCCTTATCCCTTGGAAGCATTGAGGCGGTTCCAATTGTGTCTATCATGAAGTCAAAATACGCGAATCATAGAGTAGATTCACACGTACGGTAAGTTGTGGCAAGTGTCTGCCTGATCCAAGCTAACGCAACCACATAAGCAAGTACTTGAAAGGCATACTAGTATAAGTCTACATACCAGAAATTTCCTCATCACTCTGGATTTGGGGACCCGGATTAACTTCTACTGGTTCCTCATCTATTGTAGCGTGAGATGATACCTGCCTACATCTTTGGAGAGATGGACACACCAAGGACATCCTTGAATGGAGCTGCTCGACACACTTTTCTAGCAAATTTCGCTGTTTCGACCAAGGCCTTGATATCTACAGCAGTGGTGAATATACAGTGGAGTCAATTAACGACGGTTGTATTCTTCACCTGCTTTATCTTCGAAATAGTGAGGATCATATGCTAAGTGTACTGACGGGTCACTTGAGGTTATATGCTAGTTTGTTCTCAGATTAGATTTCGTTAATAGACAAAAACGCATACTGCTGTTCCCCTCGAGAACAAGCTGTTATGCAAGCAAGAGATCGTGAAATACTTCTTCCCTTGTCTGGGAGGGTCTGCGAAGAAGTGCATGAACGAAAACAGATTATTGATGTGGGGATCTTACTAGGGGCCGAAAAGAATCCGGGCATCGTCACAATCTCGCAATCAAGACAATTCCTTTCAACCTTTTGCATTTGCAATCTGAGAGTTTCCGCGGCTCCAGGAGGGTATATTCTCTTGGTAATTCTCTCCTTGACAGACTGAACGGTTTCTGCGTAGATAGAATTAGAGCGTGAAGTTAAGTCGCCGAGTGATAGGAAGGTGAAGTTAACGATGCCCATTGTGAAGACTCCTTGGCCGCGAGCGCTGAAATTGGTGAGCTTAATCAACTCTACGTGCGAGGTCAAAACATAACATACTGGAGGTCAATATGTTGCTGTCGCTGAATCTCATCACCCAGAACGTCGAGTGTCTCGTCTGGTACGCCGTCTTTCAATTCTGAAGGAAACGTTAGATTACAGAGACTATATGACAGAAGAAAATACTTGCCGTAGCTCATAGAAATATACACGTGCTCTTGCACATTTTCGCCTACAGGAAGATCAAGGCGTGAAATGACGCCGGCTTTCCCCAGTATTTCGGGGCGTCCGATCCCTGAAAGTTCCAGAATCTGGGGAGTCTTCAGCGCTCTGGAGGACGAGTCAATAGTGGACCCGAAACCTTACAAACACGACTCACCCGGCACAGATTATTACTTCTTTGCCTGCACGCGCAACATAGGTTTTGCTGTCATGGATAAACTCCACTCCTGTCGCCGTCAGGTCATTTTCAGTGTCGGGAATTTCCAGTTTAGTGGCGTATGCGTTTAGGAGAATGGCAAGATCTGGACGAGTCGAGTTTTGAAGGAAAAAACTCTGTTGTCGGGTAAGCTGAAAAAGAATCATCCGTAGAGGAGGCGGGATATACCGTCGAGTAAGAGCGAGAATTGGTTGATGGATCTAATGTGTTCAAAGCAAAGTAAGTGCCGCGGGGCTAAGGAGTTTATGTTGATGAGCAAGGTGCTGCACATATACTGTGGTATGCACTAACATCTCCCCCCATCTTATATACCTGCATGTCAGTAAAGAAACTTGATAGTCAGAGAGAGAGACAGACCGGCTGTGAAGCTCTCGGGATACCCATACCAACCAAAGTCTATTACCGAGTGATTAGTATACTAATAGCTTTCACTAGATATTTTTGCAGACTTCGTGAAAACGGATATCTGTGTCCAGTAGAGTTCGCGGAAACGATATTTGTACAGGGCCTTGAAATTATGTTTAATACTACGTTTCTGTCGTAGATGCCAATAATACCGTTCGTCGTTCTCTTCCAATTTTCCAGATTGTGTGAATGTTCCGGGGGAGTAGCGCTTGATGAATATACCCTATGAGAAACCCGGCCGAATGATCAGAAGTAAATTTACGATGTTGTGTTGGAAAGGGCTTTGCTGAAGCTTTCCCAGTTCCAACCAGCGTTCCCGAGCTTTTCCCAGTCTGCGTCGGAATGAGACATGTTGAATGGATCAGAAGTTGCCGGAAGCACCGTCCATATCCTCTTTGGCAGGAATTGTCCATACCAAGAAGTTGACCGCAGAGCTACCACCGAGAACTTTGCCTCTGACGAGCTAGGTAAATGATATAACTATGAGAAACGAATACCTAGTATCGTACCGCTCCCATCCAATCTGCCTTCCTGCTACATTCTCTTGGGGAACCTGGAGGGAAGTATTAAAGCCACAACCTCACGTCGTATCAACGAAGGCTGCCACTTACTGTTTTGAACTGCCAGACATAATCATCTTGACCGAAATGAGCGCCGAATTGGGCCGGACGCACTAAATGACAAGATTTTCAGAGTTAGTAGTTGTGCGGTTGCTTTGAAACTCGCATATTAGCTGATCGTCAGGATTGAAATTGCCGGCTTCGAGGACGAGGACTGACATCGAAGAATTCTCGGTAAGTCGGGCTGCGAGAGTCAAACCAGCTGTCTATATAGTTCAATAAGGAGAAGACTCTTGGGTCTGCACTGCAAAAACTATACCCCACCACCTGTTATCAAGTAGATAAGCTAAGGTTAAACTCTCAGGCTTGACGGTACTGACCGACGACAACATAATCGTATGACCGAGACAGGCAGTCTTCGAGAGATACAAGAGGCATGCTTACGAAGTCAGAGTCAACCGTTGTGAGATGAAGGAGAACGAAACGAAACTAAGCTAAATTGCCTAGTGTTATAAGTAACGATCTGGAAAGAGCTCCGCCCCGTTAATCACCAGATCAGTTCACATGCTCAGGTAAACATTCAAGCGCCTTTGTCATGCGAGAAGCTAGTCGATTAATAGAACAATTGACTGAGCGCCTATAACGTTACAACAGCAGTCCCGAGAGAGAGGGGGGGGATTCTCAATGCTGCATACACGCTTGCTGACCTCTTGTCAATGTAATAGAGACAATCTGCATTCTGTAAGTCTGGAATGAGGAGAGCTGCAGCCTTGTGAGTATCAGTAGCATCGGAAGCTAACGGCGTGGCGGTGGAACATCAAGACCCATTATGATCAATTCTCTATCGTTACTTACCTGGTGTTTCCGAGCCCAAGACTAAGCCATATAAACCCTGCTATCAAGCCCTTGAAGCCCGGCATGCATGTATGTCGATTTTAAAACGTAAAAAGGCGTCATGTACCGAATTATCTTGTTAGATCTCCATTTTGAATCTTTGGAACCTAACGGACCCGCAAGGTGTGTCAAGTCAGAGAAAAACAAGAGACAGAGTTGGAAACAATTGAATGAACAGACTGGAAATACAAATGTAGGTTGTCCGGGTACTATGACTACAAGTGGTGACAGCGACGAGATGAAGACAGATGCAAAAGGATAGTTAGATGTAGCCTCTATCGATTGAGGAACCTCGAGAAGGAGTTTTGGATAGCGACTCTCTTCATGATAGTAGGCTCGGGAGCTATTTGAATATGAGAAGGTGACAGCAACGAGAAATCATTGAATACTCACGATCATTTAACCCTTCCTCCTTAACCTTCCGCTTAATACTATCCATAACATCGCTCACCGCCGAACGATCAAGATCACCACGAGCTTTCATAAGGCTTTCCACAAACGCAATATTCGGACCATGAACCCTCGCAAACGACCAAAACGAAAGAAAAACGATATCTTTCGAAGCCTCGAGAAGGGCCAGGATCATCTCGATGACTTCAAAGTACGTTTCCAGTTCCTTTGCTTGCTTGAGGGTGGAGAAGAATTGGAACACAATTCGGACGTCGTCCCTGATTTGGTTCGTCGCCGCTGGTATCCTCAGCTTTGGGGTATTCGCGAGGGCGTTGAGGTAAAGAAGGAGGTACGCGTCGAGGAGGTCTTCTACGAGAAGTTCGAGAAGAGAGGGGTTTAAGTATGTTTGGTAGTCGGTCATATAATCGCGCATGGTCTCTACAATCTGGCGCATTATCCCGTCGTACCAGGGTGGCTGGAAGAGGTTTTTGGTGGCTGGCTTCAGATCATTGAAGATCACATCAATGAGTGTCTGAGTGCACTTCTTCGCGACATCGAGATAACCATCTATGGCGTCGTTTAGTCGTTCATTGATAGTCGGCCGGTATTTATCGGAAACCACTGGTTCGACGCGGGCAAGAAGAGCCTCAGTGTAATCTGCGCACTTGATTTGGTCGTTGGCGAGAGCTATTATGTACTCCACCAGTCCACCGGCCACTTCGTCAGGCTTGTCGACCTGCTTTTTGTACTCCGCTTCTATTGTCTTGACCCATTGATCCTGTAAAGACCTCATGACCCTGTTTGTTTCTGCGACGACACGAGCCAATATGGCACCCTGCCCACTGTCCATAGCCAGGTCAATCTGCTGATTGACCATCTCAAACAGAATCGCAGCTCCGCCTTGGACACCGTACAACCCGTCCGCGTCAAGTTCGGGCGGATCGCGACGTATCGTGAACTCCTCGACTTCCGTCTTCATGAGGTTAGCAGACCACTCGTCAAGTTTCTTCACGATGACCTGCAAATAATCCTCAATTAACGATTGCTCCTTTCCATCCAGGAGAGGCGGCTCCATAAGTTCGGGTGGGACGTTCAGCTCTTTCATCGACTTTTTGTACTCCTTTAGCCATTCAAAGAGATGCAACAACACGTTAGCGCCTGGCTCAGACGCAACCATCTTCTTCACGGTCACATTCAGGGCCTTGTGGTACTCTCGGATGTAAAGAGAGTAGATGTCGTACTCTGGAGGGAAACAAGGAACGACCTCAGACTCTATCCGAATGAGGTCTTGGTACATCCATTGAAGATTATCAATGAAATTGGCGGGATCCTGCTCATCGCGCTTGTATGCTTCCTCGAACTTGGCTTTTATCGAGTCTGCAATGCTTCTAGTAATCTTCGACCGATAGTGTTTGATGACACGAGCGTTTGCTTGCATAGATTTAAATTTCGATGCAGCATCCATTTTTGCAGCCTTCTTCACCAAACGGATGGCAATGGCCTGTATTTGATGCATGAGCGTGGGTTCAAAAGTATAATGACAGTGATGACCTTCTCATCTTCCCTGCCTTCTATTTCAGCGACCTTGATTAATCGAACGACCACGTCCGGATATCCGGAACGAACAATGTCTAGGACATGTGCCGCCAGCTGTAGAATATATTCGTCGAATTGCTCGATGACGGTGTTCAGTCTTTCAAACCAACGCGCCAAAGTCGCCCGTGAATCCGAGCTGGCCTTTTTGGCTTGGTGCATGGTCTGGTTACGAAATGATTCGAGTTGATTGAGAAGGTAATGGATGACGAGAAGATTTGTTGCAGGACCAAGAATGTCCTGACGGTCAGCATTAAGGAGATCCTCTATCATAACAAGCTTGGAATTCATTTCGAGGAGATTATTGACCATTTCTTCGGTTTGTTCAAAGTGACGGTGGACCATGGATACCTATTACGGCGATCAAGGAATTACCATGATAACGCACAGACAATACGCACTCGGCTGATTTGGTCAAATGTAGAGACAGTGTTCTGAGGGTCGCTGCATTGCTTGTCGACGGCGGCCATTTCGTCCTTAATAGCCTGAACATTGCTGCGTGTGCTCAACAACTTCCTCAATCCCTCCCTTGTTGCCTGCAGCTGCTCCTTGACCCCGTTTTTCAGCCTCGCATCAATAGAGGCCTTTTCCTTCTCCAGTTTCTTCCTGAATGCTGGGACCTTGATGAGGTCGTCGGGAGACTGCAGGTATTCGCCTATGGCTTGCGCCGCCGACGCTGGTGCTGCGGTCATGGGTGTGCTGTGTCAAGGAGAGAAACAGATGGATTCATTTAGTATTGCATTGCCACAACGAAATGGGACAAAAAGAAGGTGCACGTGCACGTGGTGATCTCACCTCATTCCTAAATTCCTTACCGTTATGCTGCGGTGTTCGTCAGCCGTGGTGCATAGCTGCAGAAGACTGCTGCAGTCTCGCAGGCTTCTGTCTAGCACCAGTAGTCAATGTGAAGAATACGACGTGGTCATCGTTGGCGGTGGCCCCGCGGGACTTGCTCTGGCCAGTGCTCTCGGTATGGATCTAGTTGTTCTGCATGTTTTCCATGTCTCCAACGCGTCATTATCACTAGGATCCTGTCAAAACGTCAGAGATAACCTGAAAATATCACTTATTGAAGCTGGAGACCTGTCGAAAGTTCGCGAGTGGTCGCCGGTGGATGGAGCTTTCAGTAACAGGTGCATCTCCCTCACTAATGCGTCCCAGGCATTCCTAAAAGGCAACGTAACATCACATGTACTGGGATGTGCTACTAAGCAGTCACCATAGACATTGGTGCATGGACACATGTCGACGAAGCGCGCACAGGTCCTGTCGACGAGTTGGAGGCAAGTTCCCAGTTCCTTTGCATTTCCTGAAATTTATATCATACCATTCCAGGTCTGGGACGGTATCACAGACGCCAGAATACACTTCTCTGCGTCTGACCTTGGACTGCATGCGGATACACAGGGAATGTCGCGAATAACAGAGAATATCAACCTTCAGCGTGGATTGCTTCGACATCTTAGTACCATGCCGGACTTGCACCTTATCGACAACACCAAGGTGACATCTATTGTCAGAGAGGACGAGGATTCTGGTGGTTGGCCATTGGTCCATCTGGATAACAATAGGATACTTCGGGCGAGATTGCTGGCGAGTATTTCAACTCCCTCTTTGTGATATCTCACTCACAGGTCTTTTTCAGGTTGGTGCCGACGGATTCAACTCCCCCGTGCGCAAATATGCACAGATCCCTTCTTACGGTTGGTCTTACGATACACAAGCTATTGTTGCTACTATGTTCCATCCTCCCCGCGGTCCCTTCCAAGGACCTAATACCACCGCTTATCAGAGGTTCCTTCCTACTGGGCCCATCGCATTTCTACCCATTTCTCCTACAGCCTCGTCTTTAGTATGGTCCACACGACCGCAGATAGCAACGGCGATAATGGCCTCTGGTCCATCCGTTGTAGCCCGCATGATAAATGCTGCCTACCGTCTACCTCACGATTCCTTGCAATACTTGTATAATCGAATCCTGGAGCACCACAAAGCAGGTACTCCCATCACCACTGATGAAGTAATCGAAGAAATTGGGTTCCGTGAACGAGCCCATGGCATCGATGCAACCTCGGCCTACTCATCGTCTCACATGATAGAAAATACAGTCGAGAATCAAGGTATTCCGCCAACCGACTCGGAGATGTTACCACCCCTTGTGACTTCGATTCAACCTGGAACGGTTGCATCGTTCCCTTTACGTTTCAATCATACCGAAGCGTATATCGGTGAAGGACAAGGGAGCCGCACAGTTCTTGTTGGCGACGCAGCGCATACTGTACATCCCCTTGCTGGGCAAGGCCTCAATCTCGGTCTTGCTGATGTGGAGTGCCTCGCAAGAGTCATCAACGACGCTGTGCTTAATGGCTCAGATATCGGCAAGTAGAACTCTGTCTTACAATACGCATTCTGATCTATCTTTGTCCCCAGGGACCCACACTTCCTTACTTCCCTACACTCGAGAACGTTATTTCGAGAACCATAAGATGATGTCCGTCTTCGACAAACTCCACAAATTGTATACAACGTCTTTCGGACCGATAGTACAGGCTAGGTCCATGGGCCTTGAGGTACTCAATGAGTTCGACACCATCAAAGCTGCGATCATGCTAAATGCGGGCTCTCGACCACGACAAAGTGAAACGAGCCTGAGGTCAATGGTATTTAATTCGGCTGCAACCGCGCTTGAAACAGCCAGCGGTATGAAGAAGGTTGCCGATTTTGCTAAAGGAGCCGTCGGTCGCATGGTCATGAATGGTATTCAGCAGTGGACGAAGACGCGCTCAGGACCGAGCCTATGATAGATGTACCTAATAAAAAAAAACACAGCTGACATTGATCATATGTTGTGTAGACTCGGGTAGCCCTGTATGCGCAACGTGCGTGCGCCATCCAAGTTTACCGACAGAGGTTTTTGTCCAACGTGTTGTTCATCAAACACCGTTTGGGCGCACGCTGTTGTAAAGTTTATTTATTAACGCGGTGCAATTCTTCCTTGACCTTGACTATGTCTGACGCAAAATGCGCTCTTTTACACTTGTCAGATGACGGGCACTACACACCATCCGTGTGAAGACGGCTATAGTGTGAGACTACCGGATGCTCACGGAATGGACCTTCTAGTGGGGATGGCGTATCAAAGTAAGATCAACAGTTTTGGGGCGCAAATAATGCCTCGTTCCTTAGCGTTAACACGGTACAGGGTTATCATAATCAGAAGAGATGGATGAATAATTATTGTACGGTATCATGCATTCCGCCTGTTGACTGTATCCTAGGAAAAAAGGGTTCAAAGGCAAGACGCAGAAGCTGGTATTGATATACGTACACATCCAAAATGACTTCCTTCATTCTGCATGAAGGAATCACGCGATTATTTCCGTGTTTCATTGTGATTCATGAATGTTGAACCTTAAAGAGACACGAGTACCGCCCTGCTCCGAAAGGACCGCATTGGTCGTGCAACTAGGAGATTCTGTGTTCTGCACCCGACACGCTAAACAATAAGCGTCAACGGCACGAGCTCAATCGCCCGTCCACCCCATACGCCGCAGATCCCGCCGGCATTCCTCGGTCTCTTTTTGAATTTGACTCCAGTCCTCTAGAACTTGATGAAACCCGGACCCATTTCCGTCGACCACATGTAGGAGACGGTGGTACTCATGAAGCTGATGGTTCAACTCAGCCTCTTCCTCCTCGAGTACAGTTTCTTCCTCGGTAAGCTTAGCGTGCATTGCTGCAAGGGCAGAAGGCATGTCACGGGCGCCGTCTCCAAAACCATACAACAATTGATGGCACCGGGCGCGAATGAGAGATAATTTGATCAAGGACGTTTCGATAGTTGTTGCCAGAAGGTCATGATGAGCCTGTCGTTGACTATTAAGGATAGGCGGCCATTTCCGCAGTGACTGTACAAGTTCTTCTTGGAGCAAGGGGTACATCTGACAAGAATCAGCCCGATTGAAATCTTAAAGCCAACACTGAGTAGACCGACCTCTCGAATTTCTCCCATAATTGTCTCGATCCGATGATGACTGCCATCGACTTCTTCTCTAATGATACCGTTTTTCTCCACGTTTTCTCTCAGCCGTTCGGTAAGCGAGCCTGGCGGCGATTCTTCTTTCGGAACCTTCATGAGTGACGCAATAATTCACTGTTTATCATCCAGCGTACCTTCGACTTCCAGGAAATCTGATATTGCCTGGAACGTGGCATCCAGTTCTTCGGTCAAGCGCCGTTCTACAGACGGGCTGATTTGAAAAGACTGAACCTAAAAGTCTTAGCACAAAAAGATATTCTTCTGGAAAGCGCGAACCTGATTTGGTGCAAAGGTCGTGATATCAGAAATCGCGAGAGTCCCTTTGAGAGCGGCAGTATTTGATAAGATGTCTTTCAGAGCTAAAGCTTCTGCAAGTTCCTTGACCGCTAATGAGGACGTTATTAGTGCTAGGCGATAAGTTGACGTACTCTGTTATCTACCGCTGCATCGGCGAGAAGATTAGTCAAGAGCTTATTACGCAGGGATACACGACTCTGTTCCAGACCGGTTAAAGCTGAATCGGTGGAGTTGTTCTGCGTACCTGGCCCGACATTCGTTTCGAATATGGAGTGAACCAAGTGATGGATGGTCTTGCGCGTTTGTCACGTGCGATCGCGTTGTGCCATTTATGGCTTTCCGGTCTACTCGGCGTACTGACTTAGAATCCTCGCACCGGATATTCGGAGTTGATTGTGGTACAAGTATTGGGTAACTATCTCCTCCGGAAATGTTTCCGCAGTACCATGAACGACGCGCCTAGTGCCCCAAATCTTCCTTGCGAAATTTGGCTTGAAATATTCAAGCTTGCCTGCCTGGATGGACGCTCAGGGATTGCTCTCTCTCTCGTCTCCAGGCATTTTTACAATCTTGCCAAAGAATTGCGGTTTCACACCCTTTTTGTTTACGGTCTGAGTCAACTGAACGCCCTATATTCGGCGTTTCACAGCATCTTTCCAGCACACAGACGCGTCCATCATTTCTATTTCGACATGGAAACCCATCCTGATGATTCTGAGAGTTCCAAGAGGGAGCTGGCTGCCTACAGATCAAACCGCACTGTATTTGTTAGTTAAATCTTTCAAATCCTTAGTCAGTACTAATCAAGACATTACTTACAGGACTTTTATCAGGACCACCTGTATAAGCGCCTCCTACACATGATGTCTTCAACACTTGAAACATTTCATGTATATCATAGCGGATTTTGCGCCTGCGACATGCTGCCACCAGTTCCCCTTCCCTTCCTTGTAGAGTTGACATTTCGTGGGCCATTTCCCGTTCACCCGTCGGAAAATGAGCAAATATCACCAGTCTTTCCTTCCCTCAAATACCTCCGTTATGAGGATTTCGATGATTATCCTCCTGATCTATTTTCCCGCCTTGCTCATCAGGCGCCTTCACTTACCCACCTCTGCTTGAAACCTGCCCGGCCATCCAGACGGCTATATGCCGAACTAGAAAAATCTCTAAGCAGAGCAAAGGACGAGTATCCACGTCCTTGCATGCATACGAACTTCCCGTTATCTGTCCGCAGGGTGGATATAGAAGTAGGTCCTGAGGTGTTTTCTGTCACCAAGGGGATGATGAATTTTCACGGGATGACATTGAAAAGGTTGTCTTCCATTACCTGCGGCAACACAAAAGTCGTGGTGATGATCAATAGAACTGACGAATAGCATAAGCAATTGCAAGCGATTGCAAAACGATAAATGGATTTGAGTGACAGATACAAGTCCTTGAGTTAGGAGACAACGAAACACGTAGGCAGACGACTTGCTGGATTCCTGGATTGGAATTTGCAGTCCGTTTAGTTCGTCATGTCTAGTAAATCAACGTGCACGTTGCAACGCTGTTAGAGCGCTTGCTGTTGAATGAGTATCTGAGAAAACATATGATCGATCTAAATGAAGTCAACAAGAGATGTCAGTGCCATTGCCTACTGCTAAGGCGATAAACTGACTTCTGAGGTTGTCATCACCACCACCACAAGAAGCTAGTCCAATCATCGGCACATCGTTGAGACGAAATAGAGAGCACTACACTTATAGTAAGAGTTCTGGGATCAAGTAACGAGGCAGTGACCAAAGCAAAGGGGGGAAAATGAAAAATGCCCTGTCGATTTGACTGTGCAGTCCAACATATTTTGCTTGGCCTCTCCGGCTGATAGAACCTCTGCACCTTAATCTCATCGTCTGAATGATGTAATCGACGGCGTCGTAAGGTCCACCCAAAGCATGTATTAGCGAGAGCATATGTAAGATCACATTACGAGGAGATCGACTAGCATCAACGATATTGTCACCTTTCTACCTCTGCTCAGGGCGTGGTTCTGTATGAAGAAATGATCAGACTTTTACTCTTCCGATAGGAGGAGAACTCACGGCTCCATTGTACACTCAGAATAAGGTTATCATAACCGAACCCATTCATCTTCTCCATTGCCCTTTGTGCATGGGCCTTTTCATCGAAACTAACAAAGGCAAAGCCCTTGCCGGCACCCGTTTCGCGGTCTCTACCCACATACACACGCATAATCCTGCCAAATGCTTGGAAGAGTTCCCGGAGATCGTTCTCTTGCGTATCCTCGCTGACATTTGTGACGCGCAATGTAGGATAATCGTCTCTGTTGCCTCCGGAAGAAAGACCGCGCATAGATTCACCGGGTCTGCTAGCCCCGGCGCGCATTGAAGGTGGTACGTACTTGCCACCGGTTGTGGCTGGGGCAGCAGGCGCGGCGTCACTGATCAGACCATCGTCGGGTCCTGCACCAGTGTCTGTTTCTTGCATTCAAGAAGCTGTATTGGGTGCAGGGTGACAACTCACCAGGGTTATCGAGGGCACCCAACGTATCTTTGTATGGACATTTCGCGGTGAAATGGTCACCCTTACAAATCCTACAGTTGACCTTGCCAGCGCCGGATTTTGCAAGCTTGCTCTTCATGCTCTCTTCTTGGCTGGGCTCAGCATCTGACGACTGAGAAACATAATGAAGTGAATCATAAGATGATCCAAAGAAGAGCTCATACCTTGTTCCCGACACTCAGCTTCAGTCCCACATTCTCTCCTACAGTTGTTGTCGCACGATCAGGACCAGGCTTGTTGCCTCGTTCTTGGCCAAATTTCGCCCATTTTTGGCGCTGCGCAATCTTAGGATCGACGGTAGCTTTTTGGAGGGTTCTTTTGATTCGTCGAGTAATCTGGTGAAAATTTCAGAATAGGATAGAAATGAAGCATATACAGCTACGCACTTTCACTTTCTTGCCCTCGTCATTCAAAACATATTCTACAGTCGTTCGTATGCCGTTCTCATCAACAGAGTCGGATATTTTCTGTACTGGGGCCTCTATGTGAACATTAATGACTGCTGAGATGACTGAGCTAGAGCGATGCGCACCTAGTTCGTCGATTTCATCTGCCCATGATGTTTTTGTTCTAAAACTAGTTTGTCAGCTATTCTTTGAGAAATAATATTAGCACATACGCTGACATTGTGAGGAGAAGTGGTGAGTTGCAAGAGACTTGTCAATAGGCGGAGCCGATATTTGTCTCTATTTGATTTCCAAGGTTACCCAAAAAAGGCAAAGCCGATAATACGACATTAGCGCGACGCGCCTCCGCCGTCCCTTGCATGAACCCCAGCAAACAGACGAGCATCTTCATCGTATATTGTTGGAATATGGCAATCCGGCATCATGCAGAGCATGCTGATTAAGGAAGAAAGCATAGGAAATGAGCAGAAAGTTCTAGTAAATTAGTGCTTTAGTATAAAAGTAGGTACTGTACTGTACATTCTGCATGCGTTTGCAGAGCTCAGCCAAGCGCAATATCTATTGGCTTGATACTCCGTGCTTACATCATCTCTTATGTCGTCGGAGGGAACTCTCATTCTTCTTTTTGGCTTTTCCACATATATCTGTGCAATTAGCGAGCTGACGGAAATAGTGCGATGCATTGGGACAAGAAAGTAGAATTTCTTGCCAAGCAACTGAGTGTTGCACATTTACTCAGTCGGGTTTTCATCATCACGGACACATCGAATTGTACTACATATAACATTTCCATTTCCCAAATTCGCCTTAGCTATAACCACTAACGAACGGAGGAATACTGACTAATGTTACATACCACACACTTCTTCCAATTGTATTGCTTTCCGCTCTGTTCTAATTCTTCAAGATACCCGCCGTAGGAGAGGACGGAGGGATTTCGATATCAACATTAGGATTCATCAGCTTCATGTTATCTGATGTATAGGGCGGATATCGCGCTGTTAAAACCGGCTCCAATCTACGTGAAAGTTGCATTCAATTATAAGATAAGACAGAAAAAGAACAGCACACACTCCAACGGCATGTCGATTGATGATCGCAGGTAACTGAACGACTCAAACCCGTATCGGCCATGTTGCCGACCATCTATTATCGAAATATAAGTATTGTTTTATGGTGCTGCGCGTCAAAAACACAACGATATACGTACAACCAGATTCGCCGACCCCTCCGAACGGCAGCTCGACCACTACAGAAAATGATGAGCCGTGGTTTTAAAATCCCGTGTTTCACATACCGCCCAACTGAATAAATGTGTCATTGTAAACAAGGTTTCCACTCGTCGTACCCTCCCGAACTAAACATGACTTTAAGTAAAAATCATCACGTGTGAGGCGACGACATACTCAAGGTCTTGATAGTTTCGTTTTGTGTGAATGCATACAAAACTAAAGGATGGTCCCTGTTACGGTAACAACCGATGTCAATAGAATTGTCTATATGTAAGGGATGATCTCACCCTTGGGACACCAATTCACAAGCATCCTCGAATGTGCCAACCTCGATGATGGGTAAGATAGGACCGAACAGCTCACCCTCCATCAAAGCATCATCCGCTTGAATGCCAGTAATAATAGTAGGCTCAATTTTCAATCTCTCCGTATTCATTTCGCCTCCAAGTACTATTGTACCTTTCGTCCGTACCAGGAGCGAGCTTAATCGGTCAAAATGGCTTTTTGACACGATCCGTGCATACGACGTGGATTCCAAAGGCGGAGCATCAGAGTAGAAGGAATCACGCGCCCGTCTGAGAGCTTCCACTACCTTGTTTAGGATTTCATGATTTCCGCCAGTAGGAACTATGAGATAATCTGGAGTGACACAAATCTAGACGGCCGTGCTTGATAAGTGAGAGAGAAGACGACCAAAAAAACTTACCTGGCCAGAATTGATCACTTTCCCAGACAAGATTCTCTTCGCGGCGACGTTGATGTCGTATGACGGATCTAAGATGACAGGGCATTTACCCCCCAACTCTAACGTGAGAGGAGTCAGATGTTTCGCTGCAGCTGCTGAAATAATTCTCCCGACATTCCCATTGCCCGTGTAGAAAACTACATACGCGGTTAGCACAGGTCGGTTGATTTATGATGAGCGACATACTGTGGTCCCCTGCGGAAAAAAAAAATAGTATAGAATTATGAAACAAACGGGTGCGATAACGTACACTTGAGTTCCAGTGTCTTTGTGATCTCGGGTACAGCGCCGAGGATGACTTTGTAAGCCTCGGGGTCGAGATACTTGGAGACGAGCTCCGCCAGAAGATGACCAGTATGAGGAGCTATTTCCGAAACCTTGATCGCACAGCAGCATCCCGCCGATATAGCCGCAATGAGAGGCTGAACTGACAATACCAGGGGAAAGTTCCACGGTCTATGAGAACTGCGTATCAGAATTCGGATTAGTACAATACGCGTTGGTCATACGGACACAATCACGAGTACAACACCCTTGGGTACAAAGTATACTTTGGGATTCCAAGCCTTCTGATTGGGATCAAACAAGTCGGTCTTGTGCTCTGGCTTCGTCCACTCGGGAAGGTTCGTGGCCGCGATTAGAGCACGCTCAAGGACAAGGCTTATCTCGTACGAATAGGCTTCCATCGCCGGTTTGCCGACGTCCTGGTGTACGATTGAGAATGGTTGACCGGAAATAGGTCGATACAGCATACATTGAAGAGAGCCTGGGTAATGAGGACTTTATTATCTTGTACCATGCGAGCGACTTGCAACAGCTGATGTTGGCGCCATGGAATAGGTATCGTTCTGCGCGTCCGAAAGGTCGCTCTGAGCTTACTATGTATCTAGAGAAGCCATTCAACCTGTCGAGTTCGATGCAAAGAAAGTCTAGCACACCTCAGGTATCTCTGCAAGTGGGGTGTAACCTGTTCCCTCCATTTTGTTATTAAGAACGGTGGTGGATAAGTGGAAGGCAATGTGAATTTATAGTTGCTAGAGTTTCGTCATGGTTCGCCATACCAGGTGATGAGTTTGCTAATCTGTAGTTAAGTAAATCAGATGGTCGTAGGAGCCGAAATGAGTTCAAGTTGCGGATACCGGAATATATGCCGGGCTGATAATGAATCCCGGCACTTGGGTCCATACCACAATATCCACTGACGCGACTTTTGAGGACAGTACTAATCATTACTACTAAGAACTGTTCAACGAGATAATCTTCAAGCTAAACGTACTTGAAATACAAGGTGAGATGAGGTATGCAAAGTTGGGAAAGAAAAACGAAGAAAAAAATTGCTAGCAGTATTGTATTGTGGGGTTATATAGTCCGAGTGGTGATGCCCATTCCCGCGGCCGCCATAAACAGTAGTGCAGTCCGTGATAATAACTTTACAAGGATGCCTACGACAGAGTAGAGATAAAAGGATATGTTGAGTGTCAGGGGAGAAGAGCAAAGGGGAGCGGAGTTCATAGCGATATGCAAATGGTAACGGTAGGCCAGCACCAGGACTGCATACAGAAAGCGGAAGGAAACCATGACGAGTGCGTTGTCGAATGCGTGTGCGTAAAGAGTAATAATGAAGGCGGGCAAGCGAGAGAGAAATCCAAATTGCAAAATCTAGATGAGACATGGAGGTGGACAGAGGGCAAAATGGGAGCAAGCGAGATGAATAGCACAGAAGGGAATAATGGTTATTAGGGGATTGTACAGTTGACTTTGGGTATACAGTTCCTTATACATCACCGACGTCTATATTGCTGTTGCTGCCATAAGGCAAGAGGGACGTCTTCGTCTTCCGTGAATCCGTTGACTTGGGGGTCTTGACCCTCTGTCGTCCGTGGTCTTCGCGCGCTCGAAGGCATCCCAGCATATGCACTGTGTCCTTTGCGAACCTTTCCATTCACATGTGGAGGTGTTTGTGAGGGTAACGCGGTTGCTGACAATGAACGTCCCGGCGTACGACCTCCCGACATCATTTCCTGTCATAAAAGCATGAGTTTTTTTACTTCATAGAGCATAACCGACGTACATGCGGTGGCGGCGAGCGTGATCGACGTGGACCAGAAGCGGAGGGAGGTGACGTCGAATTAGCTCGACCCTGTTGCCACCCTGACTGGTCAAGAGGCGCCATGGCACCGGGAGGAAGACGTTGCTGCTGCTGATTCTGCATCATGTCGTTTGGATAATAATACTCCTGTGCATTTGGATCGACCGCGCCCTGTCCCATATTAGAGTACATTTGCGGTTGCTGCTGCACCCGATACGGTTGTCCCATCCCAATGTTTGGAGGCGCTGAGGAAGTCCGGTTGGGGGGATCGTTATACCCGCTATAACTATACTCCTGCTCCATCACTCGGTGCTGCATCTCGTATTGAGGTCCTTTGACAGGCATTTCAGCTCGTCGGCCACCTCCACCCGGGGGTGCTTTCGTCAGAGCTCCGCGTCGAGGTGAAGCCTCCCTCTTCTTACTCTCCATCTGTTCTCTTTCCAGCCGCTCCTGCTCCGCACGTTCTCTCTCCGCCCGTTCCTTCTGTTCTCGTTCCCGCTGTTCTTGCTCCTTCTGTTCTTTATCCTGGTTCCCAGCGCCCGTGCCCGCAACGTTCGCCTGACCATTGGCAGGCGTCGTGGGGTTCTGCGCCTTGATGACACCGAGATACCAAAACATCAAATTACTGATCAGAACTTGCTCGTACAGTGGTCTGCGAGGATTTGCAAGTTTTATGTGGCTGAGCCTGTAAATGGCGCGTTCGACGTGGATAGGATACCGTGACCAATTATTAACGCCCGGACCTCCTTGTGAACCATTTGGCGACGAAGGAGGAACGTAAGACTTGGACGATTTTGAGGCGCCTAGTAGCGCGGCAGCAGCTTCGCGGCCAGCCGCACCACCGGAAATACCCATCGATGGGGGCCCGTCAGAATCTTTGCTCTTCTTCCCGCCAAACAAAGATCCAAAAAAACCGGACTCTTTCTCTTTGTCATTGTCTCGCTCTTTTTCTTTCGCAACTTTTTTCCCTCCCTTGTCACTTCCCCACTTGCCAAACAAGCCTTTCTTGTCTTTCTCTTTACGATGGTGCGCGGGAGGACTTGGGGGTACATGGGTGAATGTCGGCGGAGAAGAACCAGTAGGTGGATCGGGCGAATGAGAGGGAGATACACTCGGAGCTAAAGATTCTTGAGGCGATGGCGTCCGCGACGGTGGTCGTTGATCTGCTGAGGGTTCAGGAGCGAGTAGCCGCTGAGGCTGCGGGTGATGCAAGACGGGTTCCAGAGCTTGGAGAAGTGCTGCTTGATCATCGGGGGATGTCGAAGTTTGGATGGAGGGTAAGTCGTAAGCAAGCTCATCCGGCGGAGAAGGTATGATAACGACAGGCGTATTACTTTCTTCGTCATCCTCGCGTACGTAGGCATCGAAAATGAAAGCCTCTTCGCTATAAGATTCCGGCCTGGCTTGAGTTTCGTTTTCAAAAGTCCGTCGACGTTGTGCTGCTGTCAAGATGTCGGGTTCTCCGTGATCATTGGAAGTATCACTTGAAGTCCGTTTTTTGAGAGTGGTTGGCGCTGCGCCGGAGCGAACAGATGGGCCACGTCTGGTGGAAGAACCAAAACGACTGCCACCTTCTCCAGCAGAGCCTTTTCGAATTCTGGTGCGCGCGGCACGGCGAAGGATCTGACCGGGAGGCGGAACAATTATGGGAGCGTCTGCTTCGTCGCCCATCTCTGGTATTGCGTCTATGGTATCGATAGCTGTCAAGTGTAGATGTTGAATGAACGAAACAGATGAAAACAAAGCCAGCACTCACCAGTGGGGGATACGTTTAAGCTCAGACTTCGTCGCAAGACACTTCTCAGCTTGGATGGGTCGTCGCTCGCTGAGGCCTCTTCCGCCAGCTCCTCCAGCCTTTGCAAGTCACTTATTGTGAGCTGAGGCCCCCGATTAGTGACAAGACTAGACCGATTTCGTCTTAGCGGCACAATCTTTTCCTCCTCCTCGACGCCATCATTCTCCGATGGCTTGTACTGCCGACTCAGCATCGACTTCTTCCTTCCCAGGCCCCCAGATGAAAGCGTAGACATCGAACTGGACCGGCTGGGGGTGGTACTTCCATCTCCAGGCGGCGGTGATCTGGCGTGTTCCTTGAGAAAGGCACGAAATTCAGCAGGGGCAATTTCAGGATGGACGCTAGCTGGGACCCAAAAGAGGTGGAAAGGATCATCTGCAGGGTTGTTGGGGCCATCTGTGCTAGTCAAGCTGCTGCCATGGTCGGAACTGGAACCATCGTCGTGTGAACTGCTCGACGAATCACCGTCTGACGTCTGGGCTCCTGACCAATATGTACTCGTTGGGGAGGTCGGCGATGACTGATTGGGCAGGTCTGGGTCAATGGCAAGTGCTCCGAGCGTCGTCGAGCGCCTCTTGATGTCGCGGAGGGCTTCGACCTCGCGCTGAATGTCGTACGTCGAAGGCTGCATATGGTAGGCTGTGAAGAAGCTGGGAAAGCACTTAAAAGTGTGACAGAACGACCAAAGGAACCAAGGCCAGGGTGGTAGAGAAGGGAGTGATGAACGACGGGGGCGTCGTTGTCGTCGTGGCTGACGATGAGCAAAGGGACAGATTAGTGCGCAGGTACAAGTTTGGAATTACCGAGTGAGTTCGGCCGCCACAACGGCAGGAGCCACTTTCGCTCGATTTGGTCACCTCATTTTCTGATCTACGATTTTCTGTAAGATACCTTCCTGCTTTTGTATATTTTATCTCTAGATCGCAGCCTTTCTTCAATATAAATCGATGGTAGAAGATTATAATACAGCATTATCTGCGCCGCCACCTGAGCAGGCAATCACTTCGTCGCCAACCTGCTGTGATACAAATCTCAGCGCATGTAGTCCAAACGTTGCTGAAACACTGAAGAGCAGGACCGACACAGCAGACCCCATTCCTTCGTAGTTCCGTTCAAGTGCCACGGGGCCTGTTAAGAACTAGGGTCCAACACAGAACTCTCGCGACGAAGCTCTTGGATCACGGCCTGTGATGCAAGTCGTCAGATGGTCCGTTATCGCGCAAGAAAGACATATCCTGTACCGCTAGTGCTTCAGGGTTGACACCGCTTTCTATCATCCTCACGCACGTTGTTAGCGTCTCTCGGTCCAATCTAGTATTCAGAAGCTGTGAAATTTCGTGAAGGACTGTATGGAAGACAAGTTATGTACAAGATTCGTTATGAAAGCGACATTCTTACTGTCCAGGGTCTGCTGTGCAGAGCTGATACGTTCTGCTTCACGTGAGGACATGGCGATAGTGGCAAAAGAACCGTGTACGTTCTAAGATCCGCAAATGGCAATCAACGTCGTCCGGCTGTTAATTTCGGAGTGTTGAAACTTGAACAAGATTCGACTTCTTAGATTTACGACAACCAGGATGATGTTGGTTATCAACGTTAACCCCGCAGCAGATTGGCTGAAAACAAGAAACACTGCCACATCAAAATTAATACTTGTAGTTAATTAATTGCTCCCTACCTCTTGACTGTGTTCCGACTTTTCTGCGCGTTGAAGGAACCGTAGATTGAGAGCGCAAATTCGGAGCCGCGTTCAGACCCTGGACGATTGCTTATTGCATCGCAGATGACAGAACAGTCCGGCGGCAACGCTCGGCATCCTCATGTTTTTGGAGCTCGACCTCTCGAACTTGAGGGCAGGCAACTCTCGCCACGCAAATATGGTACAAATCTCGTTGCTATGTTACACAATTCAATTCAACGACAGTTTTTCCTACCAAATCCACAAAATCAAACACTATAATAATAGCCATCGGTATCACTAGTTCCAATATGCATTAGAATACATTTGAAGGCGAATAGACTCCTTCCTCGGCAATTGAGTTTATGCCCAACGCAATACTTACCATGATGGGCCAAGCCCCTTCTACTTATACCACTCAATTGCGATAAGCCCCCAGCGTGAATATTCGGAATCTTTTACTGAAACACAACTACCCCGACTCGGAGAAATAACTTAAAGCACCACCCAGCGCACCGCATTCCATTTGCGAAAGTGAATACTGTCAGTCTACCGTTAAAGCGGCCTTACAGGTCGAATTACAGCAGTGAATAGATGCAAGCGCTCGTCATGGAATAATGCCATTGGTCCTTCGTGGGGCCACGGTTTCATCTCCTTCAAACTCCGGCAGGAGGCTAAATTTACAAGTCTCGAAAACAAAAGTCCGACAAACTGGCCATACCGATATTAGTTATGGACAATGACAAAGCGATATCAAGAAGGAATTGTCTGTAACATATTCATCAACCTACACGAGGGAAGAACAACAAAAATTTGGTCGCTTAGAGTTGATGTCCAGGTGACGAATCTGAGCTTGAAAATATCCTTTAGCAGAGTCCATCTTGGGTCTGGGGAGGACTCTGTTTCTGCATGTGGAAGACGAAAGGCGCCTCTCGTCGTGTCATGGGCCTGAATGGAAGCAGAAACGCCAAGGGCAGTTCGGTCGCGTCATCTAGTCTCGAATGTAATACAGTGCCTGCTGTATATAGAAGTAAAGAACCCCAGTGAAACACCATCGACAATTTTTGGTGATGAGTAAGTTATACGTAGACATCCCAAGACACTCTCGATCTTCAGTGTCCCAGAAGGTCTCAAGAATCAGCCAGAGGCTCTGGAAAAGCAGGGAGTCCAAGGAGAAATTAGGCAACTGTTGTTCGTAAGTTCTAAGTGTGCGGTCTCCTGAGTTTATATATGGGCAACGACTATAAACTTGAACATTCGTCCTCTTTAGCACTGTTCTAATGGAGTAGTACGGGACCTAGGACACATCAAGTTGATGGATGCTAAGTATCATCACGACATCAAAGATTACATACAGACGGAGGTAAGCGCTGTCCGAGGAGAATCGACTGCTAGTTCGTCTGAGATCTCTTCATACCAATCCTTTCATTTGTACAGAGTTTGGATGCAGGTAAATCAGCAATAATAGGTGTACCACAAGAGAGATGCTGCCAGTGAAAATGGTCAAGACACAAAGGGATGTGCACGTATGCTACTTATCCTTGAAGTAGAACAATTTTTACGCAGGTACTCAACTTAGAGACAGCTGTCTAGAAGATCTCGTAACAAAACCTACACCAGCAATGAAATCAACAGAAATCATACGTCATGCGGGTAAGAAGAACAGAGCTCCTAGGGAAATCCTGTAGACATCGGCAGTAATTCAACCGAAGTGTAGATCGTAGCTACGATAGATGAGCAACAAAGAAACAGATTTAAGCACGCTGATACAAAACAGTCAGTCCTAGATCCGCATATCGATATTTCTAGACAAGCCACTCATAGACGACTGCCCCCAGCCCAAGTTCTTGTCAGAAGTATGATGACACAAGTTGCTGCACCATGACGGCGATGACTGATAAGATGGAGCAACCTAACTGCTGTGTGGCAGTCGTCGTTAAATATCTGAAGACAGGTGAGCTGAGATCTGTAAGTGTAACTTCCGAGAGCCCAAGGATTCAAAAACTAGCAACACAGTATTGAGGATCTACGCCGTCCATAGCAAAGATAGGATCCTGGTACGAGCAAGGAATAAGGACCAGGAGCAGTCAATCCAGCGGCATACCATCTTGGGTGACCGATACATACACGTTGTGTCAAGTAATGCAGGTTCATCTACGATGGCAAGTTAGACTGAGCGAATACATAAAGAATGTTACAGCATACTTCAGTCAATGATGCGGTCGTATACATATAACGAGTTTATCTCCCAATATGCCTCGAAGAAAGCGTAGGGATTGTTGTCTACAACTACAAGACGATCATTCACATAACCTTCACAATGAAACGAAATCTTCGTGACTTACACTGCTGGCAAGAACCACAGCTTTGATCACAATTCGAGGAAGGAAAAGCGGCACCTGCCCAGTCACCCTATCACGGAAGTTCGCGTTAGAAAGCCTCTAAAGAAAATCGAAACCTTACGCAGAATGTAATGTCAAAGACCGTAACATGACCAGCATCGAAGTGGGTATCGTAACCGCATTGGTCGACGGGGAATGAAGCGTCCGGAGTTCTCCAGTTATCCGTGCAGATTTGATTAGACTGAGGCGGCTGA
This sequence comes from Armillaria sp. CMW 4456, assembly GCA_028551335.1. Taxonomy (NCBI): domain Eukaryota; kingdom Fungi; phylum Basidiomycota; class Agaricomycetes; order Agaricales; family Physalacriaceae; genus Armillaria; species Armillaria sp. CMW 4456. The sequence continues at coordinate 247,709 of JANDKJ010000271.1, forward strand.
AGTACTTCTAGCGGTATAGAGTCGCAGTTTCGGGGCCAAAACCACACCCTGACACCGTTGATATCGTCTTTTGTCATAGCGTAGTACCCTCCACCATTCTGATTGAACGCGGTTCCATATGAATTAGGCTGAGTGAACGCAGTGCCGCAGCCTTGGTTGTAGTTGACTGCTGCGTCGCAGTTGCTGGAGACGGTGTTTCTTTCCGAACGTGTCTATAATGATAAAATTCACTAAGCGAAGAGGACATACCCATTTTGATTACGCGTGTTCGGCATAGTACAGTTTCCGGTTGTGTGAAGAGAGGAGAGATTGTCACGATTAGTATTAACACCTAGATAAGTACTAGTCACCAAGAAAGGTCTGGCAGGTTCTAAATGGTACACACCTTCAATGATATCAATTTCTCCTCCCTGAGGCCATGAACCATCCTTGCTTACAGTCCAAAAGGCGGGCCAAGTACCACACCCGACTGGCATGTGTTGGACATCCAATATCATTAGCGACTGACAATGTGAGGTCCGAGAAGATATCCGGATGCTGTTTCTGCCTCTTGCGCCTTGTGCGACGATACTATATGCATCTGCACGCATGATGAACTTTGAATTGTCGGGTGATGCTATGATATGTTTGAATGCTCGCCTAACACATGGAAGAAAATGCGGTACCATAGGAAAGGTTGGTGGCTATTGCTGTGTCTTTGTCGACGTAATTAACCCGTCCGTGGGTTGGGTCATCAAAAGTCTCCCAATTGAACGAATCGAAAAAGTCGTTGCCTTGGAGAACCTCTGCTAAGCGGAATGTCGGATTAGCAGTCACTATAGAAATGAAAATAGAAACAGCGAGAAAATATAGAGAATACATGTCCAGGATAGTGAGGGTAGTGGCGGTAACGAACAAAGTCGACAGACTACAGAGGGCCAAAGCGATCCCAGCCTGTCCTGATTTGGAATCCACATTGCCTTTTCTTTATTTCCTTTCTCGTCGGTCAGACCTTCGACTTTGGTGTATCAGGAATCTTTGGCACATAACCAAGCAGTAACGATGCATGAATAAAGGTACAACAGTGACTTCAGGTCCACAAATTCATTTACCGCTAGAAGTAGGTTTTCCCCATAGTACGACTGGTTAGTAACCATCTCATGAGGCAGGTTCCGTCATTTCTCGGGAACCTGCAAGGATGTGTCAACGACAGGCTGAATTCTGTCTGAAAATACATCAGCTGCACCGTTAGAAGAAGAATTCCGACATACTTTTCTGGGAAAAAATGCCTAAATAGACATTATACCTCCGTCCCTACGGCTGTCGTCGCGTTTCGACAGAAAGAAATAGTGTACCATACCAAAAATTCAGGCGTTGGCGCTCGGCTTCACTAGACAAATCTAGTTCGGTTCTGTAGTCTAGCCCTTAGGAGATTGCACTCTGGATTTTGCTGAGCAAGCGACGTGACCATGCCAATTCCTGGGAGAAAGCAGCAAAGCAAGAAGTACAACCCTGCACCACCCAGCAGTCCGAAGTTGCAGAAGGAGCATGTGGGTCAAGTTCAACCGGCATTTGCCGGAAAATGACCTCGATCGATTGATCAGGGATTAACGGGTAAATCCGAGGGTAGTCGGTGCCGTCTTCTCCAAACATGGTCATCCGCCTTGAGCTTGGATTTACGCCGCCGAGTTGGAAATTTGGTTACAAATTACGGAACTATCCGTACAAAAGGTGAGCTAACCCTGAGCCCACCCAAATTCAATCATCTGCACTCGTCTCCTCCATGTTCTAGGTAAAATATTTCAATGATGCAGCAAAGTTCAGTCATCGTTACCTGCCCGCGTGTCAAACTATTTCTGTACGATTCCGTTGATTTGAATCGCTTATTTCAAGTCCTCCGGATTTTTATTCCCTCCATGACGGCGACTGCATGTTTTTCGGCAGAACATAATAAGTAACTTGAAAGTTTTTGCGCAGCGGTAGCTCCAGAGTTTTCACTAGCGGCAAATCCAGAAGGCCTAAAAGAAATTACCATCCTCTAGGTCCGAGTGTCAACATAATTACCTTGACTACTATTGAGCCGACCGTTTACTTCGTATGCTTTATAATTTCCGTCCTCCTTGGTCTGTATACTGCACCGTCTAACTTGCGCACCGTTTTTACTGAGCAAGCTCTGGTATAGCTTCCATATCAAGGACATACCACGGGTATCTAGGACGCGTAACTCCATGACGCGTAGTTGCATGAAAACGCGTAAACGTAAGTCGGGCATCAGACATGTAGTCAAAGGACCGCCATCTCCACCTGGTTATCGATAGGCGAGGCACAACTGATCGTCAAAAAAATTCTGTCGTTTGCTCAAACATCCGCCCCATATATGTTGCGCCAGTTCAGGCAGCTGAAGAATTATTGGCCTTGTACATATTTGAAAATGTGAAAATTGTTGCATAGTACGTGGAAACCACCATGAATTGTACCCTTCAGAGCATCGCTTCGCGAATTCGCGAAATGAGTCCGACAATCCAAAGATAGCATTCAATGCGGCACGACTCATTACGTAACAATTGAAATTTTGTTCTTCACCACCATCTTGCCACCATCTGCAGTCGTCATGGCTCCTTCAAAGGCAGGCAAGGCAGCAGCCGAAAAGACGAAGAAGGAAAAAATACACCATCCACAGTCCCGAAAAGCAGGACAGCTAGCGCGCAAAGCACTTAGAAAGGGCAAACTCGGAGGCCAAGCGTCTGATCGGGGCAAAAAGCACCATTTACTTGGTCCGTATACATGCTGACAACCGGGACACCACTGACTGTCATCTACCAGCTGATTTCTACGGATTCTTCTACCACTCTCTTCCTGAAGAGGGCGTTTTGACGCTCGACGAGCTTCATGGTCTCCTGCGAGATGTATGGTTGACGAGACACGACACCGAGTTAGAGGAAGAGAAAGCCTTACGGAGAAAAGGCAGACCCAAAAGTGTGAAAGAAGTCAAATTGGAGGAGATAAAACTGCGAGAGTCGGAGGAGTATCGCACTGGTTTCGGTATGTGCATATTGCCTATATTTCCTTCTTCATCCAGTTTACGTGGGCGCAGAAGTAATCGATCTAACCCACCGACCCACTGTGAATCTGTTTCGACGGTGGGATCAGAAGGAAGTTGCCTTCATTCAGCTGTTGCGATTCATTCGTATATCAAGCACCAATTCAGGTTCCATTGTTATCTCGAGGCCTGGGAAGCATCACAGCATGGTCGAATCAGTGGAACCGAGTCTGGCAGACGTGGAGATGATTGACAGCTGAAGTAGGCATTGTGCAGGATGATATCCGTTGGGTCCACCATCTGTCGACTGCGATCCTATCAGCGAAGCTCTTTGCTCATGTAGTCTTTTATATACCATTGATTTTTGTAGGCAAGGCGGACGAAACCTTGGCGACAAGTGCCCGCGACGGGCGAAGAGCCGAACACTTGAAAATGAAGTCACTTAGCCCCATTGTCTTGGATGGAACTTAACGCATCATAGCATGACTCAGTTGGACCATTTGGTTTCTCTTGGGATCTGATTGGGCGTGCCTAGCTCTACCCTGGACACGGTAGATAGAGGGGCCAATGAGCATCCTCTCCGGTTGCCCAGACCGCTTAACAGGGTCCAGAACCTGGATCAGAAACATGATCTTCCGGTCCCTTGAATTGCAAAAATTGCCTCCGTGCCGCAGGTACATATGGTAATATCATCTGCAGATTTTGTTTTTAGCTTTTCCATCATCGTGTGCTTTATAAAGGGATGATCAACCCCAACTCACCCACTTCCTCTCCGCATTTCACCACAGCATGCCTGTGGACTTGAAGCAACCCCAAGTTCTCGTGGTACGTTTCTCCTCATGTTCTTTCGCTGTTGCCTGGTGCTCATGCATGTCTCGCGATCAAGGTTGGCGCTGGACCCTCTGGTCTTGTACTCGCTCTCTCACTTATTCAGAATGGCGTCTCGGTCCGTATCATTGACAAAAATCCTGAAATACGTGCAGGTCAACGGGGGGCAGGGATCATGGTAAGTTTTGTTTCATCCTGGTACGTTTGTAACCTGACATCAATTTTCAGCCGCGGTCATTGGAGTTGTTTGAACTCCTTGGCATCTCAAAACCTATCCTCGACATTGGCTTCGTTACCCCTCCAGTAAAAACATACGATCTACACAAGGGCTTGGAATGCTCGGGGACGTTTGAAATAGCCCCGTACATGGAACCCACAGCCGCGTTCCCATATGTAGGCGGCGCTTCATGCATCTTGACACAACGCGTAACTTATTCTCCGTGTCTTGACAGCTTAACATACTGTGCCTCGGGCAAGATCATCTAGAAACTATTCTTCGGAGAGAACTGGAAGAAAAGTACCATTGCCCGGTCGAACTGGGCACGGAGCTTCTTTCGTTCTCGCAGGAAGACGACCGCGTTCACGCATCATTGAGAACGCTTGATGGTACGCAGCAAGATCTTACGTTTTCGTGGTTACTTGGAGCCGATGGTGCACGGGGAGTTGTGCGGAAAATGTTGGGTCTCTCTTTCCTGGGGGAAACCAGCAATATCGATAAGATAGTGGTGGGAGATATTTTTATCGAGGGGCTGGAACAAGAGGCGCGTCTACGGTTCCCTTTCTGCCCGAGCCCCACGTTCTAATGAATTCCTCAGTTTTGGCATATGTGGGGTGATGCCGGAAGCACTTTGTAAGTTCACGAAATCTCGGTCCGTCGAATGTTCCTTATTCAAGTATCTCGTACAGAGTCAGTCTCCGGCCCACGGAAACACCCTCGTTATTCAATTTCATCCTTACCGGAAAGAACATTGATAACGCTTCATTGTCCCATGACTTGGATGGTCTTCGAGAGACGTTTATCCGGTGTACGGGGGCGGGCGACTCTGTCAAATGGGGCAAAATAGCATGGGTCTCAAACTACCGGTATGTTCAAGCCTTGACGAAGTGTTAACTCGTAGCTAATGAAACAGACCCAATATCCGGATGGTTGACAGCTTCGGAGAAGGGAGGGTTTTCTTGGCCGGAGGTGAGCACGGTTGTTATCTGTTACCAAACTTTGTTCAGTCATCTAATTGTTTTTAGACTCAGCGCATGTGCATAGCTTCACTGGAGGCCAGGTGGGTCATTCTGCATAAAAATGCAGGGAAACACCCTGACTTTGATCCAAACGCATAGGGCATGAACACCGGAATCCAGGACTCGTTTAACCTCGCTTGGAAACTGGCATTAGTACAACGGGGTCTAGCGTCCCCCTCCCTCCTCCGAACATATACCGAAGAGCGCCTTCCCGTTATCGCCGAGATGCTCAACCAAACGACCGTTCTACTGAAACAAACATTCATAAAAAAAGAAAAACCCTCTGTTTGGACTCGGGGTGGCAGCCTCCTCCAGCTTGGCGTGAACTATCGATGGAGTTCCGTAGTGGTCGACGAGCAATCTGACGATGAGGACTACTACTCTGATGATGAAGATGACTTCCCTGATTCATATGGGGAAGACCTTGGCGCCCAACTACGTGCCGGCGACCGTGCCCCTGACGCCCCGGGGCTGCTGAACTTAGTATTAGAGGAAGACAAGCCGGCATCATCAAAAAGGCTCTTCGAGCTCTTCGGTTCCTCCCACCATACGATATTGGTCTTCGTGCGGGACCTCCACCGATGTTCTACAATACTAAAAGGGATCTCATCATCCTGTCCAAAGGGACTCATCCGGACTGTCCAAATCGTCCGAGCTGACTTTGGACGGCATGTGGAATGCGGCCCATTCTGCGCGGATTACACGGTCGAGGATACACGAGGGCATGCATATGATGCGTATTCCTTGACCGAAGGCTGTTGCGCCGTGGTGGTCAGGCCTGACGGCTTCATTGGGGCAATCGTGCAAAACAACAATGGCCTACGGCATTACTTCCGTGGAATATTCGGTTCGAACTAATGCCATTATTGCTCTTTGATTAGGTTCCTCATACCACTACGCTAATTGATATACCTCAATCAATGTAATTCCCCTACTTATCATACTGGGCCCGGGGTCGGTTAGGCATTACTTTTGTAGCTGTATTGTTGTAACATATCACAAGGATTTCACCCCAATGACAAAGGGAGTCGTAAAGCCGCTGTCCGCGGAGCAGGGGCGAAAGGCAGAATGGTTAAACTCAACTTCGCCCTTGAAGCCATGGAGAAAGTCAAGCCAGGCACCATTAGTTTGCCTTTTGAGACCAACGATCCATATTGGCAGAGGTCAAGGCGGGGAACTCAGACCTCGACATGGCAATCATCGGTTATCATGAAGACCTATGAGCGGTTGCTTGACCAAGTTGTGTGGACATGTCACTCACCCGTATCGAAAGGTACCTTAACACTCGTTATTGACAGCCTGTAATGGTCATCCCTGAGGCCTGAGTACTTTACGAGGGTATTCGCAAAGACTACAGATAAATACATTAAGTTTATGTGTGCATGGATGTAATGAACCCAAACCCTTTGAGATTCCCGTCGACTAAGGACACAGTACATTGGTATCAGAATGATGCCGACCATGACGGTTGGTGAGATATTTCTTCGGCTACAAGATGAGCCCCGATACATACTAAATATGATATTTACCGTTTTACTCTTCAGAATTACCGGGTCCATTGTCCATTATGAAGACGGATGGCCAATAGGAAATTTCCCTGTGTCAAACGCCCGCGTCAGTGCAGGTGGACCGAAGAGGTCAGTCACTTGAGCTGGACTCGACCTAATTCACCGCGATCGTTACCCAAAAAAAGGCCTTCGTAAAACCGCGATGCGAGGAACAATGCTGATAAGAGAGTTATACGAAATTTTGGCATGCACGGAGCTTCACGATTACTGCGTCGGCTTGTAAGTAGCCTCTGCTGGCGACTAATAGATAAGCTGACGCCAGTAACGATTCCAAAGGTTATACGCCACTTGCTGTAAGCCGATCTTCGCAAGACGCCTCAGGCCTAGACAGTGCAAAGCGGGCCAGTATCAGGTCACCCACAGACTATCTCTAGAGCCCCAGTGCAATCTGTCTACCGCACTGACGATAGCTTTGTTGCCACCAAGTATGGAAGGTGGACCGGGCAACAATGCTTCAGGGACATATCCATCATCATAGAAGCTTCCGATGTCATATGAATCAGGCCCAAGGGACTCTGTCCAGGGCTACAGGGAAATGAATTATGAGCGGTAAGTAATATCTCGGAACCGAAACAAAAGGTGGAACGAACGCTACCGAACCGCCGTGGGAGGTAAAGCCACATAAGCGCTTCGATCACACAGTGCCTCCGTTACTACTTACATTGCCTCGATCGACTACACATGTACGACATCGCAATGATCCGTGACCCTAGAGGGAATTTCAACGCGGCCACCATTCCTCGATGAATTTTATCATATCGATAAAGGCAATTCGGCCAGACCGGGATACTGCTAATATTTGATGGCCCAGCGGGCGAAGATGCTGTGTTGTTAGCTTCCTGGTTAGCGTCGGGTGCAGATCAGTGAAGCCGGATAGACTTGTGATATACCCAAGTGAAGATGTCCGTCCGTGTAGGCTCGCTGATGAGAGTGCCAAATTATAATATCTGCAAGGGTTCTGATCAGCCAGAGAGGTCAAATAATGCCACCGTTATTAATGTACCAAGTTGTGGACTCACGGCAAGGTGCCTTGCTTGGTTAAAAGAAGCGAAAGCTGATCATAGGATGATCCCTACGGATTCGAGAAAGATCAATGATTTAAGTGTAAATTGTATTGCGATGAATAACACACCCTCACGGCATATACAGACCGTGATCGGTTGGAATAGGCACTGCCCACAGTAGTATGCGAAAAAATAATGTGGCCGGAAAAGCAAAAGCAGCGGGTCTTACATTGTGATACGACAAGAATGATTGGCGAAGGAACTCAGTACTGGAGCCGCAAGATGTTTGCCGTAAGCTTAGCCTGCGTTTCGTGGTCGAATTACAGCAAATCAACATGACCGGCAACTGTTCAGAGCGAGCGAATTTGATTATTTTAGCAGTGTGACCGCGCACAGAAAACAGAAGCTTACCGCGCCCAGGTGACTAGTCGCAAGAGAATTGATCTAGTCATTGGCTCTCCGTACAAACTGACCTGTTCTTCCCGCACCGGTAAACCCTTCCAGTACGTTGCAACTACAAGCTGGCCGACTCGGAATTATGTTCAACAGAAGTGGCACAAGCGGCATTATGCTGCTATCCCGGACCTTCATCCTCCGTATCTGTATCCAGCACATGGAAAATCTGTCGTTGAAACTCCTTTACCGTCGTGTAAGGGCCCCACAATGTACCGACAGCATGATTCTTCTGAGGGTGGTGACCGCCCATTCATTGACCATGCTGCGACGTTATGTGATTTTTTTTGCTCATACGTACCCTGTTTCCTTGTTGCATTTGTAGCGAACGACCAGTTCGAATGAAAGAAACGCATGCTACAGAATGGAGCTCGGCTTTTCGGTCCGAATGCAGAGCACGTGTTTCTCGTTGCAGGCAGCTCACGTTAGTCTCATCTTCGACTGTAACAACGTCCGACGCCTGGTAACATGGACATAATTCTGGCGCGCCAAGGCCTTTCGACTACCTTGCAGTCAATTGTTAGCCAAACAGTACATTTGGACAAGGCGAGTTGGAACGTTGTAGTAAGAGTTTCGGGAGTCACTGACAGTATTGGCACAGAATGAATCAGAAGTGTCTCCGGACGAATCCTATGCTAGAACGAACAACATTCCTTCAAAATCTGATCTTTGTCTCCAAAGTTCCACTTCTCAGCATTCTGGTTCCTGGCCAACTGACGGATCATACTCCATGACCTCTGACATTCCCGCCACTTGCATATCTGAAGATCTAGACAACGATTCTGGTACTCCTGCGCTCACACCATCCTCCTCTGTACTCTCGGATCTGAAGTCTTGTGAAAGACCCGATGTTACATACGTGGCAATCATCAAACAAGCTCTTCTATCTTCTCCGGATCACCGTCTCAGCCTCTCAGAAATATACGACTGGATCACAACAGTATATCCCTTTTTCAATCCTGCGACAAAGTCTTGGAAGAACAGCATTCGACACACCCTAAGCAGCTATCAATGTTTCCGAAATGAAGCTCATGGTATATGGGCCATCGACGACGTGGCACTGGACAGCTCTGGAATTGGCTCTCTTCAGAAACGTGACTCTTCGAGATTAGACGGCGTCAAGAAGAAACAGGCGGGTACGAGAACTAGTTTGAGAAAAAAAGATCCTTCCGTCCCAGAGTTCGAGACTCGCAAACGAGAGATAGAGGGCGAGGCGGATGGAGAGTCTAGGCAATTAAAAAAGGGGAAGAAAGCGCGTCCTTCTACTGCAGCTGATACCGTCCAAGAAGAAGGATCGTCATCCTGTCCTTCGTTTTGGCGATCATCGCGGATTCTCAGGGACAATGAGAGAATGGCTGCGAGCGATCACGGTTCAGACAATACGATATATCGCAGGCCTAGGCTAGTGCCGGTTCAATCTTGGGCAACGTTACCTTCGACCTGGAGTTGAGTGGGCACTCGAGTACGACCTTGGCACCTGATGGACACCTTTCGTTTACGTGGATGTGCAATTGAAACTTGGAATCTCGCTCCACAATTTTGATTATTATTACGTTGGGTCTTTGGAAATTCCTGCATTTAATCAGCTGAAATTAAATGTTAATTACCATAATGAATACCCAGTATGAGCGAGAAGATAACTTGAGGATTAAACCTCAAAATATCCCTGAAGCTCACCCAAGTACCGCTGTCGTTGCCGTTGTGTATCTAATATCATGCATAAGAAACGAGGTAACGCAGTAGCAACGACGAAATGAGGATCCTAATAGCGACTATTGGCTGTCCAGATACGTTAACGGGGTAGACATCGGAGGATGCATAATCAAAAAGGTAAATATGCTGAGGCTTCAGCGAATGAGTGCATGGTCAACAATTCACATAAGATAGGCGACGCAGACGGTAATACAGGATGATACACTTAACAATTGCGGTCATAAATAAGTATGAATGTTCTTGAGCTCCTTCAATACATCCAGCATGACGCCCAAGGCTATGACACCGAAGCTCTGGGGACCGAAGGATGTCGTGCCATCCTCCCAGCTATCATGCAAAGCCTCTTGGGCTGCCATCCAACCCGCCCAAGCACGATTGAACTGTACACAAAGGTGCTCAATGTCCCTTTCGAGCTCATCGTTTGCGACGAGATCCAGATCTTCATCGACAGAGTTGTCATCGTCATCAAATTCCTCCTCGTCATCGTCCTCCGGAGGAGGGAGAAATTCTCGCCGTATCGCTCGTGCGAGCTCTTGTGTCTGTAGTAGAGTGTTCACTTGTAATGAACTATAGGATGAAAGATCGGAAGTCTGGTACACACCTGAAGGTTCATGGACGCAGTGGTCTCTCTGCGCTTCTTGTGATCCGAGTAACGTTCCATAATACACCCACAGATAAGTTCGGCTTCAGAGAGATGTGCCGTTGACAACTTGTGGACGGTATGTGCTTTGGCTATTGCTAACAATTGCTGGCAATATTCGTCCAAGATATGGCACATTTCTTCAAGATCATTTTCATCGGGATCCATGCTCAAGTTGCTGGCCCAATGAAGGTGAGGTCCCAACAAAGTCTCTAGCATTTGGTAGTCGACAAATTCTGCTTCACGTCTGCGCGGATGATACTCATCGTCAGGGACACTGCGATAGAGTATGCCGAGTATTTTCTTGCTCGGATAATACCCTGGTCCCTCGCTGGGATTAACGCCCTCGCCGGACAGATAATCAGGTCGTCGTAGTCCATCTGGGGGTCGGGGAAGATCCGTAAAGTTCACAGGAGTTCCCACCTTAGGGTAGTCGACAGCATGAGAGGCCTTCTCGGCTAGAAGCAGACATTCTTCACAATCGGCACCTTTGAGATCAGAGATCCTCAAGTGAAGTGAGGAGATGTATCCAAGGAGATCAGATTTGATCTGACAAAGAGTTAGAGTATTGACCTCGTCTGAAGAAATACACTGACATAGTTTATTACAAACTCTGCGACTTCGGCTTTACCGCATACATTGGTTCTGACATCAGGGGGCAACGCTTTATAAGAGCCGGGTTCCGCAGTGAACGGTTTAGGTGGGTGCAATGTTTTCTAAATCCAGAATAAGAAAGCCTAGTATATAAAAGTAGCGTCTTGGACGTACGTCAAGGATGACATTGTAGATATCACCATCTAGGTCTCCTCCTCCAAGACAGGAAGGTAAGCTTCTGCTTCCCCTGGTCATACAATGTGAGGAACAGAAGCCAGTGCGCTGTTATGAAACACTCACTTGCACGAAAAGACAACCACATTCACTAAATGATTCAATTCCGGCCTTCGCACTGCTGTTGCAAACTGGACGTCTCCAGGGTGGATTTGAGGGCTACGCGTGATGAGAACTCGACCTTCAACGGCCACACGTTCGTTTGTGCGCGGATCAAAAATTGTGGCATACACTTGACCTTCGTCGAGACAATCCCACTCATCGGATACGCCAATTAGAGTGTATGATCCGGGAACCCGAATTCGCGCACGGTGCTTGATCTCCCTCAAGATATGGGTGACACCGTACGCGATAGCTGTCTTGAGTAAGCCATACTGTAGTCCGGATTCAGATAGTTCCACCTGTAGAATCCTGGCCATATTACGGAAGAGAGATTCTAGGTGGAAGGAGGCACCGAGACCGTGATGGGTGAATGTGGTAGCAGCGGCGTCGAGAGACTCCTTGATCTGGCGTACTTCGTCGATGGCTCGGTTCTGAAGATCTATGAAGCTCTTGTGCGGAACGTCGTGGTGCTCCAGCAGGGCTATCATTGGTCGGTTGAGGTAACAGTAAATGGGTTTCGCTGATGTAGTCGTTATGTCTAAGCTGCGAATGTTTTCCGAATCAAATTTCGTCTGTGATGGACGAATCGTCAACCCCTTCCCTGTTAGGGTGGGATCCAAAAACAAGACGCCCTTGGTTCCACCAAGTCGAAACTGCAGCGCTGAGGGAACGTATCTGGCGTGTCGTGCGACCTTTCCCTTGACAATTGTAATGAGTTCGTGCGAGATTGTCGAGCACCCGTCGGTGAAAAGGGCATTGGTACCGGAACCGGCAGTTCGGTCCGGGATATATGTGATCATGTCAGGGGAGATCTCCACTGAGGGCATTGACGTCGAGAACATCTGGCCCCAACGGGCACCCAGCAAAGCAGGACGATGAGCGACCCTGGTAAAATCACCCTACACAAAGGCGAGTGGGAAAAGAGTCGTCAAAGCAATATGATGCTCACCAGCTGTCCACGAATGATATCTGCAGTGACTAGGTCATCGTGGAATCTGAATGGCGTCACAAAGGAGAAGGAATAATCCTTCAGTCCACTCATTGAGTAACCAAGAAAGTCGAACTTGCGCCCTGCGACTTGAACTCCGTCCGTAAGGACGGGACGGTATCTTTTCTCTAAAAGGTTATTGATCGAGAGCGTCGGTTCACGGCGCGGCTTCCCCTTGTCCTCGTCTTGAAATGACACACGAAGGAAGGCCTCATTATTGTTGTAGCGCCGTAAAACACTGTTGGACTGATCTGGGAGGGGGCCCTCCAAGAACTGCGAAGTGGGAGTGACGATGAGATGATAGGACTGGTATATCGCTGGAGAGGGAGCAAAGCGCCGCTTTGGCACTCTGCTTTCCGCTATGTAGGCCTCCACTGCTTCATGGAGCAGACCAGTAAGGTCCTGCTCTGCTCTGTCTGACGCAGTTGCAGCTAGCTGCCGTTTACGGGTCCTACGATTTCGGCGTTTGCGACTCAATTTTGTCCCTAACTGTGACGAACTTGGATTCGGCGCCTGGTGGCTGCCTGGTACGTGAGACGAAGTAGATGATGCATTTTCTACAGGTCGGGCGTATGCATGGTCCCTAAGGCTGGGAACATTCAGGACAGAGGTGAATTGACGAAATGCCGACGCAGCGGTGAGGCTGTCGTGATGAGCCTCTAATTCGTGCAGCGCAGTACGAAGATTCAGTAACTCTGAAGCTTCTAAAAGCCCTGCCCAGTAGGCTTTCTCAACCTCGAACGCAAGAGGGAAAGACAAAGTACGAAGCTCGACTTGTAGAGCATTCAGCTGGTTGTGGCTATATCCTTCCTCTCTCTGAATTTGAGTTATTGAACGGTCAATGGGGAAAGGTAGATGTATCTGTTCACACCGACGCAGAAAATCGTGCGCGTCAGCTGGCTTGTCATAATGCAGACATAATCCTTGGGAAAGGAACGGTGAAAACTGACAGTCCATGCGAAGCGAGGAAAGCCGCTCTGGTGTAGGCGAAATGTCAAGAAGCGAGGCAAAAGAATTGAGCACTTCAAAAGTCGCAGGAAGAGACGATTGGACATAGATATCGCATCCGTTGCCTGATGACAAGATAGTCTTGATGGTGGCAGCGCGATACCAAAAGGATATTCTTTTTTCCATTGCAGGCCCGAACAGGCTCATAAATGAGGACAATGGATGGTTCTCATCATCGGGTTGATCAACGTCGATCCTGAGCCTGCGCAGGTCGGGATCACATACAACAGTGCCCCGAATAGTGAGCTCCGTAGCGAAAATGCCTGTACGGAGGATGCACCCAAGTCCAATGGAGATTGTTGGTGATGGGCGCGCGATGTCTGCGTGTGTCTCTCGTTCAAGACGGACAGATTCAGGATCGACCCAAGGGCGCGACGTAACTGAACCTACACGGGCCTCATTGACAGGACGGTTGGAAGGCGTAAAGGAGACTGTCCTCCCCGCTATACCTAAGTCTTTGTATAGCTGCAGGAACACGTTGGCCGAGTTGGTATCCGAAAATGTTACCAGACCCATACCGCGGTGCACCTTTGATCCTTTTTTGCGGAAAAGTTCCACGCCAAAATTCAACGGTGGCGAGTCAGGATTCTGAATCGGTGGCATGTGTATTTTTGCCGCTAGAAGGATGCGGAGCTGCTCTTCTGATACCGAGAACGGTACGTTCCGCACGAATACTTCCATGGCACCTGTGAGATATGGGAATGACGATAAATGTCTGTAAGGTCAATTGAAGGTCAGAGAGATGGTATGAGAATGTTATCATCTACTTCATCGCTTGTGCCTCATATGTATCAACCTAGGCGCTGAAGAATCGATAACGGCTCAAAGCGGTGGGCTCTTCCTGCCGACCCGGGAACAGTTTAACATCAGCTGACAGAGACCTAAAAACACTCGAACTTGTGGATCAGAGGTGTAAGATGCTCTGAATGATAACGCCAAGCCTATCCACCATTGACACTCATAGCGCCGGCCCTGTTCAGCTGGAACTCCATTGCATAGACTCGGTGTGACGACCTACAAATTTCGGTAAGCATACACACGTCGCCCAATCAAGAGTTTCTTCGTCGAAAATAATTACTATCCAAGTCAGCCATACACTCCCTCGTCGCTGTACTGTATCTGACCACACCATATAGTTCCTGCTGAAGGAACAACATAGAGCCATTGGACATCGTGCCCAGTAAGATGCCGTCCAAGCTGTTGGGTGTCGAACAAAGCGATCTTGTAAGGCCCGTTACAGAGAAGTGACTGGATATGCATAGATTCACGTGAAGTCATAGAGCGGCCTAAATACATATGCAAACGAGCCATCTTTGGCTTCCCAGATACACAACCAGCTCAAATGTTTAGCTTGGTTCGTCGCCAGTGCCGCCTCTTGGCATTGTACTGCACCCCAAATCAGCCAAAAGTTCATGGAGTCACTGTACACGCACCTGAATCTTAGTGTCAGTCTTTAGGCGGAACCATTGGGGAATTGGCCTGCATCACAGTCAGTACAGCGGAGCAAGTTTGCACTCAATGATTGCACCTGTTTTGCCTTCCAGCCTTGGCCAAAATGCGCTTTGTTCTGAATGTCTTTTGGGAAGGCTAGGTGATTAACAGCTTAGTACAGGAAATGTAAAACATTGAGCAAAATGTCCACCATTTGGGTCCGTACGGCGTTGACGATGGAGGGAAAAATTAAGGTTTGGACACTGCTTTGTAACTGTGTAGTCCCGCATTAGGATATAACTTCTCACACTCACTGACTTGTCTTCGATAAGTCCGTCTTTTACAAACTACTCAATAAATTTACACAATCCGTCCAAATAGCAGACAAGAAGGCCATCTTGCTAGCTCTACCACAGTCCACTCGGCGTAGTAGTAGACGCATTCAAGCTTTCATCGAATTGCCATATACCATGCGTAAGCTCGTCTACATTATTCAAGAAAGAGCCCCAGTCGTCCAAACTAATTGCAAGAATCATGAGACTTTGACATTACACTGACTGCATGGAAGATCAACGTACCTCATTTCATTACTTTGTAGATAATATTCGTCGCTCGTCGATAGGGAATCGACTTTCGTACTAGCACTTTTGCTGCAGATATCAGGAGATTCAAGAAAAGAACCTTGGCCGTCAGTCATGAAACCAAATTTTCGCAACGTTTCAGTAGCATTGGCGTGACCTTCGCATTTAGGAGGAGGTTCCAGCCCTACGCTTCCTGAAGGAGCGAAGGACGACTGAGGTTGTGCGTTTGCTTCATCTAGGGATATTGATGGAAATTCAATGCCAGAAAACCAGCTTGACTCGTCTACAGGCACATTGTAGAAAGAATTGCTGCTTGGGATGGTTTCCAAAAGATTGCCAATAAAGTCTTCATTTTGGTTCAATATTGATTCGTCATCGACATTCAGCCCCGATTGGAACTTCGCTGAGTTGGGATGTAAATCGCCAACAGAAGCCAGGTCATGGAGGACATCCCTGCGGGATTATGTATCAGTTGACCCTGGCTGTTTGGAATAATCACGGAAGATTCCTCTCACCAGAACTTGCCTGCAAACGACCACCTGCAGTACTGTCAGCGACATGAATAGCGGCAACTCGGATGTAAGCACCTCGTTTCCAGGACTTGGAGAGCCTTCATGTATGTGTCCACGTGTTTCATATCACTGGAGTTGACGGGAAGGCCACTGCGTCTTGTATGCCAATAGTTGAAAAGGAGTACTGCGGCGGCGTTGAATGCGGCGAGCTAAAGAAATTTTAGAAACAGCACACAAAGAAAGTACTATCTTACACCAATATAGGGACTTAAATGTCCTTTGCGACGTAGTTGGGCATCGATAATATCTGCACATACGCGAGCGGTAGTTGTGCAGATAGTTACTGAATGGAACGGAAATTTTTCTGGGTCGTAAGGCACTGATATGAAAGGCCTATGGATTAGCATCTGCAAATAGTGATACTGTAAATGTAATGACGCCGATTGAGTAAAGTGAATCGGGTTTTTGCGGTCGGGGTCCCATCGTACTGAAGTAAGTAGATTAGAATGAACTAACAATAGTGCCAATAACTTAACGTACGATGATCAGGCATGACATCCATCCAATGTTTTAGCCTCGCCTTTAGCAGCTCCACGATGCGTTTCTGCCAGTTTTCTTCCAGAACTCTGAGTCTGAACCGGTTCATCGCATACTGTGATGATCATGTGTACTTTGGCTGATGGAATACATAAAAGAGGACTTACTACGGTACGTAGGCAAACTGTTATCATGGAAGTAAGTTTCAGATAACGATTGAAGTAAGAAACAATCGCAGGTCGTCCGGGCGGTTGCTTAAAGGCCTCAACAGTACTTGGGGGCTCCCAGTACTCGTCATCGCATTCAACTGGTAGGTCAAGGTCAATCCTGCAAGAATTCATAACGAGGCATTGGGGGAAAGACGCAGAGACATACTCTTCGTCAAAAAGACAGCATGAACGGCCCAGAAATGCGCTGATCTGCCTGTCTAAGTACACGAGAGTCCTGAAGTAAGTTAGCAGAGGGCATCCACGGAGTGGCGATAACGTTACCAGAAAGCCCGTTTCCACAGTTCACCTTCTACAGTGGGCTCAGCATACTTAACTCTTCTCCTATGAATTCCCACCTCCTGAGATAATCGAAGTCCAATGCTAGTAATCGTCCAACATAGATGGGGCACCGTCGATCCCAACACAAATTGGGCGAAAAGCTGAGTTGGTATACATATACAATGCCAACGACAAGTCAACAGCAACCGCACTCACACATAAAATTTGTAAGAGGTGTAAAGTCGGCGCACTTAAGAGGGACCTGCGGACGTGTAACATCTGATTGAACCACTTCCACCCACTCGACTGCTTAGAAGTGAAGCCGTCTGATAAAACTCGAGGGTCATCCGTGTACCTCGAAGCGACAGCGCACACAAGTAACAGCACCACGCCAAAGTCTTTGTCCTCTTCATAAAGTTTATCCTTGATCGACTTCTCGAAAGTTGGACGATGCAGCAAGGGAACGAAAGGATTCACTTTCGCAAAATAAAGATCGACAAGTGAAGTGAGCAGGTCCTCCTCTGGAAGGTTTAATTCTGGATACTGAGCCTGGAACCAGGAACTTTGACGCCAAGGCGGTGCATCCCAGAATTCGGACCGTCTGAATTTTCCTCTTTC
The DNA here is from genome assembly GCA_028551335.1 of Armillaria sp. CMW 4456. Lineage (NCBI taxonomy): Eukaryota > Fungi > Basidiomycota > Agaricomycetes > Agaricales > Physalacriaceae > Armillaria > Armillaria sp. CMW 4456. The sequence continues at coordinate 265,263 of JANDKJ010000271.1, forward strand.
TGGGAGTTTACCGACACGTCCTTGCTTGATATCCATCGCTGTCTGTACGAATTGGGCAGTACTCGATTTTCCGAGAAAGATGTAGCCCGAAGTATAAGCTTTGGTTCGAGTGAGAGCGTCTTCCATCGAATCACGATCATAATCGTCCTGTCGCAGTCGATCCTCTATCTCAGCGGTGCTCATGCTCCCAATGTGGGTTTCGGGAAGGATCTGCAGCAGCAAAGTCAGTTCTGCGTTCCAGTGAGGAGACGATACCCACCAGGCGCAAAATTTCTTCCATCCTTTCTACTTTGTGCTCTAGCTCCTGGACATAACTACTTCGAGTATAGGCTGAAGGTCTAGCGAGAAATCATTGCGAACCTTTTGGTGGGTGCCTTTACAAATACATTAGCCTATACAAAACAGTAGAGTAGGTGCCTGACTTGCCAGTACTCTCCGACTGTCAGAATATTTGCAGTCAAGGTTGCAGGCTGCACAGTTTGAGCACTGCTTCCCCGGCCTTTGAGCGCCGTCGCCTGTAGAGGTATCTAAGTATCCATTACAGAACTCCATTTGATCTTGAAACCTTACATCCAACTAGAGAAACGATGACTTTGGAGCAGGTAAACTTGTATAGAACGCTCACTCTTTCTTCGCCTACAAAATTCACATGCTGTCTGGGGTCTTGTTTTTTTGGTACGACTAGAACCGAAAAGTTCATCTTGCGGTAAATCGGACATTAGTGTGCTGAAAGAGACCTGAGGCTTTGGGATGTATATGTTGCAGTGCAAATATGTAACGAGTCACTAGGACATGGAAGAAGGTGCCGAAGCCAGAACGGGGCCGATCACTCCGGCACAATGTCCGGGTGCGAAAGTGGATAAGGACATATCTCTACGCCATTCACTGCATAGTCGGGACAGAATGTCGATTTCTTGGAGAAGGGAACCTACTCTCTGCCTACTGTCCTAAACATGCAGAATTACCTCCAAATTACTATGAACTGTATCCAGATGGAAGGAGAAAACCACGATGCCGTGGCAAAACGTAACAACGGCAAAACACTTAGTACGTACAGAAACTACTGCGAACAGACCGAACACGAAAAAAAGGAAATTTCTATGATTTCATCATTCCTAGTCTTCGGCATTCTCCCTCAGTCCACAGTTCCAAGAGAAAGAGTCTATTCCAGTCTCATAGCCTGAAAGGGATGCAAGAGTGTCGCCTCATCATACGAAGGAGCTGGTCCAGAGGCAGAGTCGTTCGAAGAGAAATGTGTCGTACAAGGCGGGACAACGCCGTTGTCACGGTATCCTAGAGTGTCGGATATGGCATATTTCATAGGCGAGAATGAGTAGCTAGGGCCATTCGTAGTGAAGGTGAATTCGACACCTGTATCAGGCTTCGACAACGACACAGAAGAGTTGGACGAGGAAGCTAGTGTGACTTGTGTACGAACAAGCTGAGCGTTTCGTCTCTTGTGGCGGCGAGTTTTTTCTCTCTGAGCCAAAGTGAAATTGACGCGTCGTCGTATGGGAGACTGCGGTGTGGGAGGAAGAGACGACTGGCGAAGACGCGTCGCCGGCGGTGACGACGACAAGTCGGGACAAGCACCATCTGACGCAGGAAAACTAGAAGAGAATCAACACAGAGGCTTACAATGGCACATATACTCACCGAAAATCATCGATGTCGTCTACTTTTACCCTTTTTCGACTGCAGAGTGCCAAGACATCAGTATCCTCGTCCTTCAATGCGTTCTTCATGGTAGATGGAGAAAAGTGAAGACCGTGACAGGTTTTCTGGATGGATGATCACAGTACGAGATCAAGATCAACAAGATCAGCGGCGGCCGTGCTTAAGCCACGTTATCGTTCGCGTATCTGTACCTGCCAGCCATCACCCTGCAAAAGTTTCAATTTTAGAACGACATCAATGGCCAGTACTTTTCGAACATTTTCTCTTCTTCGCATCTCGACTCTTTGGTAATTGCCAATCTTCCTGTCACCGGTCGTCCCAGAAACCAACTTGAACTTTCATTGAGTGGGAAATCTACCCTTTCATCCATATCGTCCGTGTCGACCTGTTCCTCATATAGTGTTCTGCCAAAGCATCAACGGCATAGACGGTATCAGTGACTGACGGCGGAGAACTGACCGCTTCGAACTGTTATTAATTCTCTGGCGTCCGAGTCAACTATATATGCGGCACCAATTAACGAGGAACGATACCTTGGTTCATACGTCCTGCAAGGTATGGTCCACCGCTTTCTTTTCCCAAAACTTCCCATATATCTTGGCAGATGTACAAGTCTTCGTGTGCAATTTACCCCTCACGAAAGAGGATCTCCGCGTCAAAAATATACACCTACCGCCAATTCAAAACCCTCATTCTCTACCGTTCGATTTCGAGGTGGTGCTCTTTCGCAGAGCGGGATCGGTTGATCACTGGCATCATGGCATTGGTCTTAATATCCAGATGTGAATTCGCACAATACGCTTAGCCAGTTGGACAGCGCCATGAGTATTGGCAGGAGGTCGATCTACTTCCAGCCGCCGAGGAAACCCGCCATTCCAGTGCATTTAGTAGCTGTTGCGTCCCGACCTAGGGTGGATCCTTAAGCCTCGTGCCAAAAACAGGAGAGGCTTAAACATCGCGCAGCCTTTTGCCTGCACCATTTATCTCGGACGCAACTGCCAAAATGGTATCTTTGCATCATAATTTCGTATTTGTGGTCAGGTCGTAGGTGATTTGGACCTGCGTAGGTTCAGGGTCAACGTTGACTGGTATACAACAAACGACGACCACTTGGTGCTCGAGCTTCATTACTGTTCATATTTTGGTACTGAGCGCCCCATAGGGAAGACGAGACTTATGTCACGATATTTGATTTGTACAAATGAACGCGTTGCCAGTAAAAGCTGTGTTCTCATGACGGGGAGCCCTCAAATTCATCTTGGTGACGTCTAATCTGCAACGACGGTGCGAAGGCCAGAATTGACCACAAACGACTGGGTCATTTGGATATGGACGCTGATGAGGATTTAATGGAAGAAATATGTCACAAGGTTTGTCCTTCAAAACCGTCCCCGACATGCTGGATAGTGTTAGTGACCAAATTCTGACCATCAATGTACCAGTGCCTAGGGCATCTTATCCTAGTGAGTACACCATCGATATACCATTTTAAAGTTTTACCGCTTTCTTAGGCACGTAGAAGCGGTCCGTATTCATTGCCCTCAGAGTTCATAAACTATGCTAACTACGGACAAGCAGTGCAATCTATCTATGGACAAAGACTTGACGCCCGTCGACATCCGTCTAGGCAGGAGCATGAGTAACATGGCTTATGACTCCCATCAATATTCAGTCCCACCACTTGTCCGACTGCCATTACTATCGGGACTCAAGATATAATGTCTCCGGGGTCGCCCAGATTGATAGACTCTTACACAGCGCCGAAGGACATACTCAAGGAGTTCGAGAAGCTTGCTGAGGAAGAAAATGTCGACCCTTTTGCCGAAACCGCGTCCAAGCGGCAGATAGCTTCTAGACAATCAGACTACCACAACCGTCGTTTTGACCGCGTAGCACTCGAGAGCGCAGATGCGTTCAAGCAAGATGGAGACGGTAAAGAGGTCGAAGGGGGTTACAAAGATGCCATGCGATTGGCTAGACTGGAGCAGGAAGAGGCTCGGGTAAAAAGGGCCATTGAGGAGAAGGAGAGGCAGGATCGAGAGGAAGAAAAGATGAAGATGGGTCTCGACAAAACACCACCGGCGTCTGAGCTTACAGACGTAGCCATGGAGCTCGCCTCTGCGAAAGAGCTTGCAGCGGCCAAAGATGCTTCAGCTGGCACAAAACGCAAACGACGGTGGGATGTCCCTGAACCCTCTGACGAGAATGTCGATCCAAATAAAACAGACTCAGGAGAGTGGTCCAAGGAGGCACTGGAAGCCTCTGCACCGAAAAAGCGCCGGTCTCGGTGGGACGCAACACCTGCTGAAGTCGCAGAAACGCCAACGACGAAGCGTTCCCGTTGGGATCAGACTCCAGTCCAGGTCGACGTTCCGATGACACCTATCATTATGAATGCACCTGGATTTATGCAGGAAGACAAGCACAATCTATATCTCACCGACGAGGAGCTCGATGCTGTTTTACCCCCGACTGGTTACGCTATAGTCACTCCACCTCCTGGATATGCACCCAGCGTGGCACCGCGAAATCTCCTGGCGACCCCCATGAGCACCGAGGTTGGCGGTTTCCAGATACAAGAGAGCTCTGATGCTGCTTCCATTGCAGCTGCGGCAGGACTGGCACCGGAGCTGCCCACGGAGATCCCTGGAGTTGGAAACCTCGCATTCTTCAAGGCTGAGGATGCTCAATACTTTGCGAAGATTTTGAAAGAAGAGGATGAAACGGAGCTATCAGTCGACAAGATGAGAGAGCGGAAGATTATGCGTCTTTTACTGAAAATAAAGAACGGGACACCACCTGTTCGAAAGACGGCTCTTCGTCAAATTACTGACAAGGCCCGTGAATTTGGTGCAGGACCTCTGTTCGACAAAATTCTTCCGCTTCTCATGGAACGTACATTGGAGGATCAGGAGCGACATCTTCTCGTCAAGGTCATCGATCGTGTTTTGTACAAACTCGATGACCTTGTTCGTCCCTACGTCCACAAGATTCTCGTTGTTATTGAACCCCTTCTCATTGACGAAGACTATTATGCTCGTGTGGAAGGTCGCGAAATTATTTCGAACCTTTCCAAAGCTGCCGGTCTGGCTCATATGATTTCTACGATGCGACCCGATATCGACCACGCTGACGAGTATGTGCGCAATACCACAGCTCGTGCATTCTCTGTCGTCGCTTCCGCCCTCGGTATCCCGTCCCTCCTTCCTTTCCTCAAAGCCGTATGTCGATCGAAGAAGTCATGGCAGGCTCGACACACGGGAATTCGTATCATTCAGCAGGCTGCTATCATGGTGGGATGTGCAGTCCTTCCTCATTTACGCAATCTCGTGGACTGCATTGCGCATGGGTTGTCTGATGAACAACAGAAAGTTCGGACGATGACAGCTTTGGGGTTAGCCGCTTTGGCTGAGGCAGCTGCACCATATGGTATCGAGTCGTTTGACAACGTCTTAAAACCACTGTGGTTAGGCATTCGTCTTCATCGTGGCAAAGGTCTCGCGGCGTTCTTGAAAGCGATTGGTTTCATCATCCCATTGATGGATCCAGAATATGCTTCTTATTACACGAAGGAGGTTACGGTGATCCTGATTCGAGAGTTCCAAACCTCAGACGAGGAGATGAAGAAGATTGTTCTCAAGGTCGTCAAGCAATGTGTGGCCACTGAGGGTGTCACACCTCAATACATAAAGCAGGATATCCTTCCTGACTTTTTCAAATCATTTTGGGTTCGTCGTATGGCGCTCGACCGAAGGAACTACAGGCAGGTTGTTGAGACGACTGTAGAGTTGGCGCAGAAGTCTGGCGTATCGGAAATTGTTGGGAGGATTGTGAACGAGCTGAAAGACGAGGCTGAGCCTTACAGGAAGATGGCGATGGAGACTATTGCGAAGGTGATTGCCACTCTTGGGGCTTCTGATATCGACGAGAGGTTGGAGATGAGGTTGGTTGATGGGATCATCTTCTCATTCCAGGAACAGACGACTGAAGATCAAGTTATGTTGGATGGTTTCGGGACTGTCGTGAACGCACTCGGTATTCGGGTCAAGCCATACCTTACACAAATCGTCTCCACCATCCTCTGGCGTCTGAACAACAAGAGTGCGAAAGTGCGACAGCAAGCTGCGGATCTGACGTCGCGTTTAGCGGTAGTGATCAAGCAGTGCGGAGAAGACCAGCTTCTTAGCAAGCTAGGTCTTGTTCTTTTCGAACAGCTTGGAGAAGAATATCCAGATACGTTGGGAAGCATCATTGCGGCTGAAGGAGCGATTGCAAATGTTGTTGGTATGACTCAAATGAACCCTCCGGTGAAAGATTTGCGTATGTCTGCTCACCCTTTACAATACTCTCATCCAAGCTAACACTTCTTTTCAGTACCTCGTTTGACTCCTATCTTACGGAACAGACATGAGAAAGTGCAGGAAGCGTCTATCAACTTGGTTGGACGTATCGCAGATCGTGGTGCCGAGTTCGTTCCTGCTCGCGAATGGATGCGAATTTGCTTCGAATTGTTGGATCTCCTAAAAGCTCACAAACGGGGCATTAGACGTGCTGCTGTTAATTCATTTGGTTATATCGCCAAGAGTCTGGGTCCACAGGACGTCCTGTCAGTGCTCCTGACCAATCTGCGTGTTCAAGAACGCCAGAGTCGTGTGTGCAGCACTGTGGCCATTGCCATCGTTGCTGAGACTTGTGGACGTGAGTTGCATGCTACTTTCGGCCGATATCATGTTACTGACATCCTTACTCTTTTCCCGTAGCGTTCACTTGTATACCCGCCATCCTGAACGAATATCGTACAGCAGAGTTGAATGTTCGGACTGGGTGTTTGAAAGCTTTGTCCTTCGTGTTTGAATACGTCGGTCCCCAGTCTGCATACTACTGCGACTCAGTTGTGACCGTTCTGGAGGATGCGCTTACCGACCGTGATCTCGTCCATCGTCAAACAGCCAGTACGATCGTCAAGCATCTGGCATTGGGAGTCGCGGGATTAGGGTGCGAGGATTCCATGCTTCATTTGATGAACCTCGTATGGCCCAATTGTTTTGAAACGTCTCCCCACGTCATTGGTGCTGTAATGGATGCGGTTGAAGCTATGCGTGTAACGCTGGGTCCTGGAATTCTGTTGAGTTATGTGTTGCAGGGATTGTTCCACCCGGCGAGGAAGGTGCGAGAAGTGTATTGGCGGATATACAATGCACTTTACTTGGGTGCTGAGGATTCGTTGGTGCCGTTCTATCCGGATCTTGGAGAGCTGAGCGAGGGACAGAACGTGTATGACCGGCATCCTTTGCAGGTCTTCATATGATATACAATAGTAGGCCGTACCGTGTAAAAGTTCTAAACGAGCTCTCGCGATAATTATCCTTTCCTTACGGTCAAGTCCGCCTTGCTCAACTAGTGTCGCGACTTATTTATCTAATACATACATGAATCAATATCTACATGATGGTGTAGACTAGCCTAGGTATTCTCTTTTACACAATTATTTCCAACCCGCCGGTCAGAATTCGGCTAATATGAGAGAGACTAGTCAAGCAAATGTTGCGGTCCAACAACCGCAATATTTTCCTTTTCTCCGCTCCTTATCGCGTCTCTTCTCTTTCACTTCTGATCATATCCATCTTTGCCTCGAGGCTCGACAATGTAGGCCGGTTTCTACGCATATAAAGAATATGTATACCGCTTTCGGTGTTTGAGGATGAATAAATTATCGTCGTTTTGTTCTTTGCAGTCTCCGTCTAAGGTCGGAGAGGTGTATATACTTTCCTGTATTACCAAAAATGAGCACAATGAGGTGTTCGATAATGGTAGCGACGAATATTCCGCCGTCCTTTGAACGAGCACAATATTCATCACCTCTGTATCAAGTTCAACCGTACTATGGCAGGCTGGGTGGCAGCTGAAGAAGCCCTGAATGATGCCACTCGTGAAGAAAAGGTGATACCCTTTGGTCCCGAAAGCTTTGGTGAGATTGCTTTGGGGGTCATGCTTGATGTTCTGAAGGAGCTGAAGAAGCTAAAAATTGGGTATTGATTGTACCTGTGCGACGTCGCTATCCATATGTGTCAACAAGACCCCACTTTACACTGCTCAGGGAGGACACTAACGGGATTGATTACCATCGATACCGTGAGAGACCAATGCTGTATCCCGGGCCGGATAACCGCTTCTTGCTGCCTTTGCACTATCATGTCAGAGAAAAATGCCGTACCGGTACCCAGAAAGATCTCCTGGAATCTCGGTGTTTTACTAGTAGCAGTAATTATGGGATGGGGTTCTTACACCTTGCTCTACAAGTCCGTGGACGCAACGGGACCAGACCTCTCCAAACTAGTAGACTTGACCGTGGTGGCCCCAAATGAAACTTCTGTCGGATGCCCTCAAATATCTCCCTTGTCCCCGAAATCTCACGCCGATATGGACGCTACTCTCGACTCGTTGTATCGGTCCGATAAATTCAAGCTCGAGGCGTACGAACTGTTAGGTGGCGCCGTACGCGTCCCGTGAGTCGGAACACGGTCAACTTGCGTATACTAACCCAACGATATAGCACAGAGTCATACGACGACTTGCTTCCTGTGGGTCATGATGAACGTTGGGCCATTTTTAGCGACCTACACGAGTACCTTGAGCGATCATTTCCCAGAGTGTGCGTGTCATAACCCTCCCTTTATGTACTCATTGAAGAAGCTTGTATAGGTTTGACACTCTTCATGTTACCAAAATCAACACATATGGTTTGATTATTCACTGGCAAGGGTCACACGACGACCTCAAACCTATTCTAATCACCGCGCATCAAGGTAAAGCTATGTTTTCGGAGCTTTTAACACTGAAAAAATGCAACCTATTCTTTAGACGTTGTTCCTGTTGATCCATCGACAGTAGAACAGTGGATTCATCCTCCATATTCCGGCTATTTTGACGGTAAGAGACACCCCACTCTAGATCATCATCCGGCTGCCACAACTGAAACGACATAATTAGGCACTTGGATATGGGGACGAGGATGTGCAGATGATAAGGCTGATCTTATTACCCAACTGCAGGTTCTACTGAAGTCGGTGGAGCTCCCTGACTGATTTCTTCGATAGAATTGCCGCTGAACAACTTCTTGCCGCTGGGTTTAAGCCGCAACGGACGGTGGTGTTTGCTTTTGGCATAGATGAAGAGGCTTCTGGCACTGAGGTAAACTCGTGTTTCCTGTGGTCAAATGAACGGTATTCATCTCCTTGTTTAGGGTGCTGGTAAATTGGCTGTTTATCTGGAATCGACTTATGGGGTGGATGGGTTTGCAATGCTGGTAGACGAAGGGGGTAAGCTACCCGGCTCTAGATCTCTATCTCTTTTGACCAAAAGGGCTGTTTTTTTGTTGTAGCGGGCTATGACCAGAACGTCAAGGACGCCGTCATTTTTGCTTTCCCTGGCGTATCAGAAAAAGGCTACTTCGATATGCAAATTGAAGTCCTAACACCGGGAGGGCATTCCAGCATACCGCCTGCTCATACGGTACGTCGACGGGTCTCATACTTCATAATTAGGATTGAACCCCGAATATCAGAGCATTGGTATTCTATCGTCAATGCTCGTAGAAATTGAGAAGAACGCATATCAGCCCGAGTTCCTACGTTCAGGAACTGGGTTTGCGAGTGCACAATGCGCTGCGACGTATGACCCGAAATTTACTCCCTCATTGAGGGCACTGGCTAGGAAGGCTCTGACTGATGACCATGCACTAGAAGAATTTAAGAGAGCATTGATTGCGTTGAATCCTATTGTTGATGTGATGTTGAAGACTACCCAGGCGGTGGACCTGATACAGGGTGGCGTTAAAGTCAATGCCCTTCCTGAGAAGGCTTCAGCGGTCATTAACCACAGGGTTGCGGAACATAGGTAATGATCGTCGCAATGGCTTGAATATGGTTGACTAATTAATATCATCGCAGTTCTACTGAGGAGGTGCAACAGCATATTATCGAGCTCCTCACACCCATAGCCGTGGAGTATAATCTATCTATCGATGCCTTCGGAAAGACGCTGGATATCGGTGGCGTAGCGGGTGGGAAGGTAGTATTATCGGACGCCTTTGGGTCCGCATTACAACCGTCGCCCGTGTCTCCCTTGGATCTCAAGGGACCATATGGAATGCTTTCTGGAACTATCAAAGCAACCCTTCAGTCTTCTGACCGATATGAAGCATCGGGAGTCGTAGTAATGCCGTCCCTGGGCTTGGGTGCGAGTTTCGCTATATTCTAGCGAATGCAATGAAGCTGACTTGGTGATAAGGAAATACTGGTATTATCTAAGATCACAGCGGCGTGTCCGGCACTAATTTCTGCCTAACAGATACGCGATTCTACTGGAATTTGACTAGACATATTTTCAGGTACTCTCACCGCGGTGATCTAGATGATTTGTATAATGGCTTGCATACAATTAACGAAGGTATGTTCTGCCGACTTCACATTTATAAAGTTAAATAGTCTATTCGCAGCCATCCGCGGAGAATCCATCATTGAACAAATTCGTTTCTTTACTAAACTTATTTTGAACAGTGATGAAGCGGACTTTTGACTAATGACGATAGCCTGAATATTCGTTACTACTTACAGACCAGACCTACCGCGGTGTGGCGCTTGGGTCGGGTAACAGTTAACCACAAGGAGGTTTAGTGCCTTGGCATGATTTGAATAGATTTGAGACCATGACTATTGGCTGATATTTCATACCTGCGACCAAAAATATTCTGAATATCGTAGAGTACCAATCCCGTGCCTCAGTTTTGTCAGAAATGGAGATTGTGCATTGAGTGGCGTTAACGTTGCCTCCGTGCCGGACGGTCGGCCCGTCAGATCATTACCCCATCAGTCCCGCTGAGTACCCTCGCAGTGACCGAAGGACCAGTAGCACTGCGAATTCGCGCTAGCGCCAATTTAATACGGACTTGGCCTCCCACCACGACCACTACCACGACCTCCGTCGTCTACCCGATATCTTTTCATTTTCTCTTTCCGAGAATCATATCTTTCCTCTCCGGATCCCAAGTCCGAGGACTCTGTCATGTCAAACACGCCGAACGTGGCGTTCGATTTCGATCCCTCTTCCTCGTTGCGAAAAGACCAATCTGGTTTCATGCAATCAGATCAGACCTGTGTTCATTGTCTTCAAGAATGTTCTGAGGATGTATGCGCACAAAGGAGCCTTGAAATGACCTCCCAGTGTACAGATCAGTGTGTCGTGGTCACCTGCAACGACCTTACACATGGCAGTACCTCCATGACTTGCGACGAAAGCGACCATTGTGATTTTATTTGCGACGGGGCCACCAACTGTCCGGATTGCAGTGGACTCGATGAATTCGTATGTGTGTATGTCTAGCTGTGTCGCTTTCCTGACTCTGTTATAGCTCCAGTGTTGCACCGACTTTCATTCCTATTTTTCAGACCTTAAAGCCCAGCACCAGTCTAACTGGAATCCTACTTTCGATGGACTATGTAATTGTAATGAGACACCCAGGAATGCCTTTTCTAGCGGCTCCTCATCGTCCTCAGCGTCGCCGTCGCCGTTTGTCGACTTGCCGCCCCCTCCTAATTTTCCAAGTCATAATTCTTCTATGTCGCCTGAGTCAGGTACCTCGTCTTTTATGGACTTGCCATCCGGCCAGCCCCCGACCCTTCCACCGCTGTCCTGTATGTGGGGTGACTGCCATGCTCGCTTTCACGCCATGGAACAGCTCGTTGAGCATGTCAATCTAGAGCACCTAAGTCTATCTTCTCCAATACCTCCGACTACTCCTTGCCAGTGGGGAGATTGCCACGAACAGCTCTCCCAGCAACCAGAATTTTCGTTGGACGTTCTAGCCAATCACCTCTTCCAGAACCACCTGATGTGGCCGGCGTCCATTGAGGTTCGTTCATGTCTTTTCTCTTCGTATGCCGTATTTATGACCGTGTAGCCCGTCGCGTCCGTGTCCTCTTCGCCTCTCACACCGACCCCTGCCCCAGTGGATTTTGGGCTGCTCACGTCTCTGCCGACCCCTGCAACCTCGGACCATAAATGCTCCGAAACGCAACACATCTGTCACTGGCAGGAATGTGGGAAATCATTCTCCACATGTGATGATCTTACCGTTCATCTCGCATCTGAGCATGTTGGATCGGGCAAAGCTCATTACGACTGCTACTGGAGTGACTGCGCTCGACATGGCGAGCAAGGATTCAGCAGTAAGCAGAAAATCTGCCGGCATCTGCAGTCACATACAGGACATCGGCCATTTCAATGTAAGATCTGCCATCAGAACTTTTCGGAAGCTGCGACATTACAGCAACATATGCGGCGGCATACCCAAGAGAGTAAGCATTTTGTGCGTCCGCTCGCTACATCACCTCATGCTATCTGTAGAGCCGTATTCGTGTGACCACCCTGGTTGCGGCAAGTCCTTTGCCATTGCTGGGGCGTTGACAATACATAAACGTACACATAATGGGCATAAACCTTTCAAGTGTACCTATTGCGATCGGTATGCTGTCTGTCTTGGCATCACATAATAATCAGCTTACGCTTGCACTGCCAGCGCTTTTACGGAGTCATCAAATCTCTCAAAGCATGTTCGTTACTCTATTGCTCTCTTAAAGTCTATGCATATTTATTTTTAAAATGAAACAGCTCCGCACGCACACAGGGGCGCGCCCTTATCCGTGTACGGAACCTGGTTGCAACAAGTGCTTCGCTCGGCCTGATCAATTGACGAGGCATATGAGCGTCCACAGAAAAAGGCAGGTGGAGAGGTAATGCGCGAGAAGCCTAGTTTAATGGGTGTTAAGCGAGTACGTGGTCTATGGAGTACGCAGTTGTTGCTCAATATTCACCGTTCAACCTTGATTCAGGAATTTGGCAGAACGGGGCCGAAATAACTAGGCCGGGACATTTTTCGAACATAGCTCAGAGGTAGAATAGTTGTGTCGACATGGGTTAAGGGGCAGCTGTGTATCCTCATTTGTCGAAGTCTCTTCGCCCTCCCCCCCTCCTTATTTGAGGCCAGTTTTCGTATTTTTTATTGCGACAGTTGCTGCAGGTTTTATGCCGAGGCCTACATTTTCGCGATATCCAAGGCGAGCGTGTATATTACACGGAATACACGGACTCTTGCTTTGATTTTTACATCAACACCAATTCAGCCCATTTCTATTTTTGTTCACCGTGCTTCAAACAATTGCTGCCAAGATCCTATGAGCTGTGATAAGGAAATTATAGGTAATTGACTTGCGTAATGCCTACTGTAGCGCAATCTATGAACTATGACTGGCTGGGCTGAGGTTAATTTTGCGATCGAGCCCAGGGCGAACCTCTTCCCGTTTAGTTTCTGAAGGCTATCTCGCCCTCGAGCTCTATAGGCTATTAGTGATAATTACAAATGTCCTCTGCATCCTAGCTTTAGCCTGTTGCTGTCCTTTCGCAAGGGGTGCTGGAACAGTACATACATCATCAATATACATCCGTGCAATTATTAAGTCCAGAGGTCTGTAGTTGCATGCACTTGCCGTTCTGATTCTTTTTCATGGCATGCACCGACATTCCTTTTCATGGCATGCACCGACATTCCTCATGAGTCTCTTGAGGATTAGACTCTAAATTCTCACAATGTACAACGATATCTATATGGTCACTCATTCGGTCCGGAAGGACGGCGATAGCTCTTAGTACGGGTTCTAAGGCTGAAATTGTTATTTGTAGATGGATGCGTAGATTTACACAATTACTTATTACACACAAAAAGATCTGAGAGGTAATGGCATGGGCATAGCTGTACACTGTTACAGATGTATCCGACCGTCCTTGCGGCTATGCAAATGGATCCATTCTAGAGGCTATCAGTTTCCGCCACGAACAGCTAGATTCCGGTGGCATACAGGTCAACGATGGGCATTGAAAGAGGCTCGCGGTCGCGTTCGTCCAGTCTCCCGGCCGTCGGCGTAGGCAACGATAGTAGACTCGCAGTTTGTACCGGAACAGGCGTCGACAATGACTTCGATACAGGGTGGGCAGTTAAGCCATGAGTTTTCCTTGTGAGAATGACTCTCCCTAACTCTTGAAGTAAGTATTGCTTGTACTGGCCTCCCTACGCAAACACTTGCCTAGTTTCTTGACTTCGTCGTACCCCTTCACTCGAACGGTATCATACTTGGGATCCACGGTAATGCCCTCGTCAATAGCGACATAGTCAATTCTTCTCCTGGACAAGAGCTGCTCGTCGACCCGCCACGGTGCATCTCCAATGACCTCGTCCACCCATCGACAATGTCTGACGACCTCACACCTCTCGACGTGTGGGAAAATGGCTGGAGATCCATAAGAGCTGCACAGCTCGTCGGAGAAGACACCGACGACGAGATGCACAGAAGGGAATGCGAGCTTTGCCTGACGAAGCTGCAGTGCGTGGCTGACAGGCGAGGTATATCAGCCAGCTGAGCCATACCGGCAAGAGATACGCACCCGACCCCAAAGATGTCGAACATGCCATCGACATAAACTCTCACAGTGCGTTGGTCCGCTGGGCTGCCCCTCCGGTTTGTCTTGCTCTCAGATTCTCGTGTCCATTTCTGAATATCCTCCGGGGACAGGGTAACAGTGTCGAAGCGATCTCGTGCAGCTTGGGTAGGAAGTGGTTCCGACAGTGCGAGAGAAAGGTCTGCAAGGCTCGAATCCAAGCCAGAGTTGGAGATAACATCGTAGTCAGAAAAGTCGTCGCTGGCGGATGACGCGTCCATGACCGTGGTCGTGTTGCAAGAACTGGGGAGGTCTGCCTCATGCATCAAGGGAGGGTAGCACCTGACAGCACCTGACCAAACGAGGTAGCAATACGAGATTTTTCTTTCCTCCAGCTGATGATGGTCATTGTTCAAGGTGATGGCGATCAGGAGACGGCGAACCAGGTACAGCAAATCGGCAGATACTTGGTCTCATTACATGGTGTCGAAAACCGCAACAATAACCCTACAACACCCGACTACAACATCGGTGTAAGAGAAATCAGATCACATTATTCGATTCTGTCCAGTTATCGTATCATAATGTTGTACAGAACACCTTGCATCACCAATCTTCACCGACTTATCATAGTTTTACCACTGCAGAATGTAGTTTAGGCAACACAGATACTCAAGAGCTGGATAAGAAAACACAAACCTGACGGTCTTCCTGTCCCCTGAAGGGGCGACTTCTGGCCTGGCCCTATTCAAAACTTTCTGGAACTCAGCTACACGGTGCCTCATTCGCGAATGCATGTACGCCTTGGAACACTTGATATGATAATGTAGATAGTCTCGGAAAAGTTGAATGTGAGAGATGGTCGTCGCGGCCACGGCGGGTTTAGAAAAGTGTCGAGGGAACAATACAAAAGTTACATATCCCATATCCTCTGTGTTGCGCAAATTTCCCAAATGGCGAATCTCAAGAGGAGGGTCCCGGTTAGAATAGAGGACTTGAGGTGCATTTTGGATTGCTGGGAGACGACGAGCATCCACGAATTCCTGTTGAGCGCTCAGCCAGTAGAACACGATAATTGGTAAATATGACTCACCTGAAGGAAAACCTTGCCATAAATACGATCTGTCTCATCGCTGAACACGGTCGAGAATATAACAGTAACGCGATCAGGCGACGATTGCACATAGATTCCCTCTTCGTCGCGATAATGAATCTGCATCAGTTCTCCCTGGCCGGTACCGGCACTCTCCAATTGCTTTTGAGTTTTAAAAGCAAGTTCAAAGGGAGCGGCAAGAGTATTACGTTTCAATAGGGAGATGGAAGTGATAAATGCTTCACGATCCTCTATATATGCACGCAAGTTAAACAAGAGAAACAAGCATGAAAATCCAGAGAGGCCATACCTGCGTCAGTTGGAGCTTGCTCCAGGTCAATCTCCAGACTGACATTATAGTCCGGCTCAGCCTCGTCCTTCAGCAAAGATCCGTATTCACGTTTCAGTACATCTAGCGCCCCGTACTGCACGAGCTCGGACCAACATCGGATGTGCATCGACAATAGGAGAATGGTCTTCTTCTCGGGTGTGCTTAGATGGAACCTTACTCCATCGTAGTCCACAAATTGGACATCAAGCGAAGAGGGCCTGCAGGAAAATGGTTAAGATAGCGACAACCTAACGATGGCATGTCTTACTTTATGAGTTTTTCTCCGAGTGTTTGTTGGATGATAACGTTGTGCGGCTATGCTGTCGTCAGTCGTCAGGTATTGGAGGTAGCGCAGTATATTACTTCGAGCAGAATCATGTTTATCTGAG
Organism: Armillaria sp. CMW 4456; assembly: GCA_028551335.1. Classification (NCBI taxonomy): domain Eukaryota; kingdom Fungi; phylum Basidiomycota; class Agaricomycetes; order Agaricales; family Physalacriaceae; genus Armillaria; species Armillaria sp. CMW 4456. Next base: position 281,242 of record JANDKJ010000271.1, read on the forward strand.
GCTTCCGATGAGATATATGCGCGTAGAATGGGACTGCTGTTAATTACAGACCTATGCAAAGGGTGGTACGGTTAGTGCAAGATTCGTAGGTGATGAATGAAGTGTCAAATACAGTACGCAGCCACGGTTCCAGGCAGATGCCGAGGCCGGCATCAAATTGCATTTGTTTTCGACTTCGCAGATGGACAAGTTCTGTCAGAGTGTTAATACATGTGGATAGTACATTTACAAAAGTCCGTTATATAGTAATAGTCGGCACGCATCTCTCGTCTATTGGGCTCAAGGCAACTTGGTCTGGTGTTCGACTTCCAACAGCATCAAACACCCAGTCTCTTCTCAGCCGCTTGTAGATCTCCTTAAAGGTCTCCGTCGATCCCTTTTCCTGCACCATAACCAGTATCAAAGTCGCCTGAACCTCAGGCTCTATCTCGACCCTAAACTTGACCGGCTTGAGCACTCCCATAATTCCGCTGGGATCCTTCATTTTGTCCAGCCGACACTTTAGTACGCCTAGGGACTCAGAATCTACAAGAACAACGCGAACATCCATAGCCATCAACAGTCTCCTGCACTCATTTTGCGTTGTCTTCATATCATGTATCGATTGCAGCGTGAAGGCCGAGTGTCTGAACTTGAAGACGTTTGTGATCCATTTGGTACGGGGAGACGAGGAAACAGGCGAATTCAGGCTACCGACAGACGAGGCAGGGGATTCCAGAGCAGCTTTTCGTTTCCGCAGCTTAGTTCGTTCCTTGCCATCGGGGGTTTCCAAAAATTTCACCCGTTTGTCGTTGGCTCCGACTCGGCATTGTTCGGATGGTTTGGTCGTATAACCAGAAGCCGCTGCTCCTTCGATGTTTTCCTTGTCAACGATCATGACAGTAGGACGTGGAGGACGCTGTTTTCTGGTAACAGATAACGGCTGAGTGGTAGGAGTCGCCGACAAAGAGACGGTGTTTTGCTGTTGTGAAGGAGACACAAGAGATGCTACGGGGGAATCTACACACATAATCCTGTACCCTATGCGATCATCAGCAAGGGCAAGATTAGGTGATGCTATAGCCGCTGGAGACCGAGATCCCTCTGTCCGGGAATAAAGCACATTGATATGATCAGCAACTTGCTTGAAGAAAGTCTGCATATTAATGTCGTGATGTTCGGGGACGATGAGTGGCGAAGGTTCAACTCCATTCAAGGAGCTTCCTGGAGACGAAGAAAGGACCCGTCGGTGATCGATCCGTGGAAAATCTTGCCCTTTGCAATAAGTCACAGAGTCTTCTGATGACGCAGTCGATACGCCACTTCCACGGGCTCTTCGAGGAGTCGGAGGACCATCACGAGGAGGGATAGACGAAGGGGAAGGCGTTATGGGACGATCAGGATCTAGCGAGAGATGGCTCTGAGGTGTATGCGGGGTTCCGCAGTCTTTCTGACGCCGCAGTCGCTCGTCTCTTGCGAATTTCTCCGCTTCTTCATAACCTTCCAAGTTCTTTCTTCTATACTCTCCGAGAAGGTGATAGATTCCTTTGTGCCAGTTCTTCTCGTCGCTTAGCAGATTACCAACAAGGTCATGATGAGAACTACCAGGCCAGAGGGTGTGAAGATGACGGAGAAGTTCTGTATCGATATCATCACGTGAGAGCAGAGGGCAAGCAATGTCTCTGAGATTCCTTGCGGGAACGCTGACGAGATCAAAAGAGCGAGAGGTGAAGAAAGGGTGGCTTTGCACGCCGGACATTGTGAGCCTCTTCTTGACGTCCTTTACTAGCATTTTCGCAATGAGATCCTGAGCAAGCAGATCGATGTCATCAGGCATCTCGAACTTCCCAACACGCACTTTTTCAAGGAGCTGCAGACAATTGTCATCGTCGAACGGTAGCCTTCCCGCAAGCATGGCGTGGAGGACAATACCACAGGACCAGATATCAGAGGCTGCGCCGTCATATACCTCGCCGTTGACGATTTCTGGGGCAGCGTAATGAGGACTACCACAAGAAGTTTGAAGCATACGATCTGGTCGCCAGGCAGCCATGCCAAAGTCGGCGAGTTTGACATTAGACTGGGAATCAAGAAGAATATTCTCCGGTTTGAGGTCCCTATGGACGATGTTGAACCGATGGCAATAGTCGACTGCAGCGATGATCTGTTGGAAGTATTTCAAAGCCTCTGAGGAGGAGAGCCGTCCTTTTTCGCAAAGGTAGTCGAATAGTTCTCCGCCCTGAACGTGCTCAAGAATGAGATAGAGGTGGTTTGCAGTGTCCCAGACGTCGTATAGTTTCATAATGTTAGGATGATCCACGAGTTTCATGATGACGATCTCGCGTTGAAGAGCCTGCTCTAAACGCACCGCATCTTCCTCCACGCTGTCGAGAGACTCCATGCGCGAGAAAAGAAACGATTTTCGGATGATCTTGACCGCCGCCATTTGTCCGGTTTTTGAATGGCGGGCAAGTTTGACTCGCCCTGCAAAAGTTTTGGTCGGGAGTCTTTCATCTAATGGTCACCAACATACCGGAGCTGCCCTTTCCAATAGTCCTTCCAAGCTTCCAGCAACCAATCATCTTTGGATCATCAGCCACCCTCGAGAATGTGGGAGAATCAAGGCTAGACATTAGGATAATAGGATATAGAATGAGAATAGTAGTAATATAGGACTGAGATGAAGTCAATGTGGAGGGAGGGAAACCAAATCTGAACTACCGGCAGGGCGAGTCCGTCCGGTCCGGTACTAACAAGCAAGACCAAATAACGCGTCGACCGATTCGGAACCGCAGAGGTACAAAATCACGAGACCCTTCTTGACTCTTACCACCATCATCAATACAAGTGCCTCAAAGTGAATTTGTCCACGAAATACGTGTCGCTTCCTTGATTCTTCAAGATGATGCGGCCAACGCCTGCGCCAACTTCACCTCCTGGATCCCCCCAGCCAGCGCCTGAACAGTCGCGGGTCATCTCAATGCCTGAGCCACCACAAAACGTTGGGAGTGCTCCCTTTGGAATATTAGTAGCACTATTCGAGAGGCTTCAGACTGAGAGAAGAAGAGATAAACGAGAAAAGTTATTATCTGCCTGGTTCAAGGTATGTTTCTTCTTCACATCAAACAACGCCCCGCACCAAATGATCTTCCTTTAGCATTGGAGAGATGAGAAAGGAAAAGATCTTTATCCTGTTCTACGTCTTTTACTTCCTCAGGTAGGTATAGTAGCGGTTCGGCTTACTTTTTCACCCATTCCGAATTCAGAAAGATCGCGAGCGGTCTACCTATGGTTTGAAGGAGCAGAAGATTGCGAAGACGTACATCAAACTCATTCCATTAGGTTCGAGAGACCCAGATGCTATCCGTCTCACGAATTGGAAGAAGCCGGTGGAACAAAATGTGAGTAATATGTCCTCGTGTGCTTCATCTTACCTTTGTGTGCGTTTAAAGAAAGCCTCTGGTGACTTTCCTACAGTTTTGTACGAAGTGGTAGTCAAAAGATCATCGGTCACAGAAGGGTCTCTGTCTGTTGATGACTTGAATGAAATTCTGGATGAGTTATCTCAGAAACAGGATTCCATGTCAGTTGCTCCATTTTCTGTGGTCTTCTTTTCAACAACCAGACATATAGGGAAGTTCAATCGAAAATTCTAAGACGCATTTATAATCGCGCAACGCCAGAAGAGCAAAAATGGATTGCGCGCATCATACTGAAAGGTGCATTTTCTTTGACCTGTCATCATCGAAAGTTTGTGGCTGAAAAATGAATCCAGACTTGGTGATATCTGTAAGAGAAACCACGGTTTTTGCAGTCTTTCATCCTGATGCTCAGGACCTATATAATACATGTTCAGACCTCAAGAAGGTAGCGTGGACGCTTTGGGACCCCTCGTTCCGATTGAATGACGATGTACGTTGTCTTTGGATCCAATTTCTATCAATTTAAAATCTGTATAGGATAAAACTGTGGCGCTCTTCCATTCTTTTGCACCTATGCTATGCCGCCGTCCGACCAAGAAGATTGAAGAGACAGTCAAAGAAATGAACGGAAGTGAGTTTATAATCGAGGAAAAGCTTGACGGGGAGAGAATACAGCTCCATAAGAAGGGCAATGAGTATTATTATTGCTCAAGGTTGCTTTTTCTTACGTGTATGGCTTTCGCAATTCTTATGTGTCCGTTGTAGGAAGGGAAAAGACTACACGTACCTGTATGGAAAGCATGTTGGAACGGGGAGTCTGACACCCTACATCCACACTGCTTTTGACGGGCGCGTTGACGAGTGAGTGCACTGACATGACAATTAAGTACTTGCTAATGACCTTCCCAGAATCATTCTCGATGGCGAGATGCTAGTCTGGGACCCGGTTTCGCAGCGTAACTTGGCATTTGGAATGCTAAAAACAGCTGCTGGAGGTAGAGATACATCTGCATTTCATCTGACAGAGCTCTAACGTCTTGTAAGATAAATCCAAAAACGTTCATAGGCCTCGTCCATGCTGTAGGCCAAAGCATTTCTCCATTATGACATGTTTGAATAATGAATTCAGTCAAAGTCTTCGACCTCCTTTACCTCAACGGCCAATCACTTATTGACAAGACGACAAAATTTCGAAAACGGAATATGAGGGCTTGTCTGAAAGAGGTGAAAGGGCGTATTGAATTTGTCGCTGAGTCCACAGGCAGAGATGCGCAACACGTCAGACAACGGATGGATGAGGTAATGGCGGCGAGGGGTGAGGGACTGGTCATCAAACATCCTAAATCTATGTACGTGTTGAACGGGAGAAATAGAGACTGGATTAAAGTTAGTGCATTTCCCTGCGATTGTGTCTAGTACTTATCTTGCGGACCATAGGTTAAGCCTGAGTACATGGTACGTATATCATTGTCCTCTCCGCTTGGTTGACGTCAAATCTGTTGCGTAGGATAATATGGGTGAGACGGTCGATGTCCTTGTCGTGGGTAAGCTTTCATAGAATCGTTTCACTAAAGGTCTTTGGGTCTTGACCGAATTTGCAGCCGGGAATTATGGTACAGGGACCCGTGGTGGAGGAGTCTCCGGTCTCATCTGTGCAGTCATTGATGACCGACATCCGGATAGTATGGACGAAGAGCCCAAGTCAGTGACATCGTTTACAGTTGTTTTCTGTCTTTATGTGCTTGCTTGTATAGGTATAGTTCCTTTGTCCGCATCGGTTCAGGTTTGTCATATGCCGACTATGTATGGGTACGTGCTCTGCCTTGGAAACCTTGGAATCCAAAGACGCCGCCGGAATTCTACCAAACCGCCAAGAAGACGACTGAAGACAAGGGAGATGTTTACCTCGAACCTGAGGAGTAAGCTCCTATTGATTCGCCGCTGTAATAACCACGACCTCACATATACATTTTTAGCTCCTTTATACTTAAGGTGAAAGCTGCAGGAATCACTCTATCAGGTCAGTGCTTCAAGTGTACGACCACGGCAGAGTCTCATTATGTAGATCAATACCATCTCGGATACACCATGCGATTTCCTCGAGCACTGTCTATTCGGCAGGACTTAACGATTGGAGATTGTATGACGGCCTCGGCTGTTCTTGAGAGTGCTCGCACAGTAAAAAAGAGGAAGATGGAAAGTGATATTGCGTATGTTATGCTGCCTGTGTCTAACCAGTGCTGACGTACTCTACAGGATGGCGAAGAAAAAGACAGGCAAGACGAAGGCAAAAGTGGGTGTTGTGATCAATGAAGTCTTACGTTTTTCACTTAGTGTATACAGCCGACGATGTTACCCGGTTATCAGGGAATAAAGGCTAAGGATGTCTCCGTCGAGTCTGACATCTTTAATGGCTTAGCGTTTGGTGGGTAATGAGGCTGTCTTGGTATGCACTGACATTCATCGGTCGTAGTTGTCACGCCCGATCCTAAGTCCAAAACGGGTGAACAGCAGAAGAAGGACTTAACAAAGCTGTCCGTCCTTTACAGTTTATCAAAAAATGTGTGAATATAGCGCCTGACTTGAAGCGTACAGGATCATAGCGAATGGGGGCCGCTGCCAGCAGCTAGCGACAAAAGATCCCAGCCTCTTGATCGTGTATGGTGGTACCATCATTCGTACGTGTCTCTTGTCCGAAGACTTTGATACAACTAAGCATGAAATTCAAGCGTATGATTTGAAGCTTTCAATAGACAAGGGTATCCATGACGTGGTGAAGCCAGAATGGATCATCGATTCTATTGCTCTGGGACGTCAAGCGCCACTGTCGAAAAGATACTTTTTCCACGCTACTGAGTCGAGAAAGACAACAGCAGAATACAGCATGGAGGATGTCGTCAAGAAAGAAGCAGATGAAGTAGCGGAACGGGCGGGTGAAATGAATGAAACAGGCCCGACTGCCAAGATGGAAGAACAAGCGGACAGGATCAAAAATGAGACCATCGATCCGGTCTTAGTGGATTGGCTGGTCGTCGACACGCCGAGAGCACCAGCTGACAATGATTCAGAGACGGAAGATGACGATGACGATAATGATTCTGTCAATGCGGATGTACCTGGACAGGATGATATGGATGACTGGCTCAAGGCGGAAGGGGAGGATGCGGAAGTCGATCTACAGCTTGAGGTGTCGCATAAGGTTGCGAATCTTACAGATGACGTGAAGGAATCTGAGGAAGACAACCCTCAGATGGGAGAGGATGAGTCAGCTATGGAGTATGACCAGGACCTCATCTTCAAACACTTGTAAGTACCATTCGCCTTGTGTTTAGTTTGAGCTAAAATCCTCCATAGGTGTTTCTACTTGGACACTTCAAGCAACGCCCGACGAAATGGGATGACTGCTAAGTCTAAGTATGAACGTGTAATTGATGCTAGGTCGATCTTGTTTTGTCTTGTCTTTACGGTGTTCTGAATGCTCGATCGTTAGTTTCGAGGAGGTGGGGAAATTGATTATTTCCAACGGCGGACGGGTCGTAGATCTTGATGAACCGAAACTAACGCACGTTGTTATCGATAAACGAGACGATAGTCGGCGTTTAGAACTTATGAAGAGGACAGCGAAGTACGTCACTACCTTTTGTCCTTTACCTGACAAGTACTTATCTTTATGACATCAATCGCAGGCCGAAACGGAAGTATTTGATCCTTTCGAACTTCATACAAAGTTGTTTGGACGAAGCGACACTTCTTCCAGAAGACGGTAAGTGTCCTTTACGCCTACAAATGGACTTTGTTCTAAAAGAGGCATTAGAGTTTGCACCATGATTTATCCTCGTTCTACGTTTACAATAGTGGTGCCGGTACGGTGGGAATTTACTTGAAATCTGCGGTCAACAGAACGATCCGGCCGTTGTGAAAAATTTCAATGTCACGGTTAAGCCGCTATTACAGCGTTGTGTTTGCAAATTGCCTCGTCAGACGACCTGACAGAAGAACTGATCGTCGCTGTTGTTGGACGTTCACAAGAAGTCGAGCGGGTCCCTCTCAACGGATTTTCCTCTCTAAGCTGTAAAGATTGAGTCCGAAGACCCTGCAGAAAAGCCTTGTACTTTGAGGGAATCTAAGAAGAGTGAAATTGAGACCGGCCGGCTTACGGCGTGGCGGGTCGGAGTTGAGATCCGTAGCCGACTTGAGACCATATTACCTTCGAGGCTCGTGGCCATTGTTTTTCTCAACCCTTGACTCCGCCAGCATTGCGGCGATCGCTACCTCCGCCTTCAACGCTGTTGGCAAAGACGACGACGACGGCCTGACTACTCGTAAAGATTGTCATTAATTTCTTTTTTGCGCAGTTAAAACGCCAGAAACGAGAATTTGTCGTCTCTTCACTACCATTGGCCCTCATCTAGCAGCATGGCCGACCGCGAGGGATCTCCCATTTCTCAGCTCCTGAACACTCTCGGCATCACGCGTGAGGAGCTGCACAAACGTAGCGACCAGATGCGTCAATTTCTCACCGCCGACAGTACCTACTCTTCACGCGTTTCCGACCGTGATTTGTCGTCCAAGTCAAGTTCGGCCTCCCTGTTGCGTTCGACATCGCTCTCGACGATTTCGGCGTCGACCTCAGCGCGTTCTTTCTCTCGAGCAAGCTCCAGCTCCATGATGGACGCGTCGCCGCCCCCTTCGACGCCCATTAAATCCGAGCCAGTCGATGGTGCTTTGCCCCAGCGTCACTATGACACCATGGAAGAGGTCATTGAACGACAACGCCTTGCCAGGAAAGAGCGCAGGGATAGGAAGGGACGGCGGGACAGGGAGAGGGATTTCAAGACCCCCAGGTCGCACCACCGGTCGCCATCGCCCAGCGCGTCGCAGTCGAGCGCTGGCTTCGGATCATCACTTGGCTCACGCGACGAACGTGCTGATGGCAGTACTTGGTCGAGTTCTTCTGTGGCAGAGGGTCATGAGGAGGTGCGTAGACCGTCTACTACCACTAAACATATCTGAGGTAGTGTTACAGGCAAGACCTTCGCCGCCGCCCTTGACGCCACAACAGAGCAAGTACTATCGAGCTCATACGGCCTCACAATCGTACAGCAGTCTGGTGTGTACACTTTTACTCGATTTTCACAGTGCAGTCTCTCAACGTACCATAGGTCAAGGCTAATCCAAAACAGGAATCGCCTACGCCTACCCGCCCACAATCCGTACCCGTGTCTCAGGCGGGTCTTCACTACTATTATGGTCCTTATCCTCTACCGGTACTGTATTCTGCAGTGCTTGCTGAGGGTGACACACCTGCGGCTGCTGAACTTGCTACGCCTACCCCTACACGTATCATCAAAGCACCCGTGTCAAATCCCTCTCCCTTACCGCCGTCTTCTCCTCCACCGTCGTCTCCCGTCTCGTCTCCAAGTAAACCAATAGTTAACCTTGTCTCGTCTCCTGGACCTATGGGACCACTACCCATAGAGGATGAATATGACGGCCTACCCTACAGCCTACCTCCAGGCCCTTACACTCCCAACAAACCAGATTGCTCTTATGCGGCCCTTCTTGGCCAGGCGATTCTCTCCTCACCTGAGCATAGGCTGACCCTACAGGAAATATATGATTGGATAACCATCGTGTACCCCTACTTCAAGCGGGGGGAAACGACGTGGATGAACAGTATTAGACATGTCCTTAGCACCACCGTGTGCTTCCGTAAAGTCACCAGGGACCGCTCTCTTGGTAGGACCCTATGGGCTATCTGGGATGAGGATCTTGAGTGTTTCAAGGGCGGAGGGTTCAGAAAGCAGCTATGTAATGACATCAAGGCCAAAGACAAGCCCAATGCAAACGGTGGCACTAAGAGGTCCAGAAAAATATCTGAAGGAGATGGCGCGCCAAAGAACAAGAAGGCTAAAAAGGAGAAGGAAAAGGAAAAAGACAAGGCTGCACCACCACCTGTTCTCTCTGCACCTCTGCTTCCGCTTTTCCCTCCCTCCCGTCCAACTCCTCACCATCAGCCGTATTACGAGAGCTGCATTCCGAAGACATTGCCCTCAGATATCATTTTCCCGCCCTTACCGTCGACCTCTGGTTATCGGCAACTCGCTGACAGCAAAGCAGCGGCACAATCATCATCGGCTGCGGCTAGTAGCAACGAGCCTTCGCAAACTAGTGGAGATGATGGCGATCTGAACTCACCTCCTGGGGAAGAAAAGCTTACACCACCTCACTTAACGTCGTCGTCTTCTGCTTCTTCAGTTCCGAGTTCCTTGCCCGACCTCACTCCGAATGATAGTTCGTCGAGTCCTCCGATTTCTTCAAGCGACATGGATGTAGACACAGAAGCTAATCTTAGTGTTGCACCTGTTTCTATTTCCGGCGTGGATACAGACGAGGACGAGGAAGACATTGAGCAAGATGTTTTCACGATGCAATTGAAGCCGGTGCGATTTTGGAGCGATGGTGACAAGCAAAGCGGTACGCTTCAACCAGGAATACAGCTGAAGTACAGTGTACCGGATCCTGTCTTGGCTACAGATGACGAAGACGACGAGCCTGTCGTGAAAGGAATGAAGGGTAAGAAACAGAAGAGAACAAAGGTCAGAAAATGTGCGTTCAGAGATGTCCTTTGGAAGTTGACAGTTGTTTTTAGGACGTCCCAGCCTCACCTACTCTTGGTTTACGGCCCAAACCATTGAAAGCAACAAAAGTTACAAAAAATAAATCTAGATTAGCCTCTCCGCCGCCCATCTTTGAAGGACCCTCTACACCGACGAGAAAATCTACTTTTGCACCGTCATTCTTATCACCTATCCACACTCCGCTTTCGCATCGGGGACTGCACATGAGCCCTTCAGCGAGTCTTGCGCATTACAAGTCAAATCTCGACCCTCCACCGTTTGTATCATTTTCAGAGAAAACGGGAGATAACGAGGAAGTTGACGAAGACGGCGATAACGATCCCATGCGTACTCCGTCAAGGACGCGTTCCAATGGTACCTCTTCTGCGCTACCCGTGACTCCTAGGCGGTTGTTCACTTTGGGTGGTGACTCTCCTTTCCGGACCCCAGTTGGCAAGTCGTCGTTTCATAGCATTTACGATCCGCACGACCCGACGTCGTTGTTGGACGATGAGCTGCATAGGATGGGTGCTGCTGGTCATGGAGATAGCCCCGCTGGGTTATTTGGCAAGTCGCGGGCGTCTTTGCTGTACGACAGCCCCGGGAATATCACGGGCGGCAGTCCAGATAAGTGGCAGAGATGGTGGTGAATGCAAACTTGACTGTATCTATCTTAAAGTGTAAGCCTGCGGACATGCCAGGACGATCGTCGATATATGATATTTGATTCTCTATTGCCTGCTCGTAATTTCTCTCTTTTCTCTTTCCTTTCCTCGTCGTTACTATCATGACATTGTTGTACATTTAGCTATCAACCTGCATCCTATATAGCACTTACATCTACTGTTATCGGTTTTAGTCGGCGCTTGACGCGTGACGTCATTCGGACTTCCGCAATGAGCCGCCACACGTCCGAGGTGATTTTTTGGGGGTGTTACTGATCTCGACTGGATCAGCCTCTTGGCCTTTTACCATCATGGTACCTAGGTCTGCCCTTGACAAACAACTGCTGGCAGCGCTCAAATCTCGAGAAGAACGTCTCATACGACGACGGCTGCCAGATCCATCGTCGTCGACCACATCGACACTCATCGACTTCAACACGAACGATTATCTTTCCTTGGCTAGTTCGCCGGTGTTGCGACGTCGCTTCCTTGAGAAACTACAAGATGCACCAGACATCCTAGGCTCCGGTGGCTCTAGGCTCCTCGTGAACGGGTCAGCGCACAGCGCTTTGGAAGCCAGATTAACAGAGTTTTTTAACTCTCCTGCTGCATTACTGTTCAACTCGGGATTTGATGCCAACGTGGGGTTTTTCTCATGTATACCCCAGCCTGGTGACATCTTCGTGTACGACGAGTACATCCATGCTTCAGTACATGATGGCATCCGTGCTTCGCGGGCCCGCGACTCCCAGTATTCTTTCCCACATAACTCGGTGCAAGCATTTCGGAACTTGTTGGTGGGACTTCGTGACGAGCGTCTGTCTTTGGCAGCGGGTGAGAGTAGTGTGTTCGTCGCTGTGGAGAGTTTGTACAGCATGGATGGGACCTTTGCGCCCTTGCAGGAATTCGTGGAAATTCTTGAAGAGGTATTTCCTCTTGGAAACGGATATCTAGTGGTGGATGAAGCTCATTCAACGGGAATATATGGCCCCCAAGGCCGAGGGAGGGTAGCTATGTTGGGACTGGAGAATAGAGTGTTTGCACGTCTGCATACTTTCGGAAAGGCTCTCGCTGCAACTGGAGGTCCGTCATCCGTTTTTCCTTTCTTTCAGTGAAGCTGATTGATCATACGTAGCTGTCCTTTTGACGACACCGCTCATACGAGATTATATGCTCAACTACGCCCGCTCACTAATTTATACTACTTCGCTCAGCTTCTCAAATATCATCGCGGCTGACGCGTCTTTCGATATGCTTGCAGATGGAACTGCACAGATGCTATCGGAACATCTGTTGGACATATCTTGGTACTTTGCGCGATCGCTTAGTAGACGTCTTGCGAGAATACCCCCAGACCTCCTTTTCCTGCCTCCAAATTTGGAGGCATCGCCTATCATCCCCATCATGACTTCGCAGCCGCGAATGTTGTCTGCCTTCCTATACGCTAGGGGTATGAATGCTCGTCCAATAACTTGGCCGACAGTACCGAAGGGTAAAGACCGAGTCCGAGTGTGTCTTCATGCCAATAACTCGCGAGAGGATATCGATAAACTCGTGAACGGGATGATAGATTGGGCGGAAAGTGTGCTAGCGGAGCAAGGGCAGAAAGGCGACTCAATAGGATCTTGTCTGTCGGGGCTATCCGTGGCTAGCAAACTGTAGAGGTGAAGCACCTAGTATATACCGCACGATAACGATCTATTCCGATATGTATTTGCAGATTCATTCAGATTCAGAAGGCGGAATGAGCACTTAGAAAATGGGGGGGGGGTGAGTTTTCACCCCAAAGATCACCAGCAAACTTAAAATATGGATACTGTTACACGGTAAAGCCTACTACTAGTACTGATACAGCATATTATATAAAGACCTGCAGAGGATGCCGGTCATACACGTTCTGTCCCTCGCTCAGCTCTCCAAGATCAGGATAGAACGGCACCAACGAGTCCTCAGCACCCAAGTAAAGCGCATTGTATATCCGCCAATACACTTCTCGCACCTTCCTCGCTGGGTGGAACAATCCTTGCAACACGTAACTCAACAGAATTCCAGGACCCAGCGTTACACGCATAGCTTCAACCGCATCCATTACAGCGCCAATGACGTGGGGAGACGTTTCAAAACAATTGGGCCATACGAGGTTCATCAAATGAAGCATGGAATCCTCGCACCCTAATCCCGCGACACCCAATGCCAGATGCTTGACAATGGTACTGGCTGTTTGACGATGAACGAGATCACGGTCGGTAAGCGCATCCTCCAGCATGGTAACAACGGAGTCACAATAGTATGCAGACTGGGGGCCGACGTATTCGAACACGAAGGACAAAGCTTTCAAACACCCAGTCCGAACATTCAACTCCGCGGTACGGTATTCGTTTAGAATGGCAGGTATACAGGTGAAGGCTACGCAAAAATGAATGTCAGTGACATGATATCGGTCGAAAGTAGCATGCAACTCACGTCCACAAGTCTCAGCAACGATGGCAATAGCCACAGTACTGCACACACGGCTTTGACGTTCTTGGACACGCAGATTAGTCAAGAGTACCGACAGGACGTCCTGTGGACCCAAACTCTTGGCGATATAACCGAAAGAGTTGACAGCAGCACGTCTGATACCCTTTTTATGTGCCTTCAGGAGATCCAACAATTCGAAGCAAATCCGCATCCATTCGCGAGCAGGAACGAACTCGGCACCACGATCTGCAATACGTCCAATCAAGTTAATAGACGCTTCCTGCACTTTCTCGTGTCTGTTCCGTAAAATCGGAGTCATACGAGGTACTGAAAACAAGTGTTAGTTTGAATGAGAGTATTGTAAAGAGTGAGCAGACTTACACAAATCTTTCACCGGAGGATTCATTTGAGTCATACCAACAACGTTTGCAATTGCTCCTTCAGCCGCAATGATACTTCCCAACGTATCTGGATATTCTTCTCCAAGCTGTTCAAAAAGAACAAGACCTAGCTTGCTAAGAAGCTGATCTTCTCCGCACTGCTTGATCACTACCGCTAAACGCGACGTCAGATCCGCAGCTTGCTGTCGCACTTTCGCACTCTTGTTGTTCAGACGCCAGAGGATGGTGGAGACGATTTGTGTAAGGTATGGCTTGACCCGAATACCGAGTGCGTTCACGACAGTCCCGAAACCATCCAACATAACTTGATCTTCAGTCGTCTGTTCCTGGAATGAGAAGATGATCCCATCAACCAACCTCATCTCCAACCTCTCGTCGATATCAGAAGCCCCAAGAGTGGCAACCACCTTCGTAATAGTCTCCATCACCATCTTCCTGTAAGGCTCAGCCTCGTCTTTCAGCTCGTTCACAATCCTCCCAACAATTTCCGATACGCCAGACTTCTGCGCCAACTCTACAGTCGTCTCAACAACCTGTCTGTAGTTCCTTCGGTCGAGCGCCATACGGCGAACCCAAAATGATTTGAAAAAGTCAGGAAGGATATCCTGCTTTATGTATTGGGGTGTGACGCCCTCAGTGGCCGCACATTGCTTGACGACCTTGAGAACAATCTTCTTCATCTCCTCGTCTGATGTCTGGAACTCTCGAATCAGAATCACCGTAACTTCCTTCGTGTAATAGGAAGCATATTCTGGATCCATCAATGGAATGATGAAACCAATCGCTTTCAAGAACGCCGCGAGACCTTTGCCACGATGAAGACGAATACCTAACCACAGCGGCTTTAAGACATTGTCAAATGACTCGATACCATATGGTGCAGCCGCTTCAGCCAAAGCGGCTAACCCCAATGCCGTCATTGTCCGTACTTTCTGTTGTTCATCAGACAACCCATGCGCAATGCAGTCCACGAGATTGCGCAAATGAGGAAGGACCGCACATCCCATCATGATAGCAATCTGTTGAACGATACGAATTCCCGTGTGCCGTGCCTGCCATGACTTCTTCGATCGACATACAGCTTTGAGGAAAGGAAGGAGGGACGGGATACCGAGAGCGGAGGCGACTACAGAGAATGCACGAGCTGTGGTATTGCGTACATACTCGTCAGCGTGGTCGATATCGGGTCGCATCGTAGAAATCATATGAGCCAGACCAGCGGCTTTGGAGAGATTCGAAATAATTTCGCGACCTTCCACACGAGCATAATAGTCTTCGTCGATGAGAAGGGGTTCAATCACAACGAGAATCTTGTGGACGTAGGGACGAACAAGGTCATCGAGTTTGTACAAAACACGATCGATAACCTTGACGAGAAGATGTCGCTCCTGATCCTCCAATGTACGTTCCATGAGAAGCGGAAGAATTTTGTCGAACAGAGGTCCTGCACCAAATTCACGGGCCTTGTCAGTAATTTGACGAAGAGCCGTCTTTCGCACAGGTGGTGTCCCGTTCTTTATTTTCAGTAACAGTCGCATAATTTTCCGCTCCTTCATCTCGTCGACCGATAGCTCCGTTTCATCCTCTTCTTTCAAAATCTTCGCAAAATATTGAGCATCCTCAGCCTTGAAGAATGCGAGGTTTCCGACACCAGGGATCTCCGTGGGCAGCTCTGGTGCCAGTCCTGCCGCAGCTGCAATGGAAGCAGCATCAGAGCTCTCTTGTATCTGGAAACCGCCAACCTCGGTGCTCATAGGGGTCGCCAGGAGCTTTCGCGGTGCAACACTGGGTGCATATCCAGGAGGTGGAGTGACTATAGCGTAACCGGTCGGGGGTAGAACAGCATCGAGCTCCTCGTCGGTGAGATACCGATTGTGTTTGTCTTCCTGCATAAATCCAGGTGCATTCATGATAATAGGTGCCATCGGAACATCAACCTGAACTGGAGTCTGATCCCACCGGGAACGCTTCGTCGTTGGCGTTTCGGTGACTTCAGCAGGTGTTGCGTCCCACCGAGACCGGCGCTTTTTCGGTGCAGAGGCTTCCAGTGCTTCCTTGGACCACTCTCCCGAGTCTGTTTTGTTAGGGTCGACATTCTCATCAGAGGGTTCAGGGACATCCCAGCGCCGTTTGCGTTTTGTGCCAGCCGAAGCATCTTTGGCCGCTGCAAGCTCCTTTGCAGAGGCTAGCTCCATGGCGACGTCCATAAGCTCAGACGCCGGTGGTGTCTTGTCGAGGTCCATCTTCATCTTTCCCTCCTCTCGATCC
Organism: Armillaria sp. CMW 4456; assembly: GCA_028551335.1. Lineage (NCBI taxonomy): Eukaryota > Fungi > Basidiomycota > Agaricomycetes > Agaricales > Physalacriaceae > Armillaria > Armillaria sp. CMW 4456. The sequence continues at coordinate 297,057 of JANDKJ010000271.1, forward strand.
TGCCTCTCCTTCTCTTCAATAGCCCTTTTCACCCGAGCCTCTTCTTGCTCCAGTCTAGCCAATCGCATGGCATCTTTGTAACCCCCTTCGACTTCTTTACCATCTCCATCTTGTTTGAATGCATCTGCGCTCTCGAGTGCTACGCGGTCAAAACGACGGTTGTGGTAGTCGGATTGTCGAGAAGCTATCTGCCGCTTGGACGCGGTTTCGGCAAAAGGGTCGACATTTTCTTCCTCAGCAAGCTCCTCGAACTCCTTGAGTATGTCCTTTGGCACTGTGTACGAGTCTATCAATCTGGGCGATCCCGTAGGAGACATTATACCTAGATGTGCGATGGAATGAGGAGAGGGATTGGTGGAAGTCGGACGCTAAGTTATGAGGGATGGGCCTGACTAAGGAGCCGTGTGAATTCCCACGCCTTCGGCACCTCATAAAAGGCGCAACTTTTTTTTCGACTCTCTTTGCAACGATCATCCACGGTGAGTCTCGTTTCCTCTCATCTCTGTGATGATTTCTTGCCGCCCCAGTCGTAGCCATTGGCCTTGACGATCGGCAGAGCACAGCCAAACTCATTAGTGCAACACTGATCCTCTTCTCCATTGTTGTTGTCGTCGCTCGTTACTCATTTTTTTTTCAGATTAACATGCAATAACTCGAGTATCTTTAACATTCCATCTGTTGGTGAGTTGTATATCCTATTCTGTCCTCTTTCACGATGTGAAAATGTCTACCCAACTCTGCAACCGGCATATCGGTGATGAGGAGACGAACGAAAAAAATACTAAGAACAGCCAGCTGATCTATTCTTCTGTGGTCATCTCTTTGACTTGGTTTGCTGATATACTCAACTTGACAGTGTCAATGGTCTAGGAGTCTCATGCGCACGATATCCATAGCTAGTTCTGTCCAATCTATCAAATTTATTACACCCATGAGACGTAATCACATTCTTTGTACTTGTACGTCAGTCGTCTTGAGCCTTTTTCGCCTGTCTCCTCTGGTCACGTTTCGATAGGTGAAGAATGGCCAGTAAGACACCGATAAGTAAGACTTGAGCGACCACAACTGATATGTTTCCCTTCAAAACTCGAGGCTGTTCAGTTGTTTTGAACAACAGCACTTTGTCAGAAGTGAGCAAAATTGCAAAGTATAATGGAAAGATATCGCACACGGAAGCCAAGCATTGAAGCTATACGCTACACTGTTGAATGTCCCCATGATGACTGCGCGCTTCTCTGAGCTAGCACCGGCGATCTCACTGCACCCTGTATACCCACAGTCAGCTCAATACGTCTTTGAAAAAAATATTATGGCACTAACAAGCGTAGAAAAGTCCTGGCGTGCAGTTAACTAAACCTGAAAGGTAGTAGAAGACCTATTGAGTTGGCCGTCATACGTCATATTTTCAATACCACTAGTTTAAATGTACTAGCCCATCTAGGAGCACGATTCTTGGCATACACCGGTGTCGCAGCGAGGAAAGTGACATCTATCAAGTGCCATACCTAAAAGACAATCAGACCGTACCGACGAGGCGCGACGTTATGACCGACGGTAACAAATATCAGTGGAGGCCACCTTCGCCCTGTGAGAACGGTGTCGCTCAACCACGAAAACCCAAGAGCAGAAACGATCTGTGTAGCCCAAATACCAGACGGATAATAATTAATTTGCGGCACAGTATAGATCGGGTCTTTTGAGTATTTGAGCCAAAATGCCATAGACTGCTGTGGGTTCTGCGAATAGATATACAGGGAGTATCCTGCCGTGAAGAGCCATATGTGCCATTCACTCAGTAGATTTACGAAGAACGAGAAATTGAAAGATCCTGGTTTCGGACCTTCACGACCAGCAGCGGACATCCTTGCTTTCCCTATTTCGATATCACGCTCGGAGAACAGCCAATTAGGCCTGATCACAGTAGGAAGATCAGGAATCATGAAGAAGGCGCCAACTGCAATAGGGAATGATATGAGAGCATCAATGGCAAAACACTAAAGGATGTCAGCAACCAGCGGTGGGAAGCACCATACTTTGCGCTCACCCATCGCCATCTAAAAACGGAGTTAGCAAAGTAGTTGTGAGGAAAGCTCATTCTGGCATACCCTGAATATCCGGCTTTGTCGTTCAAGGAAGTATAAATACCGCCTTGGATCAATCCACAGAGCAGAGTGCCTCCAGCAGTTGCAGCCTGAAAAATATTTGACCGTTTGGCAAGTTCTGAAATAGTCAGCCAGAGTATCGTCGAAGCGTAGATATTTAAACGAGCCATCCTTCGTGTACCAAGAACCAATTAGAAAGAGAAGTCCCTTGGTAACAAAATAAAATCTTCGAAGACAGAATCGGGGAAAGTGGGAAAACGTACTGGGTAGTAACCACTCTCAAACAAGCCAACAAAAAACCGGATTACATACTGAGAAAAGAAAGTGAATTCCCGTCGTGTGCGCTTGGGAAGAAAGAGACTCACGAGGTGAGTAGCATTATGTGCCCAGGTCGTGCATAGCGTCAAGAGAGTCCACCCCATTTCCAGTGCAAAAATGATACTGATGCGTGGTATTAGAGTAACAACCGTTGAAACGAGACGAGAAAGCGTACTAGTGCGGGGATATGCGATTCAGCAACATATTCACAGGGACTTGGCCTGTGACAGTCAGCATCAGGATATCATTGATAATGTTTTAGCGAAATTCACCTATGACATATCCTATAGTCCAGCAAGTCTGGGCGTAATTGAGCTCATTGCCATAACTGAAGACATTTAGAATGTTTTTCTGCATGTTTGATATTATTGAGAAGACTAACAGGTTAAGCTCCCTACACATAGATCAGTCAAGTAAGCAGCATACATTGATGCGATTGTGCTCACTCTCGCATTCCTGAAACATAAGCGCTGTCGACATTTTTTTGGTCTATATATCGCATGAGCAGTCCAAGGATGGAGAATACGAGTAGACTCAGGTCAAGTTTGACTATGAAATTTCGTTCTTCTTGCGATCTATGGTAAATTTAAAACATGATAGGAGATTGATGTATCGTGCAAAACTTGCTTTCCAAACGAATCCCAGGCTACATACCAACGAGAATTCATCAAAAGGTTCCGCGGAGACACACGATAGGAAGTTTACCATAGCCATACCAGGGTGGTACTGTATCACCAGCCCGGTAAGGAAGAACCGGAGAGGTAACTATATCATCAAACGAAATCGAGCGTGAGCTTGAACGTGAGCGTTTGCTTCCTGCCATATTGAAAAATGTGAGGAAAGAAGCATAGGATTCTTATCTTTCCTCACTTTATAGCTTCGAACGACCGGTTTTCCATAAGCCTCGTTAGATCCTTCCTGAGCACCTCAGGTCATCGGTAGGGACTATGGCGCAATGACCATGGACGCTAAGAGCATATCACGAACTTCCTACGGTACGCCGGGCCGGATAACTTCAAATGCCGGACCATGCCGATCGAACCTAGAACTAATTCGTCTGAGTCGTTTCCACTCAACTATCTAGGTTATCAGGTTCGGCGCACCTTTTGGCCTCAGCTACCACTGAGTCTACCAATCTATTTGCTCTTTGCATGTTATGCTACTGTCTTTTCAGGGAAAGCAATGGGATTATTGATGTTGCGCAACAATGATGGCATGGAACGCCATAGATAACTTACTATGCTGTCTTCTCGTCTTATCCCACACGTATTGTCCACGGGCAGGATAAGAGCGTCCACTTCTGACATCCTGACCACCATTGTGCACTATGGCTACTGCTACTGTTTTGTCTCCTACCCATGTGTTCGCTCCAGAAATCCGAGGCAAGCAAGCATTACCCGTGTGGAAAGCGCCGGCGACAACTCGGGAGCCTTGTAAGCCTACTTCTTGCTATTATACGGTGCCAAGCAGATGAAAGCTGTCTGACAGTGGATTGGGTCTCGCTCGAAACTATCGACTTGAATGATCTCGATTCCAATGATCAGGCTGTTCGTGCAAGCCTCATATCCAGATCCAGACATGCCCTCTCGGTTGACGGATTTCTCTACGTTATCGGCACCGGTGTCACGCAAGAAACCATCGAACGTCAGCTCGCGATCACCCAACACATAATCAAAGGTATCACCGATGAAGAGAAGGCGCAGTATACCGCTAAGCTGTCCGAAGGCTCGTACAGAGGTCACAAGCCAAAGGGCATCTGGTCTCGTGAAGGCGTCGTGGATAACATCGAAGTAAGCAGATGTCCTCCCAAATTATGTTAACCGATCTATAGTTAACATCATCTATGTTGCGTAGCATTACAACTTTGAGAGTCCCTCATTCGACGGCAATATCGATCAACACCCAATCTCTTTACGTCCTTTTCTGCCTGAGATTCAGGCTTTTGCCGACTACACGTACAACCATATTGTCCGCAAAATATTAGAAATTATTTCACTCGTCCTAGAACTTCCTTCAGACGCCCTCTGGAAGCTCCATAGTCGAGATGGTGTCATAGGCGATTCCTGTAAGTTTAACCACCTGGGGTACGAGGGTCGACTTCACGAACAACGACCTACAGGCCAGCGCTACATGGGCTACCATCCCCGAAGTCAAGAGGACGAGGAAAAGACCAAGAACATATGGAGTAAGGGCCACACTGATTACAATACCATTTCGTTGCTGTTCTCGCAACCTATCGCCGCTCTTCAAATTTTGACACCGAACAATGAATGGAAATGGGTGCAACACCGCGACGGCGCTGTCGTGGTAAATGTTGCGGATGCACTAGACTGTGAGTGTAATTTCAATTATCCAAAACACATTCCAAGTTCCTGGTTTGCTTTTAGTCTTGACTGGCGGCGTATTGAAAGCCACACGACATCGTGTCGTCCGACCTCCCACTGATCAGTCAGACATCACTCGTTTGATTCTCATTCACTTTGCCCGGGCGCGTGGATCGCTCGTGCTTAATCCTCTTTACGAATCACCAATTGTCAAGCGTGATGGGGTGCACGCTTTTCAGGACCGTATTGACGCGGGGGAGCGAGCCCCTACTCAGGCTGAGTGGCTGGCCGAAAGAATTAAACGGACCGGCCATGAAGAGTATACCGAACACAAGAAGCCTGGCGAAGGAAGGGTTCAAGAGCAAGTTCTAGGGCGGCGGGTGGAGTACTACGTGTAAGGGTTCTGATGAGGCGTGCAGAGTATCCGGCGCTCGCGTCTGTTTTTCAGCTTCAAATTTCAAATGTAACGCGGCAGCCTGAAGTTACCCTCACAGTTGCATCAGATCACGGCGACTGTTGAGCGAGTAAAAGAAGAAAACGTAATCCCTTGTACACTAAATATACCCTTTTCACATCAGGACCTTGAAGGATCAAATGGTGTCCGACATAATTTAGTGTCATAAAAGGTTGCAAGAGTGGTCCCGATAATATTATGACAAACACGGTGATAAATCTCGTCTGCGATGTAAAACATTTCTCGTGTCGTCCAGTTCAATAGCATCGATGTCGAACGCTTTAAACCGTCATTAAGGTATGGAAGTAATATTCGAGTTCTTTCCAATTCGCGAAGCTCGACAGGAACGCTCCAGACCACAACGTTACCGAGTCTGATGGGCGCTTACCCCCATTATCTTGAGAATATTGAGCATTTGTCGCGATACAACTGTGGGTCAAGTTGAAGGTCCAGTTCGTTGTGATTGGAAAGGGCGAATCCGGCCCGATCTTTACCGCGACCAACCATGCGAAGATGCGCCGCCCGATCACTTTTTGTCTTATCAGAGTTTTCTTCGACGACTAGACTCTTCTTTCATCAACCAAGTCTTCGAATCGAAAAGTGCCGTTTTCCCAGTATACTCTATCATTCTTTACAGACAGAGCTCAGAAAGTTTCACTCTCGTTGTCAGACTCGTTCTAATGGGTTCGTTTTTTATAGATAAGAGGTCTACTTCCGATGACATAACTTCCGGGGGCCTGTCACCTATATCTTTACCTCCACCAAGCGGCTGGCAACGCGACAACGCCTGCAACATTAAGTTCTAGATCACAGGTTAAATGTTTGCACGACGAGCACCCCATTCTTGTACAAGACCCGAAGAACATACACGTCGAAGCGTTGCACGTTGGCAGCCACGAGTATTGGCAGCTGTGTCTAGGTCTTACCGCAGAGTCTTTGCAACTTTTGTTGGCCTTGATTGTCCTGGTAGACGAGGGTAACTTCCGAGCGGAAGAACTGTTTCAAGGACCTGCCCCCCTTTGTTCTATGGCCGACGACAAATCACAACGTCGCGACATTGAGGGATCATCTAGCACCCGCCTCGGCCCGATTTTACCCGCATGGCTGAGCCAATACAATCATGACCTCTACAAATCGTCCACCGATGGCGTTTAGAGGTCATCTTTTCGCTTCGTTCTCGAATACTGCGGCAACCGGCCAGTATAAAGACAACCGATGCACCCTTCCGGTCTATCCTTCGGAATATTTCCACCATCCTGAATCTAACAAGTAGGTTGTTATCTTTCTCTCCTTAAGACGTTCCCTAATCTCGGCCAAGCATGACGGCGACTCGTCAGGCTACAAAGTTGTGCCACAGCTGTGGAACGGAATTCTGCAGCACGGCATGGATGCCTATTCCGTGCAACACATTTTCTCAGCAGTACCGATGGACAAGCAACGTCCTAGCCCCTCCACAAGAAATCGAGTATCGCCGCGAAATTTCGAACGCACGAGTGGAGGTCTTGCGGTATGAGAATGAGCTCATGAGATTAGCCCAGATCATGTCCAAGTTGGACGCGGAGAGAGCCGCTATGGAGACCTTCATTCAGCAGAAGGAGTCATTCCTTTCGCCCGTACGAAGCATGCCCACAGAGATCTTGGCACTCATCTTCGAACGTGCTGTTGACCTAGACGTTGCCGACACCATGTCGACCTTCCGCGAGGCACTCTCCGTGCACCGCATCAGTCTCGTCTGTTCTCGATGGCGCGATATCGTGACTTCCATGCCGGCGCTATGGTCGTTTATATCCGTCTCCCTTGGTAGACATACCCAACACGACCTCATCGTCTCAGAGGCCCTAATTCGCAGGCACCTCGAGCTCGCAGGTAACCAACTGCTGACGATTCGCGTCTCCTCCGAAAACTACGTTCCCCATGCCCATTACCCGTTCATCGTTCAGCTTGCTCACCACGCTCAACGCTGGAAGGATGTACGCGTCCGCCTCTCAACTGCAGGCGTTGCTAAATTCTACGAAATCCTTAACCGCCCTGGCATATCTCTTCCCAACCTCGAATTTTTGGCGATTGATTACCCGGCAAACAGCTACAGTCGCGAATTCAGATGCAACACGTTCATGGGAGCCTCGAAGCTCCGAGAAGTCCATATTTCGGGTTCAGGCACGCAGATAGTCAAGGTCCACCAGCACCCGTTGCCTTTCCCGCAATTCGGAGCCATCACACTTGGTGAAGGGATCCAGGATGGTGTATCAGTGGCACGTTTGATTGCAACAGCAGAAAACGCCGAACGGCTTACCGTCGTGATTGGGCCGTCACCGACCTATTCCCCAGTTTCGTCCGATATAAAGACCCTAGAGGTCATTTTGACAGGGGATTTTAGTGTCCAGCCCCTTCTTGACGCACTCACTCTCCCCAAGTTGGATACCCTAATCTTCCGCTGTACGGATGTTGGCTCAGAATCACCAGTCGTTGATTTGGAGCCTATTTTCGGTTTGGTGGCGCGTTCCACACGCCCCCCTCGCCAACTTGTCTTCGAGAAAGTGAAGGTACTTGATCACCAGATTGAAGCACTCACCGAGTATGCGCCCCGGATGGTGGTAGTGTCTTGATTATGGAACCTCGTGATGTAGCGTGGGAGATAAATTTTTGTTTCGTCCAGAGTTTGACTATATGGATAATACATTTCTTTTCATTTTGGGTTTTAGCTTTATCTACATAGCATTACTAGACTTCCCATTGTGATATTTAATTCATTTATGACACTTGCATGATATACTAATAGCATCTAGAAGTATACCCCTTAGACTACAGAGCTTTGAGTACATACAACCTTGGAATAAACAAGTTTCAATTCGATTGAATACCCGTTAATGTTTGAATCATCGCCATATTCAAGACTGCTTATCGTAGGCTCGTGGGAACTTGAATTTGATCCACGCTCCCAGCCAATCGATGTTTTCAACGCCAAGAAAGGGGGGAACAAAAAAGCATGGGAGAAAGGAAATAATTACAACAACTAGCGTTTGTACTGTGCCTGTTCCGCCAAGTACTGCCGACGGCTAGCGCCGCACTGCTTTACTCAAAAACACCGACCCGATCAGTGTTGAGTCGTTTCTTGATAAACGTTGGATAAACTTTGATAAGATAACGGAAATTGGGTTCTCGCCAGTCCATATGATACTTAGTAGGGTCTGGGTGTTTCGTCGATGAATGTTTGGAGATGGGCGCCGCTCACACCAACGTTGGTAGGGGAAGCGAGTGGAATAGATGGTTAGCAGATATTTTGAGTCATTCTTTCCGAGCGAGTACTGATTTGTCTAATTGCTTTTTGATCGCCAGGTTCCAACTTTAGCATGCTGTACCGGCGGCAATCAACGATCAACGTTGCCAATCAACGCTCCCGCAATTTCATTCTGCACTTGTGAAACAAGATGGAACCTCTGCGATACCAGATCTGTTATGTCCACAAGTTGTCTGTTTTCTTAATTTTCATCCTATCTAACAAAAATTCACAGAAAAGACGGTCTTCAAGTTCGCGGGATTTCAATTAAATCTGCTTTGATTTGCTGGTTGGATACCAACTTCTCACAAATCCCTAATGTCAGGATGTTAATATATCCTTTGACAATATGGATCGCTCCTCCTTCATGTGCAACAGTGGATGCATGTGTTAAGACAGCCTCGCGTATGTTTACTGAAACGCGAATACCAGCTCGCCATCTACGCTGCGGAAGATGAACCTAACAAATGTGCAGCATCGAGACCATACAAACTTGAAACAGTGGAGTCTCTCTCGCAACAAACTGTTGCCATCCCGTATCTGTTCGGCGTCCTTGTATGCTGTTATAAAGGACTTCCCTACCCTCAGACACCTCTAACGTCTCTTCACTAACCACTTCATTCGCTTCATCAGACCTTGATACACTCACCATGAAGGGACTCGCTGCATTTGTCGCTCTCGCTGTTGCTTCCTCCACCTACGCGACACGTACTTTCACTGTCACTAACAACTGCGCGTACACTGTCTGGTATGCGAGCTAAATATGATGCCCTTGAATATAACTTTGACCTATGATCCCCAGGCCAGCGGTAAATCAGTCGTATGTACCGCGGCATCTACTAAATTTGTCGTAGATTTTCACCGACCTCAACGTCGGTACCGCTGTACCCGACCAAGCCACCGGGTATGTGCCATTCATCTTTGTCCTTTTATAATCTCATAGTGTCTTCAGTTGGGAAGCAGCAGCTGGAAGTAAAGTATCATTTTCTGTCCCAGATAATTGGACAGCTGGTCGTATCTGGGTACACAATGTTGTTTCCTCATTTATCTCTCCATAACACCCATTATCATCTAGGGCCGCACTGACTGTGATTTCTCTACTAACCCCGGCCCTACCTCATGTGCTACTGGTGGATGCAATGGTAGCCTAGAATGTGATTCAGCCACCGGAACTGTGGGCTCATCTTTTGATCATCTCGGAATATATGAGCTTACGGAGTGTTAGGGTGTCCCTCCGGCTTCCGTTGCTGAGTGGACTCTCGGAGGATCCAACGGTGAGGATTGGTACGATGGTATGTCATTTTCCCCCTCATTTAATGCACAACTTCCGGTTGACGAAGATATTAGTCTCTCTTGTCGACGGCTTCAATATTCCGATGGCCATCACTAACAATGCTGGTTGTTCCACCGCGAGCTGCCCCACCAACCTCAATACCGATTGTACGTGGCCTAATTCTCTACTCTGTTGCACAAATTAATGAACACTCGCTAATCTAGGCCCATCCGAGCTCGCCTTGACATCGTCTGGGACCACTGTCGGTTGCAAGAGCGCGTGTTTTGCCAACCTTGATGGAAACCAAGGTAATAAATATGTACGAGTGTAAAGCAACGAGCTGATGCGGCCCCTCAGCTGATTCCGGCAACTGCTGCAGCGGCAGTCATAGCACGGCAGCCACCTGCCCAAGTAGCGGTGTTGAATACTACAGTTATTTCAGTACGTTTCTTTTCCTACTCCTACATGCAAAATCCCTGAAGCAAGGTTTGTCCCATGAATAGAGACCGGTTGCCCTGATTCCTATGTCTATGCCTACGACGAGAGTAGCGGTACTGCCTTGTGGACGTGCGAAAGTAGCCTTGCGGCTAACTACGGTTCGTGCATATGACATTGTCCCATGGGTTGCAACTAATGGCAACTTCTCACCCGGTAGTGCTCACCTTCTGTCCTTGAAATGGAGACATCGAAGTATCGAGACCAGCTGTTATGCGAACCAAACTCCTTCGCTCCTTCTATTTATCTGCTGTTATATCTGCCAACGAATATACATACTCATCTTTACGGTCCCATATCAAATATGTGTACATCACCAAGGTCTTCGGTCTTTGAGGAACAACAATAACTCCTGAACATACCTCATTGTTCTCAGAACCATCAGTTTTGGGATTGCGAAACTTGGGCAACTAAATCATTACGGCCGATCCTAAGTGATACTCTAAAGACAAGCTGGTGGTCGGGGTACAAGACGTGCGAATGGTATACTATGATCCACCGGTTAAACCTGGAGGGAACCCAGAGAAGTCGACCTGGTCTTGTACACCGCGGCCAGCAAGAGTGTACGATATACGCAAGCGTAGCCGTACATTGGCCTTTGAAATTAATCAGCGTCAAAATATCAATTTCTTTGACATTTGACCTACACCAGGTGGAGATATCACGCGCATTTGCTGAGTCTCTGTTGAACCAGGATTCACGTGTGGACTGGACATTGGCTGCATTTGCAACTGCTGTGACTGGTAGGTGACCAAAAAATGTGAGTATCCTGCGGTAGTGGTTCTGAGTTACTAAGCTTACTTTCGGGACGGCTGCCTGGAATGTGAGACCGGTCACCGCATTGCCACCCGTTACTTGGAATCGGGCTAGTATGAGGACCACTCCAGGTCTCGTCGGAGATGTTTGAGGCGTGAGCGTAATCTTAAGCTCGTTCCTATCGTACGCAGTGTACGAGGTGAGATGATTGGCGGCGGGTTGCGGCTGAGGAACCTGAGCCTGAGGTGGCGGTGAGGCAGGGCTATCAAACAGGGAAGGAGTGGCGACAAGGGCGGGCGAGATAGATGCGGGCGTTGAAGTTGTCGTACCGTTGCTCGGTCCGAATAATCCGAGTATATCATCGATAGTCGTCCGCTGTGAAGTAGGCTGAGGTGACGCACTTGTTGAAGGCGTCGAGTTTCCACCCGATGAACCAAAAATCTCAGCAATGAGCTGCTGATCATTGGGGACAGAGGACGTAGTCGATCCGTTGACAGACGACACTGACTCGTCCCCTAGAAGATTCCGCGACTCCGTCGACCCAACAGGTTTGTTTTCGCTCACTAAAACATGATAACATTACTGAATAGCAAGCCACAAATTTGCACTAACCAATTCCCATGACAGTGGCCTTGAGCTCTGGAGGGGGCATTCTTTCCAGCACGCCTTCTCTTAGCTCACCGAGATTGAATAAGCTCGCGAACTCTACTGCACGCTGCTGCAGCTCGAGCTCTGGACTGGTCGTATACTGTGTTAGGACCTCAGATATACGTTCTTGTTGTGGGGTAGAAGTCGTAGGTCGTGCCGCCATTTTTGTTATAGCGGAGAGAACGTATTGTCGCGTCAGATAATTAGCATAGGGCGAGTCAAGAATGGACAGTAGCAAATCCACAAGTTCTTTGTCTGTCACCTATTTGAAACATGGATGAGCATAAGTACTGTAAGTGAAGAGTGATTGAAAACTGGCCTGCTTCGCCACATCATCGTCGACAAGACCGCCATCTATTATAATTTCACTGTATTCTCCGATGATCCAAGTTGCAGCAAGTGTTAGTGATTCCTGGGATATATCGTCTCTCAAAGCTCTGTACAGTCGTGACGCCGTATAGGCCTGAAGTTCTGGTGTGTGCGCAACCAATCTGATAAAGGCGGACAAGACTTCCTCGCGTATAAAATTGCCAGCCTAGATGTATGTGAGCAAGTGCACGCGAATGTCACAAAGGAAACGATCACTGACGAGTTTGAGTACACGCAAGACGGTGTCGATATGCCATCTTTTACTTGGAGCGAACCTCTCTGCAGCCAAGCAAATTTGAGTCGTCATTCCGATTTTAAACTCGTCATCCGCTATTTCCAAAAACGCCGATAGCTCTCTAACTAATACCCGAACATTTTGCTCATTGATGAGAGCATAAGATAATTCCAAAGCGCGACGACGAATCGAAATATCAGCATCACGCAAACAGTCGAGGATAATGTTTCGATGGCGTTGAACAGCGTTGGTATCCATCGACACCACCTTGTTCAAAGTGTTGAGAGCGACGTAACTGTAACGAAAGAATCAACTCTATGAACAGGGATATAAAACGAGTACACGTACCGAATGTTGTTGTCTCGATTACTTAGGAACTTCCCTAATATATTGATGGCCATAACGCGTAGCCCCGTATCAGCCTCAATCTCCAAGACTGTTAGCACGGTTTCGTATAGTATAGAGTTTCCGACGTTCTTAGTGGAATCCGTGTTCGTGGCGACCTATTGTGCAGTTAAGATCAAGCATCCATAAGCCACACATGAAGAATTTACCTGCGCCAAGATATCATTCATCGTATCACTGGCATTCTCATCACCTTTGCCCAGGAGGCGCAATAAACGCAAAATTTTAACTTGAAGAAATGGGTCCGCAATCCCAGACACATCATGCTCAGGACTATACCCTGTCGTGACTAGTGACTTGAGGGTTCGAACAAGAATTGGGACGGCCTAAAGGAGCTTGTCAGACACCTCAAACCGCTATAAATATATACGGACATTTCGGAATTCATTGAGAACTGAGGGATCGGTTTGGCACATTTCAGTTATCAGGGTTATTGATGATAGCAGTACGCCATGATTACGGTCAGTCAGGAGGTTCTTGGCTTTGGAGACGAAGTGATCGGTTAGGTCGGGGACTTTCTTGATGACTCTCAAAGCACACAGCGCTGCCTTTCCTACGTGTGAGTTGGAAAAATATCCAGTTGGCCTTCGCACCCACCTTCTTGCGTATGTACGTGTTACTGGAACCCAACAGCTTTTCAATCTCATTGGCCAGATCGCGCGACATCTCCTCGGAAGCAATATTGGCAAAAGTGCAGAGTGCCAGCCCAACAGCATACATGTTGGAATGTGCCATATCACTGTACGGACATCAGCATCTAAAAATACTGAGAGGAAAAGCAATGCGCACTTCTTGAGGGAATTTGTCACCAATGTCAACACTTCCTGCTTCTCATCCAATAGTAGCATAATCCCTAGATACCCGAGACGTTTATCCGCAAAACGAGGGCTTGCTACAAGCTTGAGGCATTCTATTTGTCCAAAGTGTGCCGGGGAGCCTAACATATGAATGTAGAGGAGTTTAGCAATATTGTTGTGTCGAGCGTATGAGTCTTCATCACGAAAAGACGCGCGAATTGCCGCAGATTCTTGTTGAATCAGAGCCCTCTCGTCGGCCACGGTCTAATGAGACAATATCGGTCGTTGAACTCATGTCGGCTTCATTAATGCTGCCTACCTTGCACGACCGGATACCCTTGATGAGGGCTGGTATCAAAGTTAGGCTGGAAATGGAAAAATATGAGGATCCTCATACCTTTGAGATTATGGTAGACCATTGGTACCCTGCGGCGCTGTTCTTGAATGTGCCTGTGCAACCGACGTGTGATTAGCGTGACATCATTTTCGTGATGCGTTACTTCTGTCACTTTACTATTATGTACTATGCCTGCCTTCCTCGGCAGTTTTGATACAATCTCTACTTCCTACCACCGTGTCGTGCGTGTAAGTGCATGAAATCGTGTGTAGGCCTCATCGATTGCCCAAGCTGTTGATGTCCTTTAATGCCTAGTCAAGAAAGATGTCGCAAACGATATGCAAGTACTTCCAGAACGGAGCGTGTGAGAAAGGGCCGAGTTGCTTGTTTTCACATAATCCTTCTACTGCAAGGGCTGCGCCAACAGTGATATGTTCTCACTTTCTTCTAGGTAAATGTAGATACGGTGACAAGTGTTTTAATGCCCACACCAAAACGTCTCCTCATACTGAACATCGTCAAGCATCTCCATTGCTACGAGGTAAGTGCAGAAGCGCTCACCGAACTATTCAAATCATTAATCATGGATATAGATACTACTGGAGCTGCAGAAATGGATGCCGAAGAAACAGTACCCGGAACCGAAGCTGTAGATGCTGGATTAGACAATCCGAAAGCCTCTCCACCTTTGCCGCCCGAAATCGACGCTACAGAAGAAATCCCCGATCTTCCACCAGAAAAGCAGCAAATTTCTGAATCGTCCTCCTCAGAAACCCTTGTCTCTGCCTCTGACCCGACTAGCAACGAGTATGACGACAAAGGCTTTACCAAAGTCGCATCCGAGGAAATCCATGCGGCTAAGACGCCCTCTCCTCTGCCTTCTCCTTTCAACCATCCTGAAATGCTCTTCTCATCTAATGCATATGGTCCCACAGTTCAATCATCTTCAGAGCAGCGTCAGAACTTACCTTGTCCGGTGTATGCTATGCGAGGATCATGCACTAATCTGGAGTGTCGTCTTCCTCACTTCCTCACAGGTCATCAGTATCACCTTCTTTTAACTAATCGGGCCCGTCAGGATATGCTATGCCCTTTCTTTCTGACCAAAAGATCTTGTCCTGTTTCCGTGTGTACACTTCAACACGTCTTAATACCAGAAGAATACCAAATTTTGGTGGGACACATGGATCAAGGCTCTCCAGAATCAGGCTCGATACCGGTCACTCCCAGACCTGCGGCTCCGCCATGCGCTTTCTACTCAGATGGCAAGTGTCGGAATGGTCGTCTTTGTCCTTATCGACACGAAGATCCTCCTCGCAACTATCAGCGTGATACAGGGCATGAACCTCAAAATACCGTTTGCAAGCTCCACTTGTCTTCACAAGGGTGCAGATATGGGGACAGGTGCAAGTTCTCTCATGGAGAGACCTCTGCATCGGGAGCTGGTGGGTGGGGCAATGATTATTCTCCACAGAATAATCAGGCTGGTAAGTTTCATCGGGTTGTGTGTATCTTACCTCTCTACTAAAAGAACTCTGTGGACAACGCAGGGGACCATACATCCAGTGGCAATACTCGATCAGCTAGACCATGCCGATATGGCCAAAATTGTCGTTACGGCGACAAGTGTTTATTCAGTCACCCCGCTGAAAGTGACACGGCGCCTGAAGCGCCCCAGGCATGGGGAGATTCCTGGAATTCAACCTCTTCGAACGATGTCAATCCGTGGAATCCACCCACAGCAGAAACGACGGAAGACGAACCGAGATCGGAAGATTTAGGAGGAGAGGATGATTCCAGAGGAGGATCATGGGATAACTCAGGTGGAGGGGATAATCCAGGTGGAGGGTCGTGGGATGATCCAGGAGTAGGGTCGTGGGATGATCCAGGAGGAGTCCCATGGGACGAAGCTGCGGATGCAATAAGTAAAGACGAATACCAAACACAAAGCGAAGAAATACCAGGTGTAGATGGAGACCAATATGACGATCAGGTAGGCAATACATTAGTCTTATAGCCGAATTTACTGTAATTGGCGCGTAGGACTCTACTTTTGTTGATGAGCATTATGATCCAGTAGGGTCTTCTTTTTGAATTCAACTGGCCGTAGCCATTCATCACGCTTTCTCCACTAGGAACCTCCCATAGTCGAAAAATTCAATTGCACGGTCAAGTACAGGTCTGGCGCCATTCCGGACTCTGTCACAACACCCTTCAGCACTTCCACGCTTTTACTTTCCAATCTTCCCCCAGATGTATACGACGACACAATCACCAAGATGGTACGTCCCTTTGGTGCTCCAGTCGAGATCACACTTGACGTGGCCGACGCATCTGCACTTGTCAAATTTGGAGACTGTTTGACTGCTTCCTTGGCCGCTCGAAGCCTTGAGGGCACCGAATACCAATCCGTGACATTGTCAGCTAAAGCACACAAAACCAATGCTCGACTCTATGACTCTGCTCAAGCAAGCAGGATTGTCAAGTTGACGTGGACCACGCCTAATTGCACTGCATGGTTTTTCTATGACTCGATCACGGAAGCAAAGCAGGAGGTGCAGAGGTTGAACAAGTTGACGTTCCAGGGCAAAAAAATCCAGGCGGAGTTTGACCGCCCAAAAAAGAACCAGACGAACTCTTTTTCAGTCCAAATACATGGTCTTCCGAGTGATTCTGACCCTGTTATGCTCAAACACTCTTTGAAGGTACACCCGGAACTGCCCCCCCCTATAGGTCCACCGACCTTCGAGGGAGATCCCGTGCAACGTCTTCAGGAAGAGCTGAGATGTTTTGGGGAGGTGGATAACGTCGAAATCGCTTATGACGGTTCGGACGCGAAGACAACGGGATTTGCCCATTTTGTAACGGCTGCCGCTGCAGCCAAGGCAGTGGGGGCGCTCAACGGGAAAGAGCTTGCTTCCCTGAAAGGGTTGGGCCGTATAGGGACCAAACTCACCTTCCTCATCTGCCATAAAATCGATCAGCGTGTATTCAGGCCTATCGAATCCTCTATCGATACCTTACGTGCCAGGTACAAGACTTGTCAAATTCACGCCGATGACAGGGACGATAGCGCAATCGTTCTCCGTCTTTTTGGGCCCCAACAAGAAGAATTCTCGCAGGCCAGGAAATGTTTAGATGTGTTGGTTTCAGGCGAACCAATACTTGTGGGAGGGAAACCCCTGTGGGATCCTTATTTTGATCTGAGCAGCTGCCAAAAACAGCTTGCTCGACTCGACAAGAAACATGACGTTTACATTGGGCTCGATTTTTTGAACCGTTTCGTCCGTGTGCATGGTCCCAGAGAACGACGGCTAGAGGCTAAGGATGACATCCTTGATTTATTGCGGCTCGTCCATTCCCAGCAGTTCAGCGTACCCTTGCCTCGATATTCCTTGTCCGGCTTGAAGAAAGGTGGATTGGATCGGTTACGAGATGCGATTGGGCCCACAAAAGTCGACTTGGACTTGATCGATAAGACGCTCCTGGTTCGTGGGACAGAAGAAAACAAGAAAAAGGCAGAGGAGATGCTCTCGGCTCTCATATCCTCTCCAGAAGGAGACATTGCCTCTCGATGCAGTCTTTGTTGTGACTTTCCTGACAGCCAGGTGGCCCTCCCTTGTGGTTACTTGTACTGTCACTCGTGTTTGCATTTTCTCATCTTCTCTGCCATAGGACCCAAGTTTTCTGGTCTGAAATGCATCGCCGAAGTGCGCTCCGATGACGATGACGATCATCCAGGCGTTTCGGAGTGTTCAGCTTTCATCCCTCATCACATATTCAGGCAGATTCTATCGGAAGAGGAACAGCACGACCTCCTGGAGTCATCCTTTTTAGCCTACATTCATCAACATCCAGACGTATTCTTTTACTGTCCAACACCCTCTTGCACTTCAATATTCCCCGCACAGAATCCGATCCCGGGAGCTATGCTTCGATGTCTGACTTGTTCTATCTGGGTTTGCCCATCGTGTCGTGCTGTATTTCACGAAGGCTTGGACTGTGAACTATATAAAATGGTCACATCCATGGATAGCGAAGCCAATGAGCATGAGTAGGGAGGGCCAGGGACGTTCTTTGATCGATTTTAGTTGGTGGACACCATGTTTAGTCAGATAGAAAAAATGTTGTCGTTGCATCGAATATAGTTTTTCAATCTACATACACTACGTGACCTTGGACGCTTACAGATCATACTCATCTGAATTCAAGATTAAGGTGGTGAAGAAACGAATCATTTCGAGGAATGCGTCGACGTTGACGTCTACATGAGCCAGCGGCAGAGAATCAGAGGTACTTCGCCGATTCGATACGATAGATAACACTCACTCTCATTGACGGTATGGACTCCGCTTAACCGATTCGGACCATATCCCGAATTTTTGTGGTTGTAACGGAATATATGAGGAGTAAGGTTCCAGTAGAATTTCGTATCTGCATAGCCGTCAGGCTAGGCAAGCATTCTTTGCAGCTGAGAAACACAGTACCTGTATTGCCCGTCGACATGCCCGGGCTAACGGCAATATTGTCATTGCCTGTTATGGATCTGTGCGCATTATAGGTGGATTTGATGGTCCCAGACAGAAGCCTCCAAGGGACTGCTTCATCTCCGTAGAGAGGAGTTCGAGGAGCAGGTTCCAAGGCTGTACCAAAGGCGTCGGTCAGGATTAGACTACCCTTTGACGGAGCACCAGCTTCAGTAATACTCTCTCCAAAGGCAGTGAATGTCAGATTGAACTTGTAGGCCAGCTTCCTGACCGTCGCAACATCGTGAGCTTGCGTTTTCGCAACGGAACTAGAAACCAGCTCGAATTTCAAGTAGAGGTAGAGCCTTTTGCCGCGTACCTGAGTGTAGAGATACGGTGGTTCACGACGGCATATGCCTGTTCAGGCAGAGCGTTGGACTTGACACCCCCATGTATCAAGTCAATGGCCTGAGTGGTCCCGACAAGGCTCTTGAAAAATGCTTCTTTGAAAAGAATCTTCTCAAGTGCTCGTAGTCCCCAGTCTGAATGTGCCGAGTGTTCCATCGCGCGGCGCAGATGCTTAGGCACCTTTGTGCCATGTGCCGTGTAGCATTGGAGAGTACTGTATAGAACATCCTCTTTCGACTACCGAGATAGATGAACTCCAGGGGAAGAGAAATGTAAAAAGCAAAAGACTTACTAATTTCGGGACATATGGATGTTCCTCAAATTCGACTAGAAGAGCTGAAAGTATACCAATGCTCTTGACGAAAGAATCATCAGTACCAACAGAAAGCTTGCAGGCGCGAGCATACCGTGTGAGTTGGTGGAATTGAGGAATGTCCACCTGGAGAAGCTACATCGACCTTAACATCTATGTATCCCTTTTCTGCTATGCCCGGGGTAGCAAATATGGTTCCGTATTGATCTGTAAATCCGCCTAGGACAGAATGACGAATTAAAATAAATATTATTCCGGTTAGCTTGCCGACTCACCTCCTTCGTCGATGAGGAAAGCAAAAGCATTTTCCCCATATATCTCAAGCATAGCCTTTCCGAGCGCTGCGGCACCCTATCAGAATGTTAGTACCTGGTAATTTCGCCGAAGAGCGCCATTTACATATACTCCACTTGCTTCTTCGTCAAATCCGAAAGCAAGGATGACAGTACGGCTAGGCTTAAAGCCCTTCTCCAACAGCGTTTCGATCGTAGACCTAGATGTAATGCTCAGTCACGTCGCAGATATGTTGGATGATGGAATGTCTTGCATGATACCAATAAGACCACTCTTGTCGTCAGAAGATCCTCTTCCCCATATCAGTTCACCTGATGCCGCGGGATACATCTAAGTCTTCGCGTGCTCGATCGCTGCATTAAAGGCTTACCATCAAAATATCCAGAGTAGGGAGGGTGGATCCAATTGTCGACTGTATTAGGATCCACAGGGACCACATCTAAATGATGTGCATATAGGTGATGTGATGGTATGATAGATGTCCCGCGCTTACCTTGATGCGCGGCCAACGCAATGGGCTTCAAAGTAGGATCAGATCCAGTCCATTCGTACAACAAACCCCATGTGTTGACTTTCTTGAGAGAGAGCGAAGCATGACTGAAAGTGCATCAGAAGAGGCTACCGAAATCTCTGAACAGATACTTACGTCAACGGGTAGGACTTCAGGAGATAATCATGAAAAGGGCCAAACGCTTCCCAGCGGGGGTCAACACCGACATCATCCATGTTGTCAAACGACTCGGTCCTGCAGCATGTGAGCATATTGGAACCATTTATAAGAGAAACAACACACGGAATTTGTACTGCTCCAGACAACCAATTAATTGCCTTTTCCTTAAAATCATCAGTCCCAAAGATATCCCCCAATTCACTCCAGAACGAGGCGTGTTTCGACGGGTACAGGGCATCCACTTGCTGACAAGACGATGTGGACGCGTCTTTCGCATGGTTGATACCACACGATTTCCAATTCTGAACGTGCTCCATTACATTGTTGGAGAATGAGAGATGTCCCCAAAGGAGAACTAACGGGACCAATACAAGCAGCACATAGCGACGTGGTTGGCTCGAGCGACCCATGCCAGTGTTTACAGGCGTTGGAAGCATGCCGTCCTGCTCTTTGGAAGGCATGATGATAGTGAATGGGAAAGATGCGATTACCGAGACTTATAGGCTCCTATCATATCATATGCCAACAGACGGAGATAGCGGCGTGTAGCGGCATTATAGCCGGCGGCATATGGCCTGTAACGTGGAAAGATAGATATGTAGCAGTCGTAAAGATGTATAGGCATAGCTACATGTAATAGTTTAAAATCAAGATAGGAATGCCTCTGCTTGCAACTTCCATATCCGAGCATATTCACAGTCCTTGCGAATGAGATCAGCATGTGTGCCTTCCTCTATAATGGCAGAGTCATCCATATATCTAGTCCGAAGGCATCAGAGATAGTGAGGTTTTAACACGAATGACTTACAAGATCAGATCAGCGTGCCGCGTCAAGTTCCCGAACCTATGAGAAGAGAAGACCATGGTCTTGTTGCCCCGCAATTGACGTAGTCGTTCAAACAAATCTGTTGTTGCAGACCGCTGTCAGTCACGCACCGAGAAGGAAAAGGAAGAAGTAAATATACCGTGTTCAGCCGCGGGATCTAAACTGGCGGATGGCTCGTCGAAGAGTAGCAGACCCACGCTTTGTTCAGATACGAGCGATCGCATAAACGTGCGAGACCTGCACAGATATGAATCAAGGACGAAACAAAAGTGCACTACTCACAATGCTATTCTCTGCAATTGACCGCCTGATAGGGATGTTGAATTTGTAGTACTCATCCCAGCCATACGTCTAAGTTTGCCGAAATTCACCGGTCTCCCAAAGAGCTTGTCCGTGCCTTCGGGCAAAGCGGAATACATATCACGCACGGGGCGTTCGAGATAAGTGTCAAAACCCTCTGGAAGTTTCTTTATGAATTCCTCTGAGCCACCAAGCTCAGCAGCTCTTCGTATCTTGTCTTCGTCAGTATGGCTTTCAGGATCACCGAATCCTATGTTATCTTTAATCTGGAGATAAGTTAGATTTAAATTGATATGTAGAGAAGGGTTGATACCGATAAAGGAAAGTGTGTATAATCCTGGAAAAGGACGGAGGTAGCACGTCTGATATCGTCCAATTTCAATGTCCTGATATCTAGCCCATCAATGAGGATGACGCCTTCCATTGGATCGTATAAACGCATAATCAATTTTAGGATTGTGCTCTTTCCAGAGCCATTTTTGCCCACAATGACCTTCGTGGGCATCAGCGTCATAGTTAAACCAAATATAGACCACCTACGCAAAGCTGTCCTTGTCGAATTATGAAGGATACTTTATTTAGTGCTAAAGTTTCTGTGCCTGGGTATTTGAAAGATACGTTTCTGTGAATGCATAAGTTATAGCAAGTTAGACTAGCGCGAGACAAGTAAGATACCTAAACTCGACGGACATTCCGGAGTTGAGGGTTTGTGGATTCTCAGGATAGGGTATCGTTCCATCTACAATGCGATTCTCCATCTTGCCAACCTCGTAGAGTTGGCGGATACTCGCTATGCGCTCTACCACGGAGGAAGACCCGCGGAACAGACTGTAAAGTGTAAAAGTAAAGGATGACGCCGACGATGAGATCAAATTCAATGAGGCGAGAGATAGCGGTATGGAGGCAGGTTTCTGTACAGCACGAAGGGTGAATGCAATCTGGAGCACGGATTTTGAGTACACCGGAGCTGCATGACGCTAGTTGTACTCGTACCTGAGGCAACTCACGTAAAGGATCCTGAAGAAATGACAGATAACTAGCTCGCGCTTTCTGCAATGAGTAGAGAGGCCAAAAGTCACCCCCTGCATCTCCTACTCGCCATATGCTGGTGGTGTATTCTGGGTATAGATTACAAGGCCGAACATCGGCAAAACAAGAAAAGTCTTACCTTTAAGAAGATATTTCCACATCCCACCGGCAACAATCTCTTTACGATGACTCGGGTTGATGATCAGACGCTTGAGGCCCTCCGATCTGATATAGTCTTCGTTTTTGGTCGTGGCGGCCCATACTGAGAAGCGTCTATTTGGTATTGTGCGTGAAGCATTGGTAATAGAAGAACCCACCGCTAGTGTTTATATGTCGTGCGTGCCGTTCTTCGTTTTGAAACAGCGCTTGTCCGAAACTAAGGATGGCGATGAGAGGTCCATCCGGTTGGCCATGCACGACTCGAATCAAAACCACGAGCTGTGATACAAGCTGTACCGCAGTACTGAAGATGTTGACGATGGCGTTGACTGTGCCCCAAGCGACCGTAGAGCCTGAATCTACTGCGGATGTCTGTTCTAGCTGCTTCTGAACGGCTGGATCGTCAAATGTTGGAAGGTCGAGGCGCGCGACTGCGTGGAACATATGGATTGAATAGTATTGTTTGATTCGCGAATTCAAGACGGGATGAATGTGCTGTTTGGTGTGCGAGAGCAGCCGAGAGAACAGAGAGCATGCCACGCGTCCAGCTGCGACGTGAAAGAGAAGGGTTTTGTCTACGGTTCGTTCATCGATGGCAGTTTGGACCTAAGAAGACGCGAAATTTGCTGGAATGATAGATAGTGGACGAACTGTAAGCTTACAATGTTCAGTAGTTGTCCAGAGTACCTGTGAAAATCGAATCAGAATGTATATGCGTCTCAGCAAGTACTAACGCACCAGAGGGTTACTGCAGGTACCAAAGCACCCAAGATATGGATAAAGAGATTTAATCCAAGCAAAATCCAACACGACCGAATGCTCCCAATGTCTCTCAACATGCGCCAGAAATACGGCATGCTACCCAACATCTCGACATAGGGCTCCAACCGCGACGACCATGGTATCCGAGCTAGAACTTCGGGTTTCTCTTCGTAAAGGTCCCACACGCCGACGCGTGTATATGTTACATTTTTGCTGTCTGCTGGGTCGAAGACTCCCTTTCGACGGGTGCTGCGCTGCTTGCGTGGACGAGCCTGCATGAAGGGAAGAAGAGAAGAATGCTAATGTGATCATTGTAGTGCTAAGCAATCAATATCGCACGCGAGCCGTCCTAAACGGCACGAAGCTATTGATATACAGTTATACAATTTTGAATTGCTAACAGAGGACTCCGCGGAATCATCGTTGATTATTGCACCTTCGACCTTCAACTAGGAAATATTATTCAGCGCTTCAGTATGAAACCAAACTTTTCATAGTTTCTCAATTAACAAGTCTCTCCGTTGTAGATCTCGTCATCAATAATATTATAGCCGTTGAGGAAACAAGTCCGTGGTATGTGCGTACAATGAGAATGTCAGGTAGGATATAGTGTCGCCTATATCTTCTTCAAGTTGCGGTGCAACTCGGGCTTGACGAGCACTACCCTGTCTAGCAACTTTTTCACGACCTGATCCTTGTTTGCGTTATATGAATCTGTGATGGATTTGAGCTTTATGTCTGTCTCCTTATCTATTGATGCTTGGGCGCTGGATGTTGTCCCCGCATGCTGTATACAGCGTCAGGAGTGTTCTGGAACGCGGAGATGGTGTACGGACCGACGCTTCAAATGCCTTGAACTCTTCTTCTTTAGCCTTCTTGTATGCTTCTATTTCCTTTGATGCTTCAGAACGAGCGTCTTTGAGTTTCTGTACACGATCTACGGGACATAAGTGTGGACTAGAATTGGCAGGAGCGATGACGCACATTGACGGGCTTGTTGTACAATTTTGGCAGCCTCTTTCTCCGCTTCAAGAAGGGTCTGGATTCCTTGAGATTGCTGGGCTGCCTGTGGAGAAATACTGAGCAAGACATGTAACAGAGTATGCTGGCAATTACCATTTCGTGGTGGTTAAGTGGGGAGTTACGGCGTCACAGTCACGCCGAGGCCTTGAAGTGAATTCATCACCATCGGGCGTGAGGACGTCGTGGATGATGTCGGGCACCCCAGTAGACCCCCTGCAGACCCTTCATGCGGCATTGACTGTGCCAACAAACTCAAAGGAACAGGCAGACCTTTTGGCTGCCCTCCGTGAATCCTTGGAAGCCCATCCAGCACCCATCCGTATCCTTGTAGGAACCCTCATTGGAATCGTCGCAAATACTGGTGATTCTCTATTAAAGAGATGGGTTCTCGACCTTTTACAATTTGCCATTTGTCGGTCTACATTACCTCTCGACCAGAAAACACAGCGTTAGTGAGGTCGTACTGAATGAAATTTTGTTTTTAATATCCGTTTCATTAGTGGCATCACAAGCTTTGGATACATTGGCTCAATTACTCGACGACCGAACACCAGCAATTGTCAAGGTCGTTATCCAATGCCTGACGACAGTGTATCCGTTGTTGTTTCGTTTCCTGTACGCGTCTCGCCTCCAAATTTCACTCGCGCTTTATCTTTGTTCATAGATGTTCGAACCGATCAAATCCTGCGGCATGGGATACATTGTCAACATGCAAGACACGGATTCTCGAGTTCGTATGGAGCCCTCATGCCAATAATGGTGTAAAGGTGTCAGCGGTGAAATTCATGCAGAAGGTTATTCTGGTGCAGACGCGCGGTATTTCTGATCCTCGTGTGCGTATGACAATCGTATCTATGCATCTCAGTCTGATGATAGGTACCCTGCTCAGCTACAGAACAAAAACGATCCAAACATCTCCTTCTGTCCTCCCGACCATCCATTCATCTCAGTCGCTAAGCTCGAAAACGAGGGGCAGAAACTCTTGGAGAATGTTATCACCATTCTGTTCTCGAGCCAAAACGTCGACATACTCTCAGCGGTTCTGAATAGCTGGGCATCCTTAACCAAGCTACGGCCCACTATGACGCCAGTGGTTATTGGCACACTCAAGCAATGGACGCCGGCTGCCCTTGGAGGACTCTCTGCTTCAAGTGTCAAAAGTGTCGAGAAAGCAGTTCGTATCCTTCTCATCCATATATCCCGTCATCCAAACAATGCGCAATATGGAGCTCAAATCAACGAAATCATCTCTCAGCAAGCCGTTCGAATGGAAAAAGCTGTTATTGAGGAGAAGAAACGGAAAGCATCTGGCATTGACCACAAAAAAAGAATGATGCCCGACGGTGAAGGATATACAGATTCCAAGCGCGTTAAACTCGACCCTGAGCCCGGCCCTTCTTCCTCGTCGACGAATGTCCTCTCCACCTTCGATTTCACCACCCTTCCAGCCACCCTTATCACTGATCTTATTGTCGCTAACATCGAAGCCTTCACCGAGTCGACTTTAATTAGTCTCGTGAATGAGTACCGTCAACAAAGGGGTCTACCAGGACCTCAAGCGCACGAACCTTCCACTTCACGCCTAGTGCCCCCCTCTAATATATCGAAAAATAATGGACCAGAAGAAGGGCGCCGCAGTCCACCTTACCAGTCTATGCCTGAATCGCAAAAGCCTCCGCCTGTTACAAGGGTTAAAGATGAGGAGCCTGTAGATCCACTGCAGATGGACATTGACCAAGACGAGATAGAGTATGAGCCCGATAGACTTAACGAAGAAGTACGTTCTCTTTTTATTGCAATCAACATTCCTAACACTTTACTTCAGCTATCAGGACCTCTCTTCATCAACGATATTTCTTCCAACCTCCCCACTTCCATAACGACAAATCTCTCACTCCTCGACTTCAAACTCCCTCCTCCTCGCAAATTCAGTGATTCAGAACGTACCTCAATTGTCACTGATTCAATACAACGTATATGGACAGGGGCAGAAGAAATTCGCGCGAGCTTCCTGGATGCGGGTGTCTCACCAGATACACAGATCGTTGGCGCAAGAGGTGCAACCGATATGACCATGCTGTTGCTGGTGAGAATGATCACAAGAGTGGCAAAGCCACCTGTAGAAGTAGATGAGGACGGTGATGAGAAAATGAAGGAGAAAGAGTCCGAAAATGAAGCAGCCATTGATGCATATTACGAACGACAGGACCAGATGAGGCAAGCTCTCTGCGAATATATCATGTCCGACTTCCCGTCTCGGTACGTTTCTTAACTAGTACAGCGTTTTGAGGCTGATATTATTTACTCAGGATACGGCTTGCCACGACGTGGATGAATGAGGAGTGGTACAATGATCGAATAAGGTCTGCACATGACCCCATTTGGGTAGGTACCATTCCCAGCGAAGACAATACCTGAACTCAAAATATTTCAGCGATTAAACTACGAGACCTGGTTAAACCAGATAGTAGCATCTTATCAAACCGTCTTGGACGGGAAAGATCGGACATTTTCACGCTTTCTTTTAGATCTCCCTTCTATACCTCCCGATGTTCTTGTTTTACTTCGGGATCTATGTGTTGACCCTGATAGGTTCGTTGAGAAAATATTCGAGAAAAGGCTTCTATCGCTGATCGCTTCACAGCCCAGACAGGATGCAAGTAGGTTTTACAACCTTGCGAGGATTTGTTATCCAGCGACCTGCCATGCGTTCAGACGCTCTTAACGTTCTCCTGGACTTGACGACTCATCCGGAGAAGAAGATTCGAGGAGCTGCCATCAATACAGTCAAGCTTTGGGTACCCAACAGTCAGCCGATGGATGCTATGGTTCGGGAGTTTGCGTTGCAAATGCTTCGAAAGCTCCAGAACTCCCCTAAGGAAACTTCAAAGGTACTAAAGATAACTGTGGACGGCGACTCCTCAGAGATGCAAGTTGAGGAAGGTACAAGGCCGGAGACGAAAGGACACGAGGATGATGAAAACATGGAAGACGGACAGCTACCTCCGGAAGATTTGGTACAGACTCCGTATCTTCCGGAGCGCATCGAATTGCCTGCCCAGAAGAGCCATGTTTTGCAGCACGTGGAATTATTGTTCGCGTTGTCTGTCAAAGTTCCTGAATTTTTGGAAGAGTGCGTTCTGTTTATTCGGGCCTTGATTCAAACTGATCCACAAGAAGAATCTTTGCCGCGTATGGGCAGATGGATGTGACAGTACAAGAGGCGGTTCAAGAACTCATCACTGCCTTGATTCGTTCACTGGGATCCAATCACGGTAAACTCCTCACGCTGATGCGGAATTGTCCACCAGGGGCTGAAACCCTTGCACTTCGCGTCCTTACCATTTTCACTGAAAACGGCCGTCCTGGCGCCCAATTGGTAGCACTGGTTAAGGCCCTGATTAATGAACGGGATCTCGATGCCAGGTTCCTTATTCCCATCATTGCAGAGATGGACAAGGTAAAGTTTCCCTCCTATGCTATCTCCGTCGGTCGCTGATCGCCATTCTCAGCCTGATATCATTCGGCACCTACCACGGATTGTGTCGATATTGAATGGAGAGCCCGAACCCAAGAATTTGGTCCGTTCAGTTTTCAGTTCTGTCGTAACGACGCCACCGCAAACATTTGGGAGTGTCACATCAAACCTTCCTAGAGTCAGACAGAGTGAATTGCTTACCCCTGCGGAGCTCATGGTTTTACTGCATGAAGCGGAAAAGGAGATAGGATTGAAGAGCGCCATTGAAGGTAAGCTCAACATATACTGTAATTGCTTCGCTAAAGCCTCCATAGCCATCGGTATCTGCTTCTCAATGACCGATGTCTTCCGGTCAGAAATTCTTGCCGTGGTGATGCAGCAGATCATGGACGAACCCGTGCTACCAGTGCTCTTCCTTCGAACAGTGAGTGTTCGTCATGTTACCAAGAGAACCAGATATGAAGGCACCATTCATAACAGGTGATCCAGGCTGTGACCACGTACAAATCACTCGTAGGCTTTGTCTCGACAACACTCTTGTCCCGACTAATCACCAAGAAAATCTGGACGAACCCTCCGCTATGGGAAGGGTTCATTCGGTGTGCAAAAGCTATTGCGCCGGCGAGTTTTGGCGCGCTGCTGCAGCTGCCGAAAGATCAGCTGCGAGAGCTCGTCGACAAGCAACCAACGTTGAAGTCTGGCCTTCGTGATTATGTGATGAAGAAAGCGACGAACAAAGCGCGAGTATCCGGTTTCCTGGATATTTTTGGAGAAGCGGAGGAGAACAACGATTCTCCGAAACCTTCGTGACCAGATTTTTGTTGGTAGCTTGATGCTAGCCATGTACACTCCCATAGCTATGATTATATTTAAAGGATAGGACTGAACTTATTGTATCTTAATGATCGAATTCATGGAAGCTGCAGATTTGTACGCCGAGATCCGTTGATGACGCGCCGCACCTAAAATAGAATTTGCAGCTGTAGCCCTTTGCCTCTGACTCCCACTCTTTCTAGCCCAATTTTCTTGCTCACTGCCCTGTGCATTCCATTCATCCACGATTCCACGGGACAGGGAACTCTTCAGGCACCGTTTCACACAGCACACAGGGTGAAGGCGTGTCACGACGACGAGGACAAGGACGTGTCCTGTGACCCCTTGTGGCGGCCACCCTCTTGCAGTTCGTGTCGTTCGTCTTTGTCAAATCTATCCGGAAGGAGACGGGAAACGTACTGTTGAGGATGGCGGACCGCAAAGCTTCGCCATCAGACAGCGCTATGAGTCGTCGGGCTGTACGGGCGGATTCATCAAAAGGCGACAATGCCAAGTCCTCTTCACCGTTACCGTCACCGGGCTCGTGGCATGTCGATAGAGGCAGGTCCCGGGTTCGTCGTCCTTCCAATCCGTTCTCCGAGGACAGCCTGCGCAGACGGTGAGTCGCATATAAAGCATTGCTTCCATTATCGGAGCCGACGCGTTCCATCTAGAGGCTATCATTCGCTGTTCTCATCGTTCGGCAAAATCTTTCATGTTGAGAAACGCTGGAAACTTGTCAGAGAGATGGGTTCTGGGGCATATGGTGTTGTTATGTCTGTCATCATATCCCTGTTCCTCGACGCTGTCACTCATAATCACACTAGCTCAGCGGCGGATGACATTTCTGGAGAAACTGTGGCCATCAAGCTAGTCACTCGGGTCTTTGAGAAGATACAACTAGCGAAACGGGCTCTCCGAGAAATCACTCTACTTCGGCATTTCTCTGGACACGAGAATATCACCGGTCTCATTGATGTGGACGCAATATCCTCCGATTTTAACGAGATGTATGCCCATGCTATATTGTGGATCAATCCTTACTTGACATGGTTTATTATAGCTACTTATTCATGGAGGTATGACCGTATCGACTTTGGGGAAAATGCATTCATCTTGATGCGTTTCATTATTGCAGCCTATGGAAGGTACATTTCTATAATCTATCATTCCGGCAACTATTCATCGCTTCACAGCCGATCTACACCAAATCATAAAATCGGGACAGTCTCTTACCAATGAGCATGTCCAATATTTTCTCTATCAAATTCTCAGAGGCATGTCATCATCCTTAACTTTTTGATTAGAGTTGACATATATATATATACAGGAATGAAATATATACATTCTGCGTCGGTTATTCACCGCGACCTTAAACCTGGAAACCTACTCGTCAATGCTGATTGTGAACTGAAAATATGCGATTTTGGTTTAAGCAGAGGCTTCGAGTCGAGGCCTGACGAGAATCCTACACATTTGACTGAGTACGTTGCGACTAGATGGTATAGAGCCCCCGAAATTATGCTGGCATTCAAGTTTGTATATTCGATACCGTTTCTACCATTTGAAACGCTAACTTGTACTTGTAGGCGATATAACACGGCAAGTGCGTTGACTAGGATACTCTTCGTGATAATGCTGTCTCAATCCGAGTTTACTAGTTGATGTCTGGTCCATAGGGTGCATCTTAGCAGAGCTCTTATTGGGAAAACCCTTATTCAAGGGCAAAGAGTAAGCCCCCGGCCTTTTAGACACTGCGGTGGCTGACTCTTACCTAGCTACGGTTAGCAGGATTCTGCAAAATGAACAACTTTCAACCTAACGTCATACTTGTTAGTTGATCAACTAAACAAGATTCTGGATGTTCTTGGTGTGGACGTCGATTTTTCTACCCTTCTTTTTAGCTAACTTGTCGCAGGGTCACCCAGCGAGTCTGTCATCAAGAAGATAGGGAGCGAAAAGGTGTGGCAAGAAATTTACATTCATTCCCTGACTTGCCATATGATAAGGCTCAAGCATATGTTCGATCGTTGCCCGTGAAAAAGACGATATCCTTCGCGAAAATCTTGCCTTCCGCAGATCCACAAGGTGACTGCCCGCCTTCCTTTGTATCTAGGAGCGTACTTACCCCTACTTTAGCCCTTGAGTTGCTTACAAAAATGCTATCATTTGATCCTGATGACCGGATCTCCGTTGTGCAGGCCCTCGAGCACCCGTGGTTATCCTCGTACCATGATGTCGCGGATGAGCCGGAGTGCGCGAAAACGTTTGAAAAGTGGCGGCAGATAGAGGAGTTGGAAACTATAGAAGAGTATAGAGCAGCTATCTGGAAGGAAATCCAGGAGTATCGGCACGAGGTCCGGGGTGTCAGTGATCTTTCTGGTATGCCTATACGAAGGGTCAGCGTCAGTGGTGGATCGGGACCTAGGGTGAAACAACATTCATTGACGAGGGAAGGCGCCGAACCGGATGTTATAATCGAGTCACCCGGAGAGGAATTATTCGGTGACGGGGTGAAAGAAGAGTACGGTGATGCTCTTGGGCCCCCACCTCCAGCACACAGGCCTGCAACACCATCCGATCCACTTATATCGTACGCTCGGCGGTCGAGTATACTGCAGCAGCCATCGAAGCAGGGCTCAACATACAATTCACCTCTCCCGTCTACACAGAACCTTGTTTCGTATGCGGAAGTTGCTTCTGAACCAGGAGCTCTGCCCCAGGGCAGCGTTGTCTTCCCTACGCAAGGCTATGTGGTTCCAGCTCGTTCTCGAACGGGATCGACGGTAGGTGGAGAAGTGGTGCGTAAGCTGTTGCGGACGCTGTCCACTGTGTCAATACACGAGAGTTTGCCGGCTGCAGGGGAACACGGACCAACGGGGAAGTACATAGTGGAAAAGCCAACAACTGACGCGCCACCTTCGGATATGCCGAAGGAGTTTGGGATTCAAGAGGAACGCGAGGATGGGGGTGGAGAGAAGCAAAAGGAGGGCAGGTTTATTATAGATTGATTTGGTTTTGGTAACGACTGAAAGAATGGATGACGACTCGAATGATTGAATATGAATACCTTTGACGCATGTGTGTAAGTTGCTGGATACTTCGACACGAAATCCGAAAAAGATATATATATTAACTTTGTGATGTTATGCCTGGCGCAGCTCCGCTCTTCCCCGAGCTCGCGTACATGATCTCAGACTCAACCAGATCTGGCGGTATATACTCACCCTCTGGAGCCATCTTGAACACGTCTCCCAAGTTTTGAGAAAATGTGGATGTCGGTAGTTGTACTAGATGTGACGGAGTCCGTGTTAGGTATACTCGAAGTAGAGCATCTTCAGCAGCCTGCCGATAGGGTAAGCTTGTATCCAGTCTGCAAAAGGGGAATACGCACCCGGTACTCGGCCATCTTGAGGGAGCTACCAAATCCCTCGCCCAGCTGATCTTCTCCAGAAAACACACCCACGACGAAGACGGGAGCTCTAGAAAACCGACCAGTTTCGCGAAGTAGTCTGCGAATAGGGTCATTGAGCTTGAAGATAGAAAGACGTGGAAATGAATGTTGCTAGCCTTGATTTTGGCCGTTCCGCTCCAAACTTTGCTACCATCTCCAGTAAAGCTGCCTTTGGGTCTCGGAATTTAATCATGCCACGGAGATCTATTTCGCGGGTAAGAAAATATGACTGAACAAATTTCCGGGCGGATAGAAGTGATCGTTTTTGATATATCAAGGCGGTTATCGCTCTAGGTATCGATGATAGGGCGTCAGGGTGTAGGACGCCAGGACGATTAGGTGCGTTCGGCTAAGAGGAGTTTGAGTGATTAAACTTGTCGGAGAAAATTGAGAGGATATACCGTTCTATGCCACCGCAGAAGAGGCGCAGCACCCATCTCATTAGCGACACTAGCGCAAGTCATAGAACCGACATGAGCAGTTATGGCAGCCTTCAAAACGCGCGTAGGAAGATACGGATAAGTTGCATTTATATGTTCCGTCGCAAATAGACCCATTAGCGAGTTTCCTATAGTTGCAAGCTGTGCATTGGATATGGGTTCCGGTTCGGAAGGATAATGGTGCTGGTGAAAGGCGACAAAGGATGAATGTGTGCATGCTTGTTGTATCAACTCTGTTGTCGATAGGACAGAAGAGAGACCTATCCTGCTCGCAAAAGCCGAGAGTGCTGAAGGGGGTGGCGGCTGTAGGGAAGCCCAAACTTCGGGTTCGAACTCAGGCTGGGGAATTTCCTGGTCACGGATGAAGAGGGCCTCCTTTGGCGGGAATTTTGGGAGATGGGACGTTGAAACAGAGGGAAGCCTGGTAACATTGGTCACCAGTCGTTTTGAAGCATGACCCATTTCACGTCGTTAGCAATGCTCTCGCCGTCGTCCCACGCGTTGAGCTCGTCGCGAAAGTCGATGAACAAGTTTTTTGGCCGGAGATATCCGAATTCACCCGTTTAGGAAAGGTTCCCACGGACCCGCCTTTCTGCCTACACGCCGCATACCAAGCCTTGCACTACCACTACTACCTCCATCACAATATTTGGCAACTCTACCGCCACTTGTAGCAATACTGACACAGGACCTATCACAAAATGGCGGTACTTTCGCTGCCATTGAATTTCAATAACTCCTTCTGGTCCCAGGACTATCGTAAAGGTCTTGAAGTCTTGTTCCAAAAACTGGACCAGGTCGGGCGTTCTTATGCAGCCAATGCAGCACCAGCGTTCTCACCGTCTCTCTCTAGGGTGTCGCAGAAAATGAAGAAATCATCGCGTTCATTAGGGTTTGTACAACACACTTGGTCACTGGTGGAGAAGTTCATCTGTTGTAACAGTTCAGGATCATTGCAGAGAGCGAGCTGGCTATTTCTCTCATGAATCCCATGCTCACAAGTGCACAAGGTTTGTGTCCCGTAATGGCACATTCTAGGTATCTGACAGGAGACTTTAGGCGTTGGCTTTGGTGCTGACGATGGGGCCTCCCTTCTTATGACGTTCCGTGGCTTGCAGGACGAGTCTGCTGCGCAAGGGCAAGCCCACAAGTCGATTGCAAAAGAACTTGAAACCCTAGTTGTGGACCCCTTTGACGAATGGGCCCAAGGCTTCAAGGTATTTCATTCCTAGGTCACGGTTTTCGTCACCTTACATCCGGTTGTTTAGGAAAGACTCAGGCAGAGGCGGCATGAAGATATAGATAATTGGATGAAGGCGTATGAACAGTCTCACGGAGAGGTAGCCAAGTTGAAGCACCAATATCTATCGAAGACCCGAAGGGCGGATGAGGCTGAGGATGAGTGAGTTCTTCACCGTCATTACATTCCGTATTTCTCAAATTTGTGCACAGCGCGAAATTTGCCCCCAATTCTAATGGAATCACAGACAATTATACCACGTCACCGAGAATACGTCCCGCAGACTCTCATCGCTCAGCGCCTCAGCGGACAGCTAGCGTTTCTGAACGCATCGCTCAACGATTGAAGGAGATTCAGAAGAAGAGTGCTAGTACCCTTGCTGCATCCGGGGTTACTTCTCCACTGAGTAAACCTGAAATTGTCGCTGAACCCGAGGAGATTTCAGAGTTACCCAAGCTCGACAAAGGAAAGGGCAAGGAGGTCGACAGGTCTACACCTCCTCCCCCACTCGCTGCCTCTCCCCCTCCTATGTCACCAATGCTACCTCCAACGACGGTTGAAAAGCCTCCGTCACCGATGCCGCCCTTCCCTGAGCCGCCCATGCTCCTGGCCGGGCTTTCTCTTCCGCCGTCTGCGGTGTCTCAATTACTTAGCAGAGCTGCAATTGAGCTTAACTTACGACCGGTTAGAGTCCCCTTATTCGGGGAGTATCAGGATTGTTTCACAGGAGAAGAATTTGTCGCATGGCTGAATGAGAATGTCCACGGGTTCGGAGGCAGCTTGGACAGAGCCGAAGAAGCGGCGAAAGATCTGACAGAACGCGACGGCCTTTTGAGGAGAATAGGCGAATTTGGGAATCAGTTCGAACATTCTGATGACGCATTCTACCAATTCCGCCCCAAGGTATGCGCGCGTTTCATCGGATAATATCATTGCCACTGACATTGTTGTTGGCAGGCATTTGATATTGAAGGCAAAAATTCCGATTCTGTGTCCTCTCCGACAGCGAAGTTACAGCCTGAAGCTCTTTTCAAACGCACCAACAATTTTGTGAATCTCGTTACCAAGGCGCTAAATGCTCAAACAAATGCTGAGCCGATGTATGTTAGAGCTCGACATGAAGCTGAAGAAGCCGACAAGGCATATCGTTCAGCAGTACGGAGGCTTGACCGCCAGCGATTAGCGCTTGAAGAGAGGTTGGAAAACACTTTGAAAACTCTCCAGGTCTGGGAGATGGAGCGACTTCGTGCTGTGAAGACTGGTACGCATGTTTGTACAACGAAAAACCGCAGTCTAACTCCATTCTTATCTCGATTTTAGTACTCCTCCAGTATCAAGGGACAATGTCGAATCTCCCCAAATCTCTTGAACTTTCTAATAAGAGGTCAAAAACTCTGATCACTGCATTCCAACCCGAGTCCGACCTGACGGCGTTGATTGAGCGATATCGGACTGGACCTTTCCGACCGGACGCTCAGGTTTATGAGTCAGTCGCCCACGATGAGTCCGACGTTGTGTTTGGCATTGATTTACGCAAGTGGGCCGAAGGTGGTTGGAGCATTATTACTTCCGAAGAGGAGAAAAAGGACCTCGTTCCTCCGGTGTTGAATGCTCTACTCCAAGGTCTCACTGAAGCGTATACCAGATTGCCAAGTGATGATGGTGATTTCTATTGGTCTTTTCCATTCAATTGTGACTGATAATATACTCTGATTAGAGAAAAGAAGGACTTGGATATACGAAGTGCCGCTACGGGCAGTGCACCATCTCAGAGAGACATTGAATGCCGTTCCTCCACAAGGACCTTTCCCGACCGAAATATTTGCCCAATTTGATGCACCGATTATCGCTAGCACCATCAAGCTTTGGCTATTGGAGTTGAATCCCCCAATTGCTATGTACGAGGGTTGGGAAGAATTCCGAAAACTATACCCGACGGTCGGGTCGACAGTGAAGGCCGAAGGTGAGAACGACCAAGAGCAGCATGTCAACGAACTTGGTACTGCACTTCAAAAACTCCCGAGGGTGCATCTATACGTTCTGGATGCTATCATCAAGCACTTGAAAACGTAGTTTGAATGCTTTATATGGCTTAGACAAAACGGGCTGATTGAAATTTGTTAGACTCATTGATTCTACGACTGTCGAAGAATCTAACGAAGTGTACATCACGAAACTTGCGTTGTCCATCAGTCGCAGTAAGTCATTTAACTTGCTTGTCAAAGCCCTGTTTTGATTTATTTTAAGCTATCCTCCGGCCCAAATACGAGTCTGAGCTGTCGATTCAAGATCGGCATCCAACACGTAGGTCTTTTGTGCATCTCCTTGCCTTGATTTCAACTTTTCTTTTTCTAGTACTTTTCATCGACTTGATCAAGAACTATGATACCATACTGCCTGCCACTATTGCACGCAAGAAGCGCGAATCTGAACGCAAAATACCTCTTCGCAAGCGTACAGCGCCGGTTGATATGAGGCAAAGTAGAGGGAACAGAATTTCGGCTGGGGGTGTTAATCAATTCATTGCGCAAAAGAATGTCAAATCGCCCGAGAAGTCCTCGGAACCATTACCTCCACCTCCACCTCCCCCTGTACTGGCCAGTCCGCCTCCTCCACCTCCTCTTGAGAAGGAACCAGAACCAGCTGTTGAGCCTCCACCACTGCCTCCACCATCACCACCACCAGCCGTTGTAGATCCGGATCTACCTCCTCGTCCTACGTTCAAGGAACCACCCCCTGAGGATGACGACCTTCCGCCTCGTCCGACGTTCAAGGAGCCTCCGCCAGAGCCTGAGGATGATGCAGCACCCCCCATGCCCAAGTTCGCTGATCCACCTCCGGAGGAGCCTGAGGGAGGGGACGTCGCTGCTCCCACACAAAGTCCTCCTCTTGCACCCGTCTCTCCTGTCCCTTCGGACGTGAAGCGTCCGGGCTCTTCGATTTCTATTAGGTCGAACCAAAGCAAAGTTAGTTCACGCAGTCCGACACCACCCAAAGAAGATCCGGCGAAGATTACGAGGTCGGTTTCGGGTGGAGTAAAAGGACCCAGGGGAGCACGAGGACCTGGACCTAGACCTACGGGAGGTACAGTTTCGAGCATGGTGTCGAACTTTAACAGGAATAGTATGGCATCGCCGACGACGAATAGGTCTGCAAGTCCATCTTATAAACGGCTATCTGGAAGTCCTAGCAGGCGGCCCTCAAGCGTTCTTGGGCGGAGCGCGGCCTTTTCTAGGAGAACTATGGCAAGCGATGCAGAGGATGATGTAGTGGATAAGAAGTAAAGATTTTGATGGACTGATTCCTTTTCTTGTTTCATTCTGAGGATCATGCTGGTTATGTGCTTTGCTTCACTTACTTAGTACTTTATGTTTTATGGACTTTGTTTATGTGCACATGCTATATACTATGGTGGAAATTCATTCTATTTTCTTACCTCGTCTGCCTCGCCATTCATCTGTGGACCGCTTCACGATTTGTACAAGCCTTGGCCAACCGCACCGCTGGATATCTTTCCCAAAAAGTCCACGTCACGAGACCTACCAAATAAGCGTATACAGTGCACCCTATAAAGTCCCGTGGGAACTTTTTTTTTCTTCAACTCATTTCATGGACTCGCACATTGTCCCCCTGCGATTTATCTTCCTTTTCTTGCAGGAGTCTACCGCGTGTTCTAGACAAATTTCATGCGTCTCAGCTGGAGCGTTCACTAGCCATTTGGCTGCCGTTGACGTGGAGATATGTTCCTTACCAGAGGCGCTACACTACTTGCAAACATGTAATCTATCCATGTACTCTTGCAAAATATTCAAATTCAGAGAGAATACTATGCGTGTCCATCAGTGATCCTTGTTACTGTTAGGAAATATCTTCCTTGGATTATGCAGATCACCGCTGAAAAATAGGTACATTTTTAGTCTTAGAATCTGCATGCTACAACGCCAGGTCCCTGTGGACTTCGACGCAATATCTCCTATGCCTGTGGGTATCGTAAGTATTGCGAGATAAGTCGTCCTTGTCATATCAATAGATGAAAGTAAGCGAACGTGAAGGAGTTAGAAACAGAAGCGACAATGGTAAACTACAGATAATGGAAACCAAACAACAGAAATGACACGAAAAGAATGCAATGAACCAGCTTCGTGGTATGTAAATGAGGAGAGTGGTTTAATCCAATCAATGCGAGAACAAATGATGAACAATGACGACCCAATACGTATCATGTACGCTGCCGGACCGCTGACGGATATCCAGTAGGAGGTACAAACGAAGTTTGGTCTGTGCTCGGCCGGGCCTGCGCGAATGACGAAGGTCGTGATCCTGGCCTTGGAGGTACGTTAATCGGTCGGGGGGTGTTTGGCCAGTCATCTCCCTGCTCCTGGTTCCTTTGCAGGTTCTGCATCGCGCCCTGATCCTGGGATGGCGGTAACGAGGGTGAGTTTGACGGATATGTAGAGTTGGACATAGGCATCCCACCAGGGTGAGGCCGTGCACCGTTTTGCGGCATCGACAAGCCTAGATTAGGCCGCTCCTGTGATGTTGGGGAAGTCGGCTGAGGGAAGCGTGGAGTGCTCCCGTTAGGCATGTTGTACACCAGTGCCGGTGTCCGTCCATTGACCGCCTTGACTCTTTGATACGTATCACACTTCTTCATGAAGTCCTTTCCGGGAAGCTCCATCGAGTTAGCAAAGTACTCCTGATCGTGCAAGATGGGCAGGAATTCCTGAGGAACAGTAAAGAACTCGTCTTGATTCTCCAGGAGAGCTGTGACCACTCGGATAGCACCGAAACTTTCATCGCGTACGGCATCCCGACCTCGAGAGTACAATATGCTTGGACAGATCACCGTGGCAAGATTGCTTAGATCCATCTTGCTCCCCGTCTCAGCGTCCATATGAGCAAATGATGCTACCCATTTCAGGAACACGAAAAGAACTTCCATTGTATCCCGATGGCTCTTCGGCATGATAACGGACAGCATATGAAGAAGCCGCTTCCGGTCTGCCTCGTTCGGAAGTGCTAAAAGATGACGGGATGAGCTAACAGATGCTCTCCGAATGTAACAACTCACATTGTGAAACAACCAAGAGTTTGTGCAGCTTGTAGGTCATCAAAGGATCGGGAAGATCTCGCAAGAATTTCTTGAGCAAAGCGGCGAGCTGGACAGGATTGTCCGTCGTGAGATCGACGGACGAGGGATCCTTGTCGATGGCTTCTGTTAACTCCTTTAAGCGCCGAATATTACCATTCTTTCGGAAGATTCCCTCGACCGACATATCTGTACGGCAAAGATTAGTTTGGTTTAGTATATAAAGAGACGCTCGAGATGTACCCATTTGTCTCATGGCGGATATAACATCGTCAATAAAACTCGGCACCCTCAGGGTAGCTCTCGACGCGCCCAATAAGGAATCTGATCCCTCCCCTTGGACAAGCAGCTCCAAAGGAACGCCAAATACGCCTGCGCATTGATCAACGGTCAGGTCCAACTTGCGGAGTTGTACACTGCACGTACCCTTCTTCTTAACGTTCTTCTTATCACCCTTAAACAGTTTGTTCCAAAACCCGCTCTTCTTCGTCTCCACCATCTCCAATAACTCATCCAGGTCAATATGATCCTTCAGCGGAGATCGTATAAGAGCAAGTACTGCGCTATGCTTGACAATGGCTAACTCCAAAGCACTCAATTCCGCGATGTACGGTATCGAACTCTGCCTCGGCAGTGATCGTTGTTGTTCCCTTGCTTGTGCAGCCTCCATCAACTGTGGAATATCAGCAAGTGTTATGCCATCATCTCGTGTCGGAATATGATCCTGCATATGTCCCACTTCGTCACCGAGCGCTGGCGAATTCGGAGCGCTTTCATCCACTATCATCACCTCAGTGTTATTCCTGGCAAACGCAGGCCGCAAAATTTGCCCTTGGGCGTCAGTTGGTGAATGCCCAGCATGCAACCGGTTGTTGGCAGGCAGTGAGGATGGTGTTTGATACGTTTGCGGTGGTGATCTGCCTTGTGCAGGAGAACTGACTTGACCGTGCTGTGCGCCTTGCGTATGAGAAGAGTGATGTGGATGTGAATGAGCATGCACATCCTGAGATTTTTGTGAGCTGAGTACATCAGACGGATGTACACTCCGACCGGCTGGACTTTCTACAATAGTCGACCTTTTAGGCAGTCGAGCTGTTGCTGAGAGTTTCCGGTCAAGATGCACAGATTTCATCCGCATAATGTCAGCAGAATTTCGATAGGGATCTATCTCCCCTGATTTGCCGGAACTGGAATTCGTAGCAGTTTCTGGTTGTCGGGCGTTAAGTCCGTTGAATAAGACTAAACGTATATAAGACTCACCAGGAGATAGCGGAACGACGCCTTGTCTCTTGAGTAGCAGATATAATCTCCGCAGCGCTACATTCAAAAGGAACGCATATTGCTCTAATCGCTGGACCGCTTGGAACCCCCCTCGACATCCCGCATGAGCATGCTCCGTGCACAGTATAACTGTCGGTACCTCCCCAAACGACGGTGTATCCTTCTTAGAGTCAACTTCGTATACGAAGAGACCAACGTTAGCCGGCGGTCTCCGTGCAGTCGACAGTTTCGGCTGCCCTTCCTTCGCAGATTCGAGCTGTTTCTCGTCCACAGTATTTGACCGTTCCTTCAGTGCTGGGACAGCCGCCACCCTCCTACACTGAGCACATTGCACGCACTGTGAATGCCACCGCTGGTAAGTTCCAAGCCTCACACAATCCTCCTCGACCGTCTGACTACATTTGACGCAAAGATCTGATGGAGGATGGTTTGAGTTTAGCGACCCAGGTCCCATACTGCCCCCTCCAGAACCAGAGGTAGAAAATGGTGATTCGCCTGCATTCTCGGGCGCGAGACTCCGAAAGCCGTACGTCACACCTTGTGTGCCCGCATTGCCACCGCCGTTAACGACAGCTAGGGCCTCCCCGTTGTGACCCTTTATAACCCTCCTTGCACTTGGATTACCTCCTTGCACGGCCAGTAAATGCAACTTGTCTAAAAACGAGGACATGGCTTCCCGCACGCTGCCCTCACGTTCCAGTTTCAAAGCGCCAGTGAGCGCTATGCGTATTAGAATCTTCAAGTAATGGGCGAGACCCGTTACAAGGGCCAATAGCTCTTGCGTCATTCCCATCCGTCGAGTCCCAGTCTCTTGAGTATGCGACAAAAGCGTAAAAAGTTCTACCGTTTTCCGACAAAGCATCCGAGCCTCGCGAACGTGGGACATGCCTAGTAAAACATATTGGCTTGACTCGAGGTGGAGTAGGTGCCAAGCGCACCTTTCATATTTAACCGTGCAAATTGATGTTCTAAATCGTCAATAGTTGCAAAGAGGACCTCAACGTGCAGTATAAATTTCTCGGCCATCCGTATTGCCTCGAGGTATTGCCCATTACTGACTTGCCGAAGCATGTCGGAGATACAGGCTGCACTACTCTCTTCAAATGCAGAGAGGACTCTAATATGGATTCATGAGCACAATATGTGTGGGGAAAGAGGGCGAAACGCACGTCCATATCCTATATACCTGTTGCTCCATTCTGATCTGTTTATCTTTGAGTGATGTAGGTGTCTCCCGTTGCTCTTCCTCTATGTATGCTTCCCCTCCATCCAACGACACGGTACTGTTTGGTCGCCTCGATGTTACCTTAACGTTCCAAAACTAGATCTGACATCAGCCCGTCGCCGGGATATGACACTAGTAAGCATTTCGTACCTTGTTGATCATGTAACACTCTGGGTGCCAACATTCATCTCGCATATTCCTGTTGATCTCCACAAATTGTTTCAAGATCGCGCTGTTACATCCTGCGCACTTGGTCGCGAAGCGGGTTGAGTAGTGGAAGTGGCAGTAGACATCACCGTCATGCTCATAGTATGAATCCTGCGGCCCAAATAAAGTAGGACATAAAGAGCATGTAAAATGCTCGACGTGATATTTCTTGTTGCAGGCGGTGATGTAGCTGCCCCTCAGTGCCATCCCGCATTGGGCGCATATGAGATTGAGCCGCCGGAAGTAATCTCGTTCACACAAAGGTTGTTGCTTCCCTTCAGGACCTTCGATAGGGAAGAACTTGGAAGCGACAACATCACCACAATCCTAGACAGCAGAGATAAGTCGCGCCATACAGTTGCATGAACAGATAGACGCACCATGCACTTGAAACAGTTCAAGTGAAAGACGGTTCCCAGTGCACGAACAAACGGCCCCTGCATCACTTTACCACACGACGAGCATGTACTAAGAAAACGGTAAGGCATGGGCCGCAGATGGAATGGCACCGAATGTATACGCACGCAGAAACTGTGACCATGGTGGAAGAGGTTGTGGTAGAAGAAGCACTGGATGAGGGAGGAGGAGCCCTTTCGGAGGTCGACGAGCTGGAGTGGGCTGAAGAAAATGACGCGACACTCCTGCGCTTTTCGTTGGTGTAATTAGTAGAATCGTCGGAGTGCCCTGAAGACGATGGCGGATGCGGTCTGCTCGAGCTTGATCCGGCAGGGGTGGATGAACGACTTGTTCTCAAGAAAGACATAGCAGGTCGTGAGCTGCTTGAATGATTGAGATCTTCACTACGAGCTGTCGGTCTACTCTCCTTTGGTGTCGTATTGCGATCAGGCTCAGTGGAGCCGACAGTGGATGATCTTGTAGGGATTTGAGGCCGGTCAGGGAGGCGGGTAGCGCTCGTTGGAGGCGCGGAATACGGGCTCGAGACAGTATTCATCGACTGGGATGGAGCTTTGCCATTGCGAGCATCGACGGAGAGGCCCAGAGGCTGTCCACGAGACTGGCCGTTAAACCATGGAGACGGCGACCTCCCGCTTTCTTGGTCTCTGTTCATGGTGGGACAGTAGATACTGGGGGTCCCCCAGCGTATTAGACGCCGATGGAAGGCGCGAGGAGAACGTGGACGACGATGAGCTCGCTGAGGAGCAATAAGTACTTGAGAGGAGTCTTTGTCACAGATCGTGACACAGCGTCGTCACTCCCTGTCACTTGGCTCCCTTAACCATCATACACTTGTTCACTCCCCGTCGCTGAAGATCTTGACTACAGGAACGGTCACTTGAGATCTCGAGCCGTACTCTATTTTCATAACATTTTTTCCGTCGCCTGGCCCTTTTCCTTACCGGCCAGGTGTGACAGCATTGTTTGATTTCATAGTGCAAGCCTCGGACTTGCCTAGGTCGACGGAAGGTACGTTACGATTAGTGCTACCACGAGACTGAAAGAATGACCTGCGGATAGAGCTACACGTAAATGTGACGGTGCATACAGCTTTCCCGCAGAGGTTTGGCGCTGTGTACTGCGGTTGTTGATTCAATGCGAGCTCTGACTCGACGACGATGATATCTGATGCCTCCCAGGCTGACCATCGATATTTTACCTCCTTTTACGCACTGTTTACTGTTTGAGCCTCCACGGTGACCGTTGGCTCGGCCCTGCATCA
Organism: Armillaria sp. CMW 4456; assembly: GCA_028551335.1. Taxonomy (NCBI): domain Eukaryota; kingdom Fungi; phylum Basidiomycota; class Agaricomycetes; order Agaricales; family Physalacriaceae; genus Armillaria; species Armillaria sp. CMW 4456. Next base: position 340,002 of record JANDKJ010000271.1, read on the forward strand.
TGAACGACATCGGCGTCATCACCGCGTATATGAGGGCTCCTATTCCCGGACACTGCAATCCGGACGGAGGTCAGTCACATTATTTATCCTTACATTTCTACCTTCCTGGAGTAGCTGCCCCTCAACAATTAATGTCAGATAACGAATTTGATTCTGAATATCATTGACGTTCTCAGGGGCTTTGTTAGACTAGTTTTGAGGAGTCCTAGCTGGCACCTGAGTCGTCTACGCAATCCGGTCATGGTGGTGAATGTGGGGGTAGTCTGATGAAAATATGCCTTCTACACAGACATAAATAAACTGGAACAATTCAACATCTCAATCTAAAAATTTACATGACGGGTATTGACTCACGTGAAGATTTACTTCCAAAAGAGGAGGTATGAAGTAGTCAGCAACTTGCTTTGGAATCTGCCTGCTCCTTGGTCCCATCCATTACAGGACAATGATTGCAGTTCAAACTGCAACGGCAATCGCCAATCCAGCCTCAATACCCTCAAATGCTCCAGAGCATTGTCCAGTAAGCACCAATAACCATACTTCCAATTTCCTATGCCAATGTAGTCCATCATGCAGGGAGTCGAATCAGACCTCGCTGGGAAAGTAGATGCCTGTGCAGGCTGTGCCAATCAGGAGACATGTTCATCGAACAAACCCAAGGGACCAGACCCTGCCTTGCCGGTGATTAAACAACGAATGACGAATGTCAGGCGGAAAATCCTCGTCTTGTCTGGCAAAGGGGGGGTTGGGAAATCTACATTCACTGCCCAGCTTGCATGGGCGTTTGCGTCCGATGATGACACACAGGTACCTAATCCTCTCTGAAGAGAATCTCGCAATCCCAACTCTAAAAGACAGGTATTATGGACGCAGACATTTGTGGTCCCTCCATCCCTACGATTCTTGGTATAGCTTCAGAGCAAGTCCATGCGTCTTCATCCGGCTGGTCTCCGGTATACGTTCAAGACAACTTGGGCGTCATGTCTATCGGTTTTATGCTCCCGTCATCTAAAGACGCCGTAATGTGGCGAGGGCCGAAGAAGAACGGACTGATATCTCAATTCCTCAAAGACGTCGACTGGGGAGATCTTGACTACCTTATTGTAGACACGCCTCCAGGGACATCTGACGAACATCTCAGTGTCGTCCAGTACTTGAAGGACAGCGGAATAGACGGCGCTGTGCTAGTGACGACGCCACAAGAGGTTGCTCTACAGGACGTCCGACGAGAAATCGATTTCTGCCGCAAAGTTGGCGTCAGGATGTTGGGTATCGTGGAGAACATGGCCGGGTTTGTATGTCCAAAGTGTAATGGAGAGTCACAAATCTTTAAGCCGACTACCGGTGGTGCGAAGAGGCTAGCCGAGGAGACGGGGTTGGAACTTTTGGGTTCTGTTCCACTGGATCCGCGGATAGGGAAGAGCGCAGACTATGGGGTAAGCTTCATTGACGAATACCCAGATAGTCCCGCAACAACGGCATATCTGGATATTATAGACCGTACGTCTCCAAATAACTTTAGCGCGGCTGGTAATGACGCGTCTCCAGGCATCAAGAATATTTTGGGAGATGGATAAATCTATTTTTTTGGATGGATATCCTGTACCGTCAGAAGGTTTAAATGCGTTTGTACGTCGCTTGCAAACGTGTCTATACCCCTCCTTTTTTACCTTCAAAAACTTTCTAGATATTCCGAGGCAGTTTGTTAGTCCTTACTTCGAAGAAATGCAGCACGATAAAAATCTAGAGCCGACAGTTGCCGGAGCTCTCATTTCCTCATTTTTGGAATACCTATCAGCACCTTGGCAGTGGCACCGTCGCGGGTGTGCTCTTGCGGCTTGTTACAGTCTCATTCTTTTGTGTGACTCTGACCGGACCGCAGCAGACTACGTTTGCCAAACCGCTTATAATGTCTAGGTCTCCGTCAGAAATTCCCTCAAATTTGTTTGTGATCAATTGCGTTCTTTGAAGACCTTGACATGAGTAGGATACAGGTAAGGTAGCAGAAGAACATCCCACGATATTTTCAAGTGTATTCCTGCGTCGACTAGTGCACATTTATACAGCATGAAGATACCTTGACTCTCTGCCGTCTTAAATACAGTGATAAGCCAAGTCTCAGGAATGCTCACGGGCGGGTTCGCTGCAATTCTTTCCAGGTGCTCACGCTTTCCAAGCTCGAACTGCTTGTTTTTCCTTCCTTTTTGTCTAGATGTATGGACAACAGCTAGCGAAGTCATCGGCACCGATTGTTCAAGTTTGAACAGGTCTTGAAATATCCAATGATCCCGCTTGCAGGGAACACAGGACATTCCTATACATGCCAAAAGGAACGAGGACTGTCCATCCAAGCAGAGTCTTGGAAACCGACCGATTGCACAAAACAATAATAACGACGCCATTCGCTATACTGGAAGACATTACAGAATACATCCGTAAATTTGAAAAGGCTTGATGGATCGTGGACCAAGATAATCTTGACTATAACATTAATGGATTCGGTGGTAGTACAGAGTGCGAAGGATTGCTGGAAAGGTATAGATGATCATGCAAAATTAAATCAAGGTGTCCTTATGCTGCTCCGTCGAAGACGCTCTATACGAACCGTGGAGGATGTTTCTTGTGTTGTTCAATCTCTTCCTCGAGTAATTTCTGTTGCTGTTCTCGCTGAGCACGATGTTGGGCGAGTTTCTGGACACAGTGAGGGTTTGTACTGACAAAATTATCGCTACGCACCTGTTTCAGAGCAGTTACTGTGGTAAGCAGGGAGTCGAGCGTAGCTTCCGACATGTCTGTCATCTAACCCCGTTTCAGTCAGTTATCAAGTGAGGAGAAGGGAACGTACAGCGTCCTGGGCCTGCTTGCCAAAAGCCTTCATCCTTTCCTTTTCTGCATCCCACTCCTGCTCGCGGAACGCGTTCATGCTGTTTCCCTCATAGACTGGCGCAGCCCCAGGGAGAGTCGATGGGCTCTTCTCCGTTTCTTCTATCCATTGAGAAATCCGGCCTTGAGGCGGGACAGGACCATAGTTTACTGGTTGTCGCTGGCAATGGCCCCAGTAGAATCTCCCGTTCATGCGTGCTGCCTCCCGATGCTTCATGAAGAGGGTCGCTGCGCCGGCTCCGAGTACGAACCAGAGGAGACGCGACGGACGACGGTGCCAACGGTAATAGTAGTGATATGCGGGATAAGGGTACATGATTGGTTAGTAGCGGACCATCTGGACCGGGGAGGCCGTTATATGCGTCAGGTCGAGTATATGCGTATTATGTCGGCGAGCATGTTTACTCAGGGGATAGCCGGCTTCCGATTCGGCATGTCATGCTGACGTCACCTCGATTATTGCGAACTTATGCGGCATCTTTGTTAAGATATTTCTAAGCTTTTCGGGTATTGGCCGATGCCAGAAGCTGTAACGCACCTACCGTAATTCCACAATACTCATTGGCCATGGCTCTATGCCGATATGAGGCGGCCCGTACATGGTGTCGGGATTCGGGACATAATTAGCCGGCGTCGTCTGAGCAATAAGACGCGTGTCATCGGCCGTGTTCCTGCCAATGCTAGTGCCCAGCTCAGCAATCAATGTCGCATATGGATCTCGTCATTCAAGGTACTATTGTTCGTTATTGCCTTCATAGTAAAACCCGTGTGTTACACCTGAATACTCATAATAGAATACCCTTAAATCATATAATCTATACCGTCGTCGTCTCTTCCTCCCCCCCACGTTCCTGCCTCTTTTTAACGTACGCTGGCGTCTGAGGGTCCAGTACCGCCTGATCCTCCGCTGTGATGCAATATCAGTAACACTAAAAGAAGCGAACGGCACAATATACTCACGAGCTGAATGCCAGAAATATGTAATCAGGCCCAGAAGGACAACAGCGAATGCGACAAAGTATAACCAATACGGATGGTAGTGGTAAAGGCCCAAACCGAACAGCAGACCCCAGAAGTCGCTCGAGAGCAACGATAGGTTGTAATACGCCGACGAGGCCATACGATAGAGGACAGGCGCAAGCGAGTACAGAATAAACATCGCAGAGGTATATGCGATAATCAACCCAGCAACAGCCCCATTCCATGACGCGGTGTGCATATCTGCATGCTCAAGCGCAGCGGCTTGGATAGAACAGATGATGAATCCAAACATGCCAAGCTGACCTACGACCTCGTATAATGGTCTCTTGCGGACGAGGAACTCTTCGGTAGCGTTGGTGAACCCATACAATGTCGCACCTGCAACCATGAAGGCATCTCCCTTTCCACGAGCACTGGCTTGCCAATCCTTCTGGGTGATCTCATCCGAGGCCACCAACAGGCCTAGACCACCAATACAGATGAGGACACCAAGAATTTGGGTCCAGTGGTAGCGGGTGCGCATGTACACCCAAGAAAAGAAGAGGCATATGGGTATGGCCCAGGCATCGAGGAGCATGCATGAAAGCAGATCGGTATATTGGTAGGCTTTGACCACCAAAAAGTTCCCTTCAACATCAGAGGCAGCCAGAATCATATCTGACATTTATTCAGATAGAAAAGTACGCGCAGAGAAGTTGACTTACACTTCCAGCCGTCACGAAATACCATCTCCGCCCATCCCTTGATTCCGTACTTGTACATCGTATACGGAGTGTACACCATGAACAATGAAAAATACAGAAAAACATTCTGAGTCGTGGGTAATGCCCAGTTGCGCTTATTCTGCAATTCCGTAGTGGTGACATTCGTACAGGTGATACAGAGCGACACGACTTGCCCGGCCAACAAAGACAGAGCAAACCGTCGTGTCCAAACTGCCTTATTCCGTGCGGCAAATGACTGCAGGAAAGAAGAAGGAGAGGAAAACGATATCGGGGGTCTGGGTTTTCGAGATTCGTTCACGCTGCTGAGCTCTGGAAGCTGGGGAGAGTCGGAGAAAGCATCTTTCTTATCGATGTCAACGACGGGAGAAGCCATGCTCTCTCTTTAACAATTAACCACGTCCCACAAAGAGAGGGAAGTTGGGTGTGGTGGTGATGGACGGACTCGAAGGAGGGCCCTCAGGGGTCATACTTCGCTTTTTTTAATCGATCATATCGGAGTTTGAATTTCCAGGCCTGGTTCGGGAACGGAACTTGTTCCCATATGCTCCTGTAGATCTGCGTGAGGTGCTAGGGTCTAGAGGATTCAAGTCTCCAAAGGTTAGTGACTATGTTTGCGATTCTATGACATTTTAGGAGTGTAACATAATTTGTTTTTAGGAGCTATGGAGCCATCAAGAGTTAGCGTTGAAGCTTGAGGTGTTACTAGCTCATTTGGCGTTAGCCAGGGTAATTCTCTGTCTACACTTTGCCCTTACCGGTTATATATAGGTACAGAGTCGAAATGTCAACTAACTATCTTAACCAGCAGCGAGGGGCAGGTACTGTGATGTTATCCTATCAAGTAATGCTTCTTCCCACGCACTAGTAGTGAATTTTGGAGCCTAATCTCAAGGTGCCCAGAGTTGCAAGCTGACCATGTCCTTTCTATCTTGACGATCACTGAAAAATAACGATACGCCAGCTTTCTTTCGCCTCCTGCTAACCTTGGACATGACACTGATCCCCATCCTCCACTGGCAGTCGGCAATCATGTCGATCTAACGACACAAGTGATGATAGCGGAGATTACCCCGTCCAGCACGATATACAGGTTTAATGTTGCAATCTAGTACCTTGAGTTCTTGGGTTGACAGTCTATCGGTGCTGGTAGCAACCCATCGCTTGATTCCAAAATAACACGAAGAATAATATGAAATGAGGCTTTATGGATACGTAACTGTTAAAGGCAAATAGTGATATATTCGAGTTTATCGTCTGCAATCTTGCTTATTCGGCATTTCTTGCTACATGAGCTGGTAGACTTCCGGCTGGTCCTGTGTTGCGTTTACTGCAGATGTGATTCATTGTCTGAGAACGGACCTTAAGTCAGTAAGTCGATATCGGTGTGGTTGACGTAGCACCATGCAAGCCGCCCAGCTACGATCTCGCATGGCTCTACAAGGAATCTACATGTTTCCATGCAGGAGTCATGCATCAACCACGCACGGTAGACGTTGCTATGTACAACCTCCAGTGTGAGGCGGTTTTGTTATTTAAACACTATACAGTCCCGGTTCACGTAGCCAATATTGGGACAGATAGAAGATATCATACTTAACAATTGTATCTACTACAATTTGTAGCTAAAGAATAAAAGACCATGATGCATCGCCAAATCTCCTCACTGACATTGACTCTGCAAGCTCACAAGCCGTCACTGACAACGGACTCGTTAGCGACTGCGTGAAAAAGATGAAAAATGAATGCGCATTAATCGGAGACCTCAGCTAGTAGGCATGACTTGCCTGTACTATTCTTGCCTCTCTGATATTCGCTTCTTAGTTGAAATATATCAATGGCATGACAAGAGTCCAAATTTCATATGTACGACCGTGGCTGAACTCTCATATGTATGGTCATGTATGGCATGACGTGGGTGAAATCTCCAATATACGGCCATGCATGGCATGACGTGGCCCAAAATCTGATATGCCTGCTCACCGACGGGATGTGGACTTGGTTAAATACGGAGGTGCACACCGGAGACCGGACCGAACTTGTCTTCCCCAACGATCATGAGCACCATACAGAAAACCGCGCTGTCGTACGTCGACCTGGGTACGCCGTCCAAATTCACACTTTGTACTTCATCTAAATGATATATATCTCTCTCAGCGCGGTCTCAACCCATTCTTGCGTCGGCCCTACTCGGTATCGGTTCCTTAACCTTGCTCAAGTTCGTTTTGCAGACCTTGTTCGTGTTTCTGCAAACTTTCATTTTGCCCGGACAAAATGTAAATCTTTACTTTGCAATAATTTTTCCAAGCAGACGGTGACATTTGTTTTGCGTAGATCAGGCGGTTCGGAGCGAAGAAGGGTGCATGGGCGTTGGTCACAGGAGCATCAGATGGCATTGGAAAAGAGTTCGCGTTCCAGCTAGCCAAGGCTGGTTATAACGTGCTTTTGGTCGCAAGAAACAAGGATCTACTCGATGCAGTTGCTTCCGAAATCAGTGTGTATCTTTGATTCTTGTGGTCCTCCCCTCTCGTTCATCATTGTGAAGGCACCAAATTTTCTGTCAAGACCCAAGTTTTGACTATCGATTTCTCCAAAAATGACTCGTCTTCATACGAAAAGCTTACTCAGACTGTCGAGGGTTTGGACATTGGTGTACTTGGTACTCTTGACTGCATTACATTTTTGTCCTTCACTCATGGCCATACTAGTAAACAATGTTGGCAAATCACACGCCATGCCTGTGTATTTCGTGGATACCCCAAAAGACGAGATGGACGACATCGTGGCAATCAATATCAACGGAACTCTGCGCGTCACTTATTCGGTTCTTCCAGGCATGATCCAGCGGTACGTGGCGTTTTCAATATCGTCGGGTTGTTGCAGATATAGATTCATCCTTCAATCTAGAAAACGCGGTCTCATCTTGAACATTGGTTCCTTCGCTGGGGCAATTCCATCTCCGATGCTTGCTACATACTCCGGCACGAAGGCATTCCTCACGACGTTTACGAGCGCTCTTGCAGAGGAAGTCAAGGACCACAATATAGTCGTTGAGCATGTCAATACGTATTTCGTGGTATGTCCATAGGCAGAACAAGGCATAGCTCATTTCTCTGACGCGTTCTTGCAGGTCAGCAAGCTTTCCAAGATTCGCAAGCCCTCGGCATTTATACCCTTGCCATCTTCGTATGTGAAGACGGTTCTTTCAAAGATCGGTCTGGCTTGCGGGGCCTTTGGAAGCGGGCGTCCCAACACATCCACGCCCTATTGGACTCATGCCATAATGGATTATGCGCGATCAGTTATTGGGATTTCGAGCTTGTTCATCAGCTACACGCACGACTTGCACAAAGATATTCGAAAACGGGCGTTGAGGAAGATGGAACGAGAAGCAAAAAAGCAGTAGAATTCGGGCTTCTAAAACTTGATCGACAAAGATCATTCTTTGTGTTCAAAAGAAGAATGACCTACATTGCTGTGCTGCCATCTACATAACAATTCTTATCTTTCAGATTTTGTTCGATTCCACAAATGGCTATGTGAAACTTAGAGGATGTACTGACCGCGGCCGTCAGACGCCGAGTAAGATGATAACTGACATTATTTTAGCCCTCTAGAGCTTTTGCGATATTGCAATCAGGAGAATGGTCTCCAGAAGTCGGTATTTTTTGACGTTCAATTCGAGCATTCAAAATTGAAATCACGATGTTCAATAGGTTTAAACCTATCGTACAGCTTTCTCCACGCTCGATGGCATTTGGTCCATCATAAATGGCAAGCGCCTACAGCTTTCCCTTGCATACAGCTTCGTTTACCATGTCCAGCACCAACATCTGTCCTGGCGCGTGACCCATGACGATGCCTTTGATTCCACTATCCATTACTGCGACTTGGGGAGTTACACCGCAGCCCCAGTATACAGCAATCTCCCCTTCACGTATTTCCGTGGGGTCACCAAAGTCCGGATTTGACCCGTCGAAATCCGACAACCCGAGCGCCTTGGCACCCTCTGGCCCGTACGCGACGGGCTCGCCGTGAGCGAGGAAATAAGGGCGAGTAATGTCCCGGACTTTCGGGACTTGAGAGGCGGGATATGGCCTCATGGAAACCACCATATTTCCGCTGAATGCTAGAAATTATGTGTGTCAAGAAAGAGAACCTGGCTGGAGAATGCGCGAACCTCCAGCAGCCATCAAGGGTACGTTGGTCCTGTACATGGAGACATTTCTCCTCAATTCCGTGTGTCGTGGAGCAAGCTTACTAGCGGTGAGCGCAGCCTCAAAAGAGTATGAACAGCCGATGAAAAAAGCGATAGAATCAGGCTGCCAGTAATCTTCCAGGCTTGGTTTGGTTTCAACGAATACCCCGTCTTGGTAGATGTTATACAACGGGCAGTCGGTGCGAATATCACTGTTAGATGCAAGGTGTTCTGGTACGCGTGGGTCTCCTGGTTTTGTCTCCCCGAGGAGGGGGCACCTTGAATAAATCGGATTAGCGGTCTGATGTACATGCCAAGTGGAAAGACGTGTACGAGACTGGATTTCTTAGACAGAGCCATCGGAAATCATCCGCATACTTTTCGGGAAGGACGATTATATTTGCTTGAACGTGTCCGGCACAGATGCCAGCAGTCGATGCTTCCTTGAAGGCATCTGCGCGACAAAGTGACCTGATATCACTGGGAGTTAGGGTAACGGTAGACGCGACTTCAGCAGACATAGTCTAAGTGATAGATAACAAGGAAGAGTTCTTTTGTAGTCCATACCTCGGGGACATAGCAAGGATATAGGGAATCCTGTTCAAAGTTCTTCAACGGAAAACGGGCGGAACAATCAAGTCACCTGCTTCCTATCTGAGCTAGACTGATTCTCTCGTCTCGGAATTCAAGCGGCCATTTAGGCTATCTGTTATCTTGGCTTAATGATATTGCCGTATGTCTGTCGCCCGACGGCATATCGCACGCGATTGCTGTTGTTTGTTCTGTTCACCGTAATACAGCTGATTTTGTGATTTGGATTTGAAGTATATATATACACACAACTTGGCTGTACCTCTGACACGATACTGCCGTACTAGCATTCAGTATTGATCGGTAATTGATAGAAATCCGAACCATGACGTAATAGTTTCTGCTTCTCCTTCCTTTAGGTACGGTCATGGCAGACAACTCAGCAGCTACCTCTATGACCTCCAACAAGCGCACGTCGTCTCCTTCACCCTCAACGCGTCCTGTAAAGGTTCGGAAGCGCAAGAATCACGTCAGTAGAGCGTGTAATGCGTGCCGAAGGAGGTACCTATTAGTAGCAGAGGCCCTTAACAGCTCTTCAAACTAACACTATGAACAGGAAATCCAAATGTGATGCAATAAAACCCAAGTGCGGTATGTCTTGCTTATATAGCATTCATAAACAGGCCTTCATCTTGGTTAGGCACATGCACACTCTATAACGACGACTGCCAATACACAACGGAACAAGATGGTCGGAAGCCAGTCACAAAGCCTTACGTGGATGCTTTGAAACAGCGTATTAAAGTCCTTGAATCCTTGCTAAAAGAGCAGGGCATAGAAGAATTTATGTCTCCTATAGAGTCCCAATCACTCGCGCATGGTCTTGTACACGAAGGTAGGTCAACTGGTGATTCACCACACGACCTAGAAGCAGAGCCAGAGGACGAAGAGTCCGATGCATTCTCGGTTAATGACTTTGGCATCAACAGACTTAAGGTTTCTTATCCCACAGTTCGTTATCGTCTACCTTGGTGAATATTTCTCCTACAGATCGACGACGACACCGGGGAGTTGAGACAATATGGCCCAACTTCAGCATTTATGCACTTGCCCGAACCATCTGTTTCATCCTCTTCTGCATCGAATCCACTGAGTGCTGCCCCTATCTGTGCTCCTTCGCCCTACAATACATCCTCCCCAGAATTTCCCGAACATGCAGACTTTGATTGGTCGCGGAACTTGCCAAGTGTTAGCGGTTTCGACCGGGACATTCACGATGAACTTATCGACATGTTTTTTGTCTATTTCAACAGGTGGGTTGCCGTGACCTGAGCTTTTCTACTGAGCAATGAAATCAATACAACATTATCCAGCTGGTGCTGTTGGGTCGAACCTACATTTTTCAAAAGAGACATGGCGGTTTGCTTGTCGTTCTCTGCAGTCACTCCGCTGGCACGAACATCCCAGTATAGCGGCCTTCTTCATAATGCTATACTTTCCTTAGCCGCGAATTATTCAGATCATGCGTGCTTAGGTCCATGCGACAGAGGCGCCGTGTTTGCCTCCAAGGCAAAGCGGGCCATCGATTCGGAAGCCGAAAGCCCGATGCTAAGTACCGTCGCTGGCCTGATGTTACTAGGTAGCTATCATTCCGGGACAGCACGCCATGGTTTAGGGTATATGTATGCTGGTAGGCTCGGAGTTCTATGTCGCTTCACCAGCCGTCGCTGAACCTTGTATAGGTATGGGTTTGCGAATGAGCCAAACCCGTCAGTTTTCATTTATGAGGTGTATTTTGTATTATTGATACTGTCTTGTTAGTCGGTCTTGGGATTGATTGTTCAAAATGGATCCAGAAGCGTCTTGTCACAGAGTCCTTCAAAGATGACCGTGACCATACCTATTACATGTGCTATATACAAGACAAGTCAGCCTCTTCTCTATCCTGGGCATTCGTATCGTTTATCCATAGGGTTATAGATTGTGGGGCTTCTATGTAGGCCGAAGCCCTACGTTGAAGATGTCAGAAAACGAGACTCTTCTTCCTCGTGTCAACAAGGAATGGGATACTGCGCTCTGGATGCCCGTACAGCTGGCATCGCAGCATTCAGTTACAGAAGATGAATCCGCTGGGGACTCAGACAGCATGGGTGTAGAACCCGATCTTCAAGACATTTGTATACCCAGTTATGCAAGCACCAACTTCCTTTGGACTTGTAAATTGGCATCTATTTCTGAACGCGTAGCAGACGTAGTGTGCGCAGTGCCATTCGTTCATTTGGTCTTCAAACTCACCCTTCTGAACATAGATATCATCTACGTGCTAATATACATTCCGCCCGAACTCAGAATTCTGTCTCTGATCTGGAGTTTGTTAGAATCCTTGCTGCGTATTCCATTCTTACTGATGTCTTTTAGTATCCAACTGGAGAATTGGTACGCCGATCTACCCGAAGGTCTTGCCCTATCCAATAAGAATCCCAACCCCCCGCATGTCATCATGCTCCATGCTATGTATCACTTCGTTGTCATACTTTTGCATCGGCCATTCTATCTCCGAGGTAGTTCTCTTGGAAACGAGTTTGCTGTTTCTCGTTGTAGTAAAGCATCGCAAGTGGTCTCTTGTCAAAGCTGCTGAGTTGTTCTTAACTCAATTTATAGATCACGGATCGTTCAGCTTCTAGATGTGAGGCCCACTCCACCCTCGTTTCTTCCCTTTTGGCTCACTTATGTATGTTCATTGCCAACAGCTGTATCGCGGATGTCCAGGGCTCCGTTATGCACCTATAACTCTCACTCAAATAACATTTACAGCAGGAACGACGCACCTCCTGGGCGCTGTCACTCAAGGAAATAGCCGTATTGAGAAACAAACAGCCGCATCTCTAGAAGGTGCGAAAACTTGCTTGCGCGCCCTACAAGTAATGGGCCGCTCGTGGCAATGCGCAATACAGAGCGGCGAAATTCTTAGCCGGTTATTAGTGGACTGGTGTCCTAAAAGTGGTCCTTCCGACTCGGATGGTCGTACCCGAAACGAAGAACGTGGGAGACAAATCTCGACGAGCGACTTGGAAAGGGCTAATGATCCCTCTTCTGACCTTGCGAAAGCGTTGGTAAGTCTGGGATGGACGCCGCCTACGATGGCGCCCAACGGGGGCCCCACTGCTCCTGCCACAAGTGTCTCCTTTCCACTGACACCCATGAATTTATCCGAAGTAGGATCTTTCATCTTATATTCATAAAATGAGTCCCTCATGGGTATATTTCAGCTCTCTACATCGACATTGCTGCAGAATACCCCGAGCTTCGTTGACCAATTCCCTCTGAATCCGACATTCGCAAGCCCTCAAAGTATTGGGCCTGAATCCTTTTCACAGATGTTCATTACCTCGGGCCAGGAGACAATGCATTCTAGCGCTAGCATGTGGCCTCTGCTAGGACCGGGATATACATGGAACTGGACGTCAAACTTTGACGACACTTTTATGAGACATACGGACCTCGGAGACCGTGACTCTGAAAGCCAATATTGAGTACTCATCACGCTTGAGGAGCTCATCATAATTTATCGTGGGTTTTGGAGTCTTGTATAACAGTCAAAAGCTTTGTATCATAGTAGGTATAAAACGACTAAATTTTCCACAGAACTGAAGGCGCCTTGTCCATCATCGTCTACCCCTTCAATAAAACTCTATTTTGATCTTCCTCGTGCTCAAGAAGGCTTATAGTACCGGGAGCTGTGGTGAGTTGCTAAATTTTACTTACTTTGCCGTATCGTCCATATGCATGACTTCTGTTCATAGCCTTCCAGCAGAATTCTTGCCCTGAAGTGGCGTATCGTTTAGGTTCCATCTTCGCAGAAACAACCCTTCCGCGGTGGGAACTCAATACTCTGTTACGGTGAGAAGAATCTGTCGCCAAGGGTCTTTTCTTGTCTATTGAATGCCCCCGACTGCGCACTCGGACGTGAAGACAGATTAAGGTCTGACCAAGCTGCCGTCAGTAATATTTGCGACGCGACGGTGAAAATCCTACAAGTTTAATACTCATTATCATCTAGTGGATCTTTTCCATTTAAATCAATTTCGTTCAAAGCACAGGAATTTACTTGTTCTCACTCATAAGCAGTTGCGATTGTCATCCTACCTCCACTTACCCGACTCGCGCGGTTGACTGGCTAGACACTACTGCCGTGCCCTGCTCCTATGCCCTGCTAGGGGTAAGAGGGAACCCTCGGCCATTGAACCTTGGCATCGGGTATGTCGAACAGTCGACCTAGCATCGGCTAATCACATTCCCTCCCTAATTTCAGTTTCGAGCTAGATCCTCTGATACATCGCGCAGGTATCCATGACAAACATACATTTCTCAAATCTCTTCTGTGGCGCAGCTCTGGGCCCCCCCACCGGGTGTGAAACTCCCAAATGAATCTCTAAAACTTTAAATGTGACATGTAATATGAGGCACATATTCCAAGATTGATGTTTACTCTCGAGACCGAGGTCCGCAAATTCCGGGCGAGGGCACCTTTTCAGGGGGAGCACTGAGCTTTGCGACTGATCGCGTTCTGTCGGCCTCAGACCGGATATATAAGCGTAACGTGCTCGGAATATATGTGGTGATATTTCTTGGTGCCCCGCAGCTTTTCTTTACCGCTACCATGTCTGTCGCCGAAGCTTCGTGAGTAGTACTATTCTCTGTGTTACCAAGTACTGACAACGGTATTCTAGCCATGGCCCTATGCTTATCGGGCATTTCTTCAATGTCCTTCTCATGGGAGTCATTATAGCTCAGTCGTATATATACTTGGTCACGTACCAAAAGTGTGTGCTACTCTTCTTCGCGGTCAGGACTTGCTGATATCTTCATGCAGACGTGACAAACTTTGGATGAAGCTTTTTGTGAGTATGCAGGCTCTCCAGATGCTCACTAGGTTTATTCGTACCAAGGTGGTCTTTCTCCTCCTCCTCAATATCCTAAACACGACTCTAGTTGAGTTTATGGTCGGTCTGCATCAGTCGACAGGTTTTTCTGATTTCGCCTACAGCAATTCGCCTACATGTATACCTCCCTCGTCGTTCATTTCAGTGCGTATGCCTGCAACGAGTTACTGCTTCTACTGACTGTCATTAAGGCGATGAGGATTACCTCCTCAATGTTACCATGCGTAAGTCCTTCAATAACGCTCTCTATGCAGTGGTTCATTTTCTTTTTAGTCTTCGCCCTTAGTACGTGTCGTTTCTTTGTTAGAAATTGAAATCATTTCGACGTCTCTATAGCTGCCGCTTTGACGGTAAAACTTCTCATCCTTCTGGCTGTGGCGTTCAGTTCTCATGGTGACGTACAGGGCATCGTGTCCGGGGCCGTACAGCTATTTTTCGCATGGAGAGTAAAGATTCTCACGTCGAATTTCTGGATGGTGGGTGTGGTGGCTGTTACCGCAATAGCGGGGACCGGTATGTAGGCGCAGCGCATCTTCTATAATTCTGTCATCATTGGCTGATTGTTGCGTTTCCAGTGGGAGCCATCGGTAGTACCGCTTCGTCTGTGAAAGCTGGGACGTTTGTCAAGTTTCAACAACTTAAGGTACTTCATTCAAGTCCAATTGGATGTAATTCCAATCTAGTTGACGTATATTCACAGTCTTGGGTCATCCTCTGGCTCGTGGGTGCCTGTGCCGCTGATCTGCTCATTACTGGTATATTAGTCTGGCACCTGGTAAGTTTTATCTTCAAACAGCTTTTTGTGCTGACGCTTTACCTTTAGAGAAGGCACAAGACAGGATTCCAAACCTCTGATGAACTAGTTGACAAGATCATTCGATGTACAGTATTTGACGCTATCCCATGATTTGAAGACTCACCTGTTGCATTTCAGCTACTGTGCAAACCGGCTTGATAACTTCGATATGTGCCATCGTAGATTTGATGGTGTATCTCTTGGTTGTAAGTTGACCCCACCGTGGTCAGTTGGAATCTGATCATGACACCTCCGTTTACAGCCATCTGGGCTCCACCTTCTATTCAACTTCCCCCTTTCCAAGCTATATACGAATACGCTTATGAGCAGTCTCAATTCTCGAGGCGGATGGGCCTACGATAGCAGCGCCAACAATCATTCACATTCACATACCACGGGCGGTATAATGTCTGCGTCAGGAGGTGGTTCGCGAACGAAGAAAGTGTGTACCCATACCCCAACATCTCTTACGAGGCTAATGGGGTCGCTAGAACGATACCGCCGTCCTCCGCTTTGGCTCCAATACCCGCCCAGAAGTCTTCGTGTCGGTTGAGCAGCACGAGATGGGGGACATCGAGCGCATGGAGGATGTAAAAGTGCGCGATAACGTTTCTACGACGAGTAGAGAACAATGGGAGATGGACACAAAAAAGGATCAGAGCAACGTGTGACCCAATTCAGGTCATGCCGTATACACAGCGATGGTATTAATTCTTAATCTCTTAGAAGTTTAGACTACTACGCCACTCAAGGGCTAATTGTTGAATGTATTATCACGCGGTTATTGAAATATGTGACACGTTTCTTTGAAATGGCACGCCATTTCGCAAAACGTTAGAAGTCGGACAGAGAGCGGCACCTAAGTATTGACGGCTTGGCAAATCTGATAGGGTCTGTTGTGAGCAAGTAGCCTAACAGGCAAGAAGCTTTTGGGTAAGCGGTGCTGTGAATGCGAGTCCATCAGGCACTTCCTAAAGGTCACACCAGGAGCGGGATGCCTATATAGAGTCAATGTACGCGATCCCGCCTCGACTGTGGGTAAAAGTATTTGATGTTCCTTGGAATTTCATTTTCTGGCTGGCATTGGATATTGCAAGTGTCATAGTATGACCTCGTGTATTCTTGGTCTTCTGACGCGGCAAGTCATCCGGGGTGTGGAATCGACTACACGTGTTTGTTTAGTGCCAGGTCCCCGTCGATTCGGTGACACAGTTCGCTATTGATGTATACGCCAAGGGCCCGATTATCCAGCCTATCAGGTTAGGAAAGCCTCTAATTTTTGGCTTTGCGGCATGGAACCGACTGTTTGAACACCGTTGCCGGTTGCTCCATTCCTCCAAATACAACCGGATAGGGCAAAATGGAGCAAGTCCGAGCCGGGCATCGAGAAGATTTGTGTTGCGATCATCGAGGTGGTTTTTTTTCTATACAGCCTCGAAACTGAGGCTAGTCGTAGCCAGGTCTGGTAAAGTCTCGACTGTACTCTGCGAAGTGTGGAATCGAACTGAAGATACTGCTAAAGATCCCGATCAGGATCCAGATGTTACTCGATCTATTCGAAGAAAATCTTGAATGTGATCTCTATGGAGCAAGGACTAGAACATGTGTACATAGCTGTATATTTAGCTGTTGCGGTTGAGATCGGGTCGCTCGTTCGTAAAACAAAGGCGTTGTACGGCCGTACTACTACGCCCATATAAATGTAGGTAAGTAACGTAAAGGCTTTGAATCTTCGGGATAGTGACGAGAAATGCGGCCGTCCTACAAAGGTAGTTTGCTATACTCTGGTCCGGCCGTTGATGCTCCACGAAATTGGGAATACGAACACTGAAAAGTATGACGCACAGCTCATGTGCTTCGACTCCTTTTTAAAAAAGGAGGCACGGGGCCCCGCAAGACGGAATGTGTAAGCTGGCTTGGCCTGTCCTCTTTGCCAGAGAGAATTCAGTGAGAAACAATGAAAATAGTGAACTCTCACAGATGGAATATGGCTGCAAGTGAGTAAGGGACAGATTCCGATTGGCAACGGAAACATGCGGATCCCGATCATGTGACATGTGTCCATCGAGGGCACATTTATATTCTGTACTAGAAAAGCTGTACACACAGAAACCATCACCACCTTTTGCCTACCCATTTGCAAGCTTTCCTCATACCATGTCGCCGTTAACGTTCAGCTCTACCTGTACTTCTGCTAACCAGGCTGACCTCCAAATTGACCAGCGTCTCATCCATGCCTTCCCACCCCCGGATCGTCCAAGTCCGCTCACAGCAGTCTGTCCACGACCAATACCCAACTCATACTGGGCAACCCCCTTGCTCTTAGCTTGCGAGTACCCTTGGACGCCAAAGAACCCCTACAAGCCCAAGCTTGACTCCTTGCTCAAGGCTGGGGTGCGGACCTTCATCGACCTCACTGAGAATGGAGAGCTGTCTCCGTACGCCAATGTCCTGTGTGGCCGTGCCGACATGTTGGGTATTGATACCGCGACTATCGAGTACCACCATTTCCCCATACGAGACCGGTCCCTTCCAGAGAGCGTGGACTACATGTACCGTGTGCTGGATGTCCTCAGGGATAACGAGGACCGTGGTCGAATCAGTGCTGTCCATTGTCGCGGCGGTATAGGAAGGACCGGTATGGTTATCGGGTGCTGGCTTGTTCAATGTGGACTAGCAAGGGACGGCGACGAGGCCCTGCAGATTATCGCCAGGGAATGGTGCACTGTCGAGAAATGCACCAGGTTTCCGCATAGTCCTGAAACTGGGCCCCAGTTTGAGTTTGTGAAGAACTTTAGAGCAGCGACGGTTCACGCGATGGCATAGAGAAACGACCGCGCCTGGCCCTATTTCTCTGCGTTTTCATCCTGTATCAACTACTTGGGTGTGTTTCTTTACCTTCTCTCCACCGAATAATGTCTTATTATTTTTACAGGGGATCTGGGTTTTTATCTTTCTGCTTGGACGTATATTGTATCCCATGCACTGTATATATACTCATCGTCTCTAATGATCCTATCATACACTGCGTTGAACGTAGAAATAGAGAAATTACATGGACTTGCATATTGCTTGCATATTTCCAGAGATCGTGACTGTCACCATCATGACGTAAACTAGCGATAAATACCCTTGACAATATCCGCCACTCGCGCCGACGTCGACGCTTGCAATGGACTCACCCTCGACGCCTCCGACTGCCGACTTTTCTTCTACACCTCCTAAGCGTACCAAGATAGTACTACTTGGCGACCAGAGTGTCGGCAAGACCAGCTTAATTACACGGTAACTACTTTTGCCCAATTTCATCATTGATGCCTAATATCCACCATAGCTTCATGTACGACACTTTCGACAACACATACCAAGCAACCATCGGTATAGACTTTCTCAGCAAGACTATGTATCTTGAAGACCGAACAGTCAGATTACAGCTCTGGGATACTGCAGGACAGGTGCGCACGTAGTACGACAGCTCCCTTGTCACTTTACACCAACTCCGCCTTTGCCAATAGGAACGATTCCGGTCACTAATACCTTCATACATTCGTGATTCCTCAGTCGCCATTGTCGTATTTGATATCACAAGTCAGTGCACAGCACCACTACCGACGTGGACTCACCTTTGCTGGCAGATCGACCGTCATTCTTATCGACAACAAAGTGGATAGACGACGTTCGCTCGGAGAGAGGCAGCGATGTCATAATAGTCCTTGTTGGAAACAAGGCTGACTTGTCGGATAAGCGGTATGTGCCATCCTTAATTCGTATTCTTGCTAATATATCTTACACGTGCACAGGCAAGTAACATTAGAAGAGGCGACAGCTAAAGCTACGCAACTGGATATATTGTTCATGGAGACATCTGCAAAGGCAGGACACAATGTCAAGAGCTTGTTCAAGAAGATTGCTATGTCGCTCCCGGGGATGGAGAAGGACAGTCAGGCAGATGCGAATACAAGTGCGTACGCCGCTGTATAACCTAGTGTGTATTGCTAATGTCTATGTAGAAATCGACGTCACGTCGCCATCGTCAGGCGAGGTTCCCGAAGCATCTCAGTGCGGTTGCTAAATGATCCATCTTTACGTGTCTGTACCCTTCTCGATAATTTTACCCTGATTTTTTGGAACCACTGCAATCCGTCGTGTTGCTTTTCTTCACTAACTTCACTATATTGCTGAAAGTAGGAACTCTTGACGTGGTCCAACGGCATACAATCGGTCTAGACTCACCTGTATGGCGGAAATTCTCTTGGGTTATCAAGTTTGTCACACCGACTTTTCGAGCAATATAACGGCAAGATTTCCGTTTCTTCATTCGTAAAAGAAGGCTTTTGCACTTCTTGCAGATCCCGGACTTGCAGGTGCAACATAAATGCCTTGTTTGTCCTTTCCTCCCCGATGCTTCTTTGTGCGTATGACATTGTAAACAGATTCTGAACGGAATCCGGTCAAGAACTCATTCTCGGACTTGCCATAACTTGCTCTTACGTTTCATGTCTCTGCCTTGCTTCGTATTCGCCCTTGCTACGCGTAGCTCATCAGTAGAGAAGGCCGAAAATAGCAGGACGCCCCAATAGACAAGAGCGACCACCTTTCGGTAGGTTCCTAGCTATCTATGATCCCGTCAACTGCAAATAACAATTTGAGAGGGAAATCTCCCATCCCTATCACGAGACATACGGAAAGAAGATGTTGCTTCTATCAGTTTAGACCCAGAGAAAGGTTACGAACAACTTGAACGTGCTCGGCTTCACTTTAAAGCTGCTTCGACGACGGGGGATCTTCTAGAACTGCTGTGGGAATTTTGTCGGGCCTTTTCAAGTCTTCGATCTCCGAGTCAGTGCTGCTGCGATACATATGATAAGAGGAATCCTGATGGTATTCGGGAAGAAGGGACTTTTCTCTTAGCGCGTCTGAAGGGGTTGTCGGAATGCAACTACGGCATGACGCTTTTAGTTGTTGAGTATGAGGTCAGACTAGCAGCTCAGCGTTTCGCGAAGCTGGTCTGTGAGTACATCATAACCTCATAAATGCGAGACGTTGGGTGGTGCGTCGTCTACTTCAAATAGGTGTGTGTAACAGACATTGACGAAACTAGCGTGTCTGGACGAGTTGTTTTTCAGCGGATGGTGTGTTGGGAGTGTATTTATAGACGTCTTTGAGGCCAAATCTACTCACTGCTGGAAGGGTATTCCGATTGCGAGGCTTTGGCGAAGTGCCAGCTCCCTACAAGCGTGCTGTAAGCACCCCATCAGATTGCGATTGCCACACTACACTAGCGGTATATTGAAACACTATGAGGGGTAGCATTTCATTTTCGGTGGCGATATCGTGTTGAAGCCTCACCGAGTGCTGGTTGCTGTCATGCATAGGGCCTATCTCTCTCACCTCGTTTACAAGGGACGAGGACGAATGAGACACTATTGTATACACTAGAAGGTAACAACGCAGCATCGAAATCATCGCCTGCATTCGACTGAGATATAAATGTTCTGTGTCTGAAAAGGTGAAATTGATGACTTCCTAGTCATGTTATTGGGTCATTTCTTTAATCCCAGAGATATGAATAGGAGTGTTGGCGATCTTGTGAGTGATACAAGTTGTATATCGGAGTTAGACATCAGTTCGGCGACCCTTACTCGGGTACTGGCAGGAGTCCTGGGTAAGTACGAAGGGTATCGGCGTCGTTTCCAATGATCTGGCAGAAAATAAGTGTCTTGGGGATGATTTGTCGGCAAAACATGAATTGAAACTCAGCTGCCCAGGTTGGATTATGATCTGCATCTCGATCTGTCCTGATGCGACCACTCTTCTAAACCGCCACAATGTCAGAGCAAAAAAGAGCAACCGTCCAGGACACTGAGGACGATTTCGACGAGTTTGACGGTACGAAATCTATTGCATTGTTCTTGTCAATTTCACTCAATCAAGTTCTATAGATGTATTATCACAATTCAACACAGTGTCGTCCGTCTCACCACTAACGTCGCCTCCCCCTCCACCGCCTACGGCAACGACATCATTCGCTGGGCGGCCACGTACGAACACGCTCGTTGACCTCCCACCAAAGTCCATACCAGGGTCAACCAAGACGGCGCTTAGCTCCATGGCAGAAGACGTTGACGAGGATGAGCTCACGGCAGAATTCACTCGTGAGCTCGCAAAGGGCATGGAAAACCTAATGAAGGAGCTCCAATCCGAAGTAGGCATTCCCGAATCCCAGGGCGACTCTGAAGAAGAACGCACCCGTTTATTGAAGGCTGCATGGGAAGCTATGCTTGTCGAGGGTATGAACGGCGAGGGAGGCGAAGATGTCCAGCAGATGATGGGCTCGGACTATAAGCCCAACGACAAAAGCGGCGGTGCTGACTTTCAATCCAAGATCAAGCAGACGATGAACAAGCTCAAGCAGAGCGAGTCAGATTTGAAGGTATGCTATCGGTCGTTCTGTTTGTTGTCGACTAATTATCCTAGGCTGAGGGGTCCACCTCGACTTCAGATCCGGACATGGCCAGTCTAGAGGCTTTATTAAAGGATCTGGGAATGGGAGAGAATGGCGGACTCGACGCGAGTGAGGAGTCCATAGACGGGTTCTTTGAAAAGATGATGAGCCAGCTTATGAGCAAGGAGGTCCTTTACGAGCCTTTAAAGGAGCTGAACGATAAAGTGGCTATCCATTCTGTCGTTATTTATGCGCCTGACACACTCCCAGTATCCTGGCTTCCTTGCAAACCCCCCTGCATCTCTAACATCCGAAGACAAGGAGCGATACCGAACCCAGATGGCTTGTGTGCAGAAGATCGTAGCAGTTTTCGAGGCTCCCGGGTATGACGATAAGAATGCAGCTGATATGAAGAAGGTCGTGGATCTCATGAGCGAGGTAGGCTCTTTTGACGCCTTTATTCGTGTCATTTCCACTGAGAGTTCTTTAGATGCAATCGTTTGGTGCTCCACCAGAGAGTATCATGGGCCCGCTCCCCCCCGGGCTTGGGTTCGGTCCTGATGGTTTACCGCAAGTGGGAGAAGGGTGTGTAGTAATGTAATCAAACAAATGTATCGTGTATGTATCATGTATCTTTTGTGCGCATCAGTGGATAAACTAAGCATTTGGATTTTGTACCCTGTACCCGAAGGAGGGACGCAGCATCTTTTTCATTACTCGATGAAGTCGCCCCTGCCGATGATCAAGTTCTTTGTTGTTGGATGGCATCAGTTGATTCTGTGATGTCAGTATTTTCTAGCTGAAGTACTTTCTGTCAGACTGATTCCTTACTAGGGCCTATATTGATCACAGGAGTGGACAGTTTCCCGCGGTTCACTGCCTGTTTCCATTTGAAATTCGTATTATCGCTTGATCATGACTGCCTCGGGCGCGTGGGCTCGCATTATATTTACTAGCCAATCGCTGTGGCGTCGAATGCAGTGTCATATAATGGCGAGGCTGCGACGAACCAGGTACAAGGCGAGTAGCCGAAGAGACAAAATTTACATCGCAATGGGGAGTGATATCATATCGTTCTGAAGCTCAGTCTTTCATTACGGGCTGCTGGGTCTATGGTTCTCACTTGACCCATTTCCTCTGTAGGAGCGAAGATACTATGATGAGAAGGTACATAGTCACTCTGTCGGAATTTCTGCTTGTCTTGTTTTCGCAATCACCATTGACTGGCCGTGATGCGGTTCAGCTCTCGTCGGATACTGTCGAATTCTTCAGGAAAATACATGGCACAGTATTAATGACTCTCGAGTCTCCGATCGACCGTCCAGTGGGAACTTGCGCATACTACATGCGGTGGGACGAACGGCATCATTGACCATTACTGAAGCTTGCTTCTTTCTTGGCGAAGTTTCGATACTCTTACAGAATTCTTCAATGCGTACTGAAATATTGTTTCGTAAACGTTGAACTTCCATTTCAACTTGCGTTCGCATCATTTATGAAACTAGTCGGGGACCTTTTAAGGAAGTCAAGATGCTCATGCACGAGGTACGTTGAGAGAAGTTTTTGCACTGCGACATATAGAGATAGTATCAGAAATACTGTACATTGATAGGTACGATCACGAAAAGTATTTGGGTATAGATTCAGTAAAGTACATTAGATGACCAAATATATCACAGCAAGTAAGAAAGCAATGGAACAAAGTCAAAATAAACTAAACTTCAAATTCTTTCAGCTTGGAAAATTTTGGCTTCCTCGTATGTGGAAGAAGCTGGGGAAGGATATGCCCGACGACTCCCCCTTCGGCGATGGTAACATTGCCGAGGAGTCGGCTCAACCTAAAATCGACGGAAAGGTCTCAAAATTGGAATACACACGTTAGAGAAAGGGGTGCGTACTCGTCGTCATTTCTGATGGCAAGCTGGAGGTGTCGAGGGGTAATACGGATCTTTTTATTGTCTTTGGCCGCGCTCCCGGCGAGCTCAAGGACTTCGGCTACGAGATACTCGATAACAGCTGCAAGATAGACTGTAGAGTGTTAGTGCTTGAGTATGATTATGATAGGCGAATGGAAACACACCAGAAGTGAGGATAGCGATCTTCTTCCCAGCATTTTCAGATTGCAATAGGCGGTGGAATCTTATAACTGAAAATTCGAGTCCGGCGCGGTGAGATCGTGACATTCGCTTGGGAACCGAAGAAGAGAGGGCTTTTCCTGTTTTTCCTGTGGATTTTCCACTATTGAAATGCTGGGTTGACGATTAATGAGACGTTCAAGAGATGAGTTAGTACCCTTGGCTTTGCCCCGGCTGAAAGACGATGATCAAGACATGGAAAGCGAGTGATGCCAAGTGTACGAACCATTTTTGGTGATACTATTTGAGTGTGTAAATTGAGAGCCCCGTAAATGAGAGATGCAAAGCAAGGAGAGATATCCGGACTTGGTCATTTAAATAACCTTCCATCCACACGTGATCGACGCGTCGAGTGACACTGACGTGACGGTCACATCGATCACTTTATTTCGAATCTGAACGGAAGAACGCACGGACGACACGAGGCGGTTGGAGTGCAGAGCTGTACTTTCGTGGACCTCGCTGCCCTGATCCGGAGGGGCATTCAAACATCACAGGACTGTTTATATAACTACCACGCTTCCCGGGGGGGTGTTCTTACCGTTGTGGACATTTGTCGTACTGTTTCCTCTTTCGACGACGACAACGACAACGACGACGACGAGGGCCCTCTGCTATGGCCACGACATCGATTACCGTGGCGACTCGACCACCGTTAGCGGCTCCGACAGCCAGTGCCTCAGCGGCTGCGACGTCTACAATCACACCGTCGAGTGACCAGGTGCGTGGCATACTGCTGGCTCTGATTATCCGCTCATGGTTGCTGTCTTCTCACCCCAGATTGTTGTCCTATACGTAGTGCGTGAACCATATTCCGTATTCTCCAAATAACCACGGGTCCTCACCAGATCACAGATGATCTCGATGGCAGTCGTTATATTCGGGTTCTGGAATGTCCCAGGGATACGAAACTGTATAAATCCCTTGAAGCTGTTCACGATTGGATGGCATGAGTTGTGTCATATTATAATCGTGCGTCAGCTTTGCGTTTGCCTCCCTCGTGTCCGTGTGCTCATCATTCCAGGCTATATTAACGGGTGGACGAATATTACGAATCACAATTGATCCACATGTCGGAGGTGCAACGATCGTGGAAGGAGGACGCCCAACCTTGATTCTGGCTGCTGGGTATATTGGCTCGACGCTGTTTGGTGGCCTGTTCGTCCTGGCTGGTTGGGACATCCTCGTTGCAAAAATCATGAGCTTTGTTCTGGGCATCGGCATGATCATGCCACTCAAACTCGTTCGGGATAAGTTGTGCGTGTCATCCATGTTGATCACGACGATGCTGAGCGCCCTCCAGTACTATATTACTGACGATAGTCTACGAAGGATTACTCATCGGATTTTGGTTTATTGACCATGCATCAGCTCTCCGCTGGTACTGCTTATTTGTCGGTATTATGAAGTACGTGCCTTTATGTCCTATCGTTTACGTTTTAAAAGTCCGGCCACTAGCATTTTTTACGCCGTGTGTACGTGCAATCGCCGCTCTCATACGGCATGTTTCATTGATCTGATTACAGGGGATGTTGCGGACGACCGCTTCTTTCACAAAACTAACGACTCGGATGCGACCCAGTTCTCTATTCTATTTCCCCGTATACAGCCTCACAGTACGTTCTTTTTGGGTTATTGTTGGCTTTACTTTACGTGCACCTGCAGTATGGGCGACATTCTGGATATTCTTTGAAGCACTAGTCCTTGCTGGAGTTGCCGTGTTAGGAATACTGGTGTTCAAGGTGTGTCCTTTTCATTCTCAGTGGTGCAGTTGATGACGCCTCATTAGCGTACGTCAGCTCAGATGTATGACGAAGCTTGTGAGCATGCGCTTTCCCTCATTTTGCATGGCTGCTTACGTTCTTCACAGCAAAATTTCTCCCTACATAGCCGCGCTATGAGTCGCATTTTCTGTGCTCTCGTATTTTGTCGCAGCATAACATATATTCAATGACCCAGGATGGATATCACAGCATATACAAACAGACTTGATTGACTTTGCACGTTAACTATCATGACCACCGTCTTGTCGCACACTAAGTTATTTTGAAACTCAATCAACAGTTTTGCTCCGCTGTTTTCATGCTCAGATTGACTATATTCGTATATGGATGCTAGAATACAATGAGTTGACAAATACGGTCGACTAGCTGTGGCTGTCTCCAGAGAACCATATGATATTTAGAGTTAAACACCAGTGAAGGAGTGAGATGGGATTATTATTTCATTGATTCGGAGGACGTCGATCGTGGCAGGGACATTATAAAACGGCGTAGCATGTAGGGAAAAGGCCAGAGTGCGTTAGCAACCAGGACACAAAGCAGTTATTTGCGTGTTGCTCGCCGTATGAGACCTGCCAGGAGGATTGTTCCGACAGCTGCAGCGCCACCAACGAGCGCCATTCCGATGTATCCCTCTGCGTAGATAATGAGGGCCGGATGAAATCGGACTGAGGAGAAGAGGCGTACCGCGAGTAACACCCTTCTCAATGAGCTGGGCAAGGCTGAGAGCCTGCATATTCGAAGGCTCCTTCTCTAATAGCAGACCTGCACGCCAGATGAGCCAGGCTGGACGGGTGTTCCAAGATTGAGCGCACCGTTGAACCGGCGAGCCTCATCAAAATTGCCCATCTTGTAGTGACCAAGGGCGAGGTAATAGAGACATTCCCTGCGTCGTGTAGGTTCCGCGCGGTAAAGGTCTGACTGGCTTGAGCAATAGCATTGACAGTGAGCTGGGTACAGCAGCGTACCTTGCAGTAGTCGGACGCCTTCCACCTGGTGTTCTCGCATTGGACTCTTTACCAGTCCCCATGCATAGTTGAATTTCGTCTGTACAGTGACATGGGCCTGTGTTAGTTCCTTCTCATATTGTAGCTTGAGGACCTGTACGGCAAGTAAGATATATGTCCTTCTAGTATTTCCAGGTCAAATACCTCGAGCTCGTCGTACGATAGAGAGACCTCAGCGTCGGCAGCGTATGGGAGATCTGTGGACATGGGGCGCAGCGGAAGAGATGTATAGGCGTGGCTGTGCAGCTGAGTCCAAAAAAAGCTCTCTCTGAATCCGCCACGACGCCTCTTGAATTGCAATGTCACGAGCACATCGCGTCGCCGTTATTTCTCTAATTTCAATCGCGCTCTATCTTCTCGTCATCCTCCAATTCTTCTCCATTCCCTTTGTTGACGACGCAGTCGTGCAGGAGATCATCCCTGTCCTTCCGTGGTGGCTGTTAGTATCGTTTGGGTCGTATTCTCTGTGGTCGTTGGGATGGGGGCTATGGACGTTCAGGGACTGCCCAGAAGCTTATACGGAGCTCATGGCTGAAATATCGCAAGCCAAAAACGAACTCAGAGTCAAGGGTGTCACTGTGGATTAGATTGTACGCTATTACAGGTGCTTGTCTTTGGGTTACTCTTTGATTGTCTTTTAGCAGCCACTGCTTGAAACCATGAGAAAGTAGTTGGAGAATTGAGGTTTATTTATGTTTGAAGTACTGCCGGGAAATGCCGGACCTTCTTTGTCTTGAACCATTACTTGTCGTAGCATGGCAAAAGAAGAAATTTCCGCACCACAGGATAATGCAAAGCCTTTGAACTACAGAGAGCAGTTCCAGGTAGATTCCGTTGATTTCCCAATCTCTGTATTCTCTGATTCTGCCAGGGACGGCATACCCCTTCGAAATTTATTGAGCGCGTACCCAGACTTGCACGCGAAACATATCTGTCTAATACAAGTACCTAGTCCGTGTGAAGCGGCCTCGAAAGCCTCTTTAAGCTGCCTTAGTCGCAACGACTATGACCGAGATGCATGCCAAGCCTATTTTCAGGCATATAGGGATTGCAAAGCCGCTTGGGTACGGGCCATCTCCTTTACGGTCTTACCTTGTGCTCAAATGGACATAGTTACAGCAAAGAAGGGATGATAGGAAAGCAGGCCGGCCCACATCATAGTAATGTTGTCTGATCATCAGGTCCGAATCAATTATCTTCCTTGGGCCCACTCGGACTCCGCACACTTCACCGCCATCTACCTCCAAACCGTAATTAAGAAAAAATCGACCGTGGTCTCCCAAATCTTGTATGCTTGAGTAACAAGCTGGTGGCGAGATCTTTCATTTTCTTCTCGATATAGACCGGAAATGGTATCGCCTGACACATGACGCTAATGGCTCTGCAACCGGTCCCACCTATGAGAATGACTGTGTTTCAGCCATTCTGATGCAGCATCAACACATGTTTGTTGGCTGCATGGATCGAATCGCAACGACGCCGTCTGCGGGTTTTCGATAATACTCTACTTCTCACGGAGATCACAATCATAGGAAATGAATGGTTACAGGCAAAGAAACCGGAAAGTCTCGGTAACCTGGTGATAGATGGACTTTTCCCGGGATACCACCCGGAGAGTTGATTAAGAACCCTGCGGAAGCAATACGGCGTGGTTTTTCAACCCCGCTGGATTGGAATGCCAGTCAATTTCGGGAACAATTCAGGCAGAGCAAGGGGAACACAAATTATTACCGGGTTACGGTACGTCTGCCGACACACGACATCAACATATCGTTGACTTGCTTCATCCCGGACATCAGCAACAGCCGCAGTGAATGTGGTCAAGTAAGCAGCAAGTCTTCCTGAGAGAGGCTGCATCATACTCACACCTCTTGCTCGTTCTCTCTTTACGGCTCATACTACGCCTGCATTGTTACAACCGACATCGATCATGTCGATCACTCAAATCATTCACGGGCGGAGCTCTATCGACGATCACACCACAATCACTGAGATTGACATTTGTCTCGAGGGCTAAGATGGACCAGAATACCGCACCTTCGGAAGTCTATCCTCATCATAAAAGGAACGGCTATTGATTTTTTCCATGCATGAAAACTCCTCCCCTTCCCCAAGAAATCCTCGACATTATTGTCGACTACCTCCACGACGACCTATCCTCGTGTATTGCTCTGTCTTCGACTCATCGGACGCTCAGAGATGCTGCAAACACTCACATATTCGAAAACATCACCATAGACCGACCGCATGACGGTACAGAACATTGCTCTAGTACCGCCGTCGCCAGAAAATTCCGCCGCTTCGCCGCGATCTCACCCGGTGTCGCGAAATACGTGAAAGAGATCGTGCTACGGAGTGGACCTGCTTTCAATAGGACAACGGAGCGTGGCTACGGATGGATGTACGACGAGCCTCAGCTACCCCAAGTTCTCCTCAGCCTCACCAATTTACGGAGCATCCTCATTGAAAGTCACGATCTCTATGAGGACGATCTCCTCAAATGGGACAGGATGCCTGCAGAGCTCCAAAGTGCCCTCGCACGCGTAGTAAAATTCCCCAAACTCCACACTATCACGTTCATAGGATGTGATGGATATCCCATCTCCCTGTTTTCCTCCACGCCGTCACTCAGGTCATTGAATGTATACCATTCCCGTGCAAAATTCGACCAAGCGTGTGTGTCGACAATTCGCGCGTCGGTAAACGAGCTAACCCTGTTAATGTTCTTACCGTACCTCCAAGTCCACCTCCGCTGGATAACGGGTCCACGTTCCCCCATCGACACCTCTCGTCTGACCCAGCTCAATATAACACCTTTCCTCACAATGTCGCGTCAGACAATTCCGGTGTCGTCGTTTCACAGTAGAGTCGACGAGCTGCTCAAGGCCTCCCCGAACCTCGAGCATCTATGCTTCGCCCCGCTTGATCAAGGTAAGAACGCCCCCTGCCCTGCCTACGACGTATCATTTACTCATAGCGGTTCTTAGATCCACACATTATACATCTCGCGCACAACCCACGCCTTCGCTCCGTGGAGTTTAGTATGAACACTCGCTTTGTAGGCCGGGAAGGCGTCCGGTCGGATTTTGTCCTCTGGGTGGCGAGGGTACTCGATACCATCCCTTCGTCCGCGCCTATCGAGGATATCCTCATTGTCGGGGAATCTGAGGAGGTGCGTATAGGTGATGTAGCCAAGTACCTTGGGTGTGCCTGGTATGCATTTGATGAGGCAGCTACGAGAGAGTGCTGGCGCGATACTCTAAAAAGGGTGTCCATAAACTTTGAAGGCGTCTGGGGTAGTTCGCGTGCGCCGGAAAAAGAATTGGATATTCCAAAGTTGAGGGACAGTGGGATTTTGGAGATTGGGTTGAGCTGAATGGGATTGGCAGAGCAGTCGAACAGGAAGGCTTGCCCTGCCGACCTGAGCTTTCAAGTTCAACGCTAGTTTTCGTTCATTAATAATTTGTGTTTATATAAATAACGAACTCTTGGAGATCATTGCAGAATTACATCAGATTTCAGAAAGCAGTAAATACTGTCCTACTACACCATCGAATGTACTTTGTAAAACCGCTACCTTATGAACCTCCACATATTTAAGCAAAGACAAACGTATGACTGCGACAGATGACATTTTATGAAGAAGGTAACGGAGGTGGTGCCTCAGGTTGAGGAGCAAAAATGATGTTGAGCGGAGGTGTCGTCTGACTCTCCTCACTCAACGTCGTTGCAATAATCGAACGTCCAGCAAACGAACGTCCAGCCAAACTCTTCATCGCCCGATTGGCACTGTCCGCATCACTGTACTTGACATAAACACGACCCACACCCGAAGCCTCATCGATACGAGCCGCATCCTGAGCCGCAATCTGGCCAGTATCTCCGGGCGCCCATTTCGACTTGTCCTTCTTCACAGGTCTAGGGATTCTCAGATCTTCAACCGTACCAAAGTTGGAACATTCATCTCTGACGTCCTCGTACAGGTCGCCGTACTCTTGGTCGTCAATGAGATCGTCAGGCGTTACCATGTTGAGCATGAGCAAGATACGGTTTGAGGAGCTGCTTTCTCCAGCCGGCATGATTGGACGAGGAATTTCAGGGAATTGGTCATAGGGAAGGTTGGGAATACCGGGAGCATCCGCTTTAGCGCCAACTGAGGCACGTTGAACAACCAGGTAACGCTCTCCGAGCTCCATACCGTTGAGACTCTGGATAGCAGTATCTGTGACATCGGGATCCACGTATTCGAAGAAGGCGAAACCCTTGAAGTCAATTAATAAATTAGGAACCAGATAACAAGAAGAGAGCCTTACTTTTGAGACCCCATTACCATTCTCTCGTACGAGATTGAACGCTTTCAATTCACCGAAGGTCTTGAGAAGCTCTTGTACTTGCTCCTCATTGAGACTAGCCGGTAGACCACCAACGAACACCTTGTTGATAGAGTCGGGCACGTTGGTGGAAATGACACCAGGCACATGGAAGCCGGGACCGGTGCCTACTGACATCTCTACGCCTCCGTAATCTTTTGGTCGGCGGATTTTAAGTGGTCCATTGATGAAGATGATTCCATCAAATGCCATGGCAGAGGTAGCATCTTCTGCGCTGCGGAACTGGACTGAATGTAAGGAGCAGTAAGCACAAAAAGTAAGCATATACATACCTCTACAAAGGCATAATTCTTTTCGTAATTACACTGTACCGCAAGGACAGGATTTCCGGTAGTGCCTGTGCCAAGGTTCATCTCGGCCATTTTAGCGTTGAAGAAGTCAGCCAGATTTTGCTCATTGACATCAGGAGTGATGCTTCCGATGTAAAGTCGTCGAGATTGACGAGAGAGATTGGGGTTTCCACCAATACCCATGCCAAAGCTTTGCACAGGCATAGGTGTAGGAAGACCGGGGATGCCGAGGATGGCAGGAATTTGAGTACGATTGGCGCCAGGAAGGTTGAAAAGGCCTAATTAAATGTGAGTAAATGAATAAAATAAAAGTGTTAATACGCACCAGTTTGCTTGGCCTGCATTGCGCTGTACTGCTCGTATCCAGGAGCATGAATGTCCCAGCCAGAAGCCTTTCGCCTTCGTTGGGACAAAGGAACGGCGCCTTCTGGAGTTGGGGACCTTCTTTCGGGGGTACCGAGACCGTCTCTGCCTTTGCCTCTGCCTCCGCCGCCGCCCCCCTCGCCTCCACCCCGGCCTCGACCTCGACGGTCGCCTCCTCTATCCTCGCGTTCGACCTTCATAGCATCTTTGTCTTCATCACGACCACCCCGATGTCCGCGACGATCATCATCATATCGAGGGGGACGACGTGGATGGTCATCATAGTCTCTATAGCGATCCCGGTCTCGTCTGTCGTCCCTCCTACCACCATAGCGATCTCTATCTCTGTCGCGGTCACCTCTGTGTTCTCTGTCTCGGTCTCGATGTTCCCTGTCGTCGTGCCTGGATGAGCGGTGGCGCTCCTCACGGTATGCTCCACGTTCTGTAAAAAGGGAAGAAAAGCCGTGGCGCGTAAGTAACTGGGCTGGTGCGAGGAAGCCTGCAGGTCGGACGGCGATATCGAGATGCTAGCTAGCTATAAAAACATGGTGCACAGGAAGAGAAAAATGCACCATGAGTGGATCGTCTTTGACAAGTCGAGAAAAAAACAAGCTAGAAAAAGACGGCTGGAGGGAAACTGCCTCATCACCATTCGTTTTTCATGGCTGCTCGGAAATGTCACAAGTGACGAGAAGAATGAAACTGGTACTCACCGTGGTCGTCAACCATGGCTGCAAGGTGGTGGTTTTGGTCAGAAAGCGGGAAACACAGCCACAGCCACGAATTCAGCCAGTCGGCCCGGTGATGATCATAGTTTGCGCTCGGACCAACTACTAGTTCAAGTCTTATGTCCACATACCTCACCTTGACATTACTTGGCCACTTGAATAACCAGTTGAATCCCCTTGGAAAAAGACCGATTGTAGCGATATGCCTCTCAGTATTTGCTGTCATACAGACCACACATTCGGCTTGTCTGCGTACCCCGCATGATCAGTCATTCGCCTAGATTCGTCCATACCATCTTCATGCAGTCTAGGACCATAACACTCCGCATTTCAAGTCTTCTACGATTCTGGAAAGCAAGATCACCTCGTGAAGACAAGATCGTAAAACAGCGCAAACTCCAACTGTGGTACGGCGTAACTACGCAATTAGAATTAGAACCGGACGGGATGACGGCGACGGTGATTTCGCTGCCCTAACGGCTAAACAGTTTGTCCAGGTCCGATAGCGGGGGACGATAGAGATCGTTACCGATCATTCCATTCTAGTGAATCTGGTCTGTATATAAGAGCCGCAGTAACCCATTTCTGAGGGAAATCTATCTACAGAACGTCGTTGCAATGTCTATCGCTTCAGCTTCGTGGGTGTTCTCTTTTCTTTGTCTTTGCGAATGCATAACTGACCGACCTTGGTCTTAGTCAAGGTCCTATGCTCGTAGGACACATGTTCAACATCCTCCTCATGGGCGTCGTGCTGGCTCAGGTGTACATATATATGATTACTTATGAAAAGTGCGCGTTTCCCTTCTACGGCTATCTCTTGCCTAACAATGACTAGACGTGACAAGCTTTGGTTAAAGGCGTTTGTAAGTTCATTCAACCAGACATCACAGTATTCAAATCTAAAGTGCTTCTGTTAACAGGTTGTATTTCTCCTGTTAATCAACTTGTTGAACACGGTTACCGTGAATTTCTACGTCGTCAAATCTTTGTGCAAGCTGACTCCTTCGATAGCAATTCATCTACATGTACAATGCACTTATCATCCACTTCAGTAAGTCGGTTAGCATTGTGTATATCTTTGTTTCAATAATTTTCTTTTGTCTAGTGGATCCAGAATATCTAAACCAAGTGACGGCTGGTAAGGCCCTCCAATAATATTTGCGTGGACGATTATTCAAAAGATATTTTGTTTTACTAGTCTTTGCCATGTGTGCGTTCTATCATTACACTTTGATATACCCTACCTATTTCAATTTGTTTTCCCATGAGAAGCTGGGGCCTTGACCGTAAGGGTCCACCATTGTTTTTCCTTTCAAACGCTCATTACATCATAGGGTGTGGTATCTGGTTCTGTACAACTGTTTTTCGCCTGGAGAGTAAAGATCTTGACCTCGAACATATGGTTGGTAGCCATAGTGTGTGTCACTGCATTGGCTGGTACTAGTGAGTGGGTCTTTCCATCGAGATGGCATTTTCTAAGGGCTGCTTCGGAGTTGGATCCATCGGCAGCACGGTTGAAGCCATGAAGATCGGACTATTCTCTCATTTTCAAGATATCAAGGTACTACAACTCGTGCCTATAGATTTGGCTGTACAAAAGTTCATTGCATCGATAGGCTTGGGTCATTCTCTGGCTCGTGGCTACATGTGTTGCAGACATTTTAATAACTATAATTCTCGTTTGGCATCTGTACGGTGATCTAGTTTTAATGCATCACTCCTACTCATCCTCAGTTCAGGGTATGTCCATCATTATCCGTGGCCAGGTCTTCCTTCTTGATCATGAATGTGCAGAAAAATCACAAGACAGGTTTCCGGGGTTCTGATGAATTGGTCGATAAAATCATTCGGTGTAAGTGTTATTTTTCCTTCAAATGATACAGACAGCTAATGACCTGCACATAGCAACCGTGCAAACTGGCTTGATTACGACACTTTGCGCCCTTACTGATTTACTTACCTATCTGCTGGAAGTAAGTCTTCTCTGTCCATCAGTCTGAGGAATGCAAACGTTCTCAAATGACGTATAACAGCCCTCAGGAGTTCACCTAGTGTTCAACTTCCCACTCCCGAAGCTCTATACCAGCACCCTTCTGAGTAGCCTGAACTCTAGAAGTGGCTGGGCATATGATTCAAGCGCAGAATCTCATTCTCATACTACTGGTGGAATTGCATCTGGAACTACCCCCAGGTCAAAACAGGTTCGACTGATTGTATCTTCGGGTTCTCCCGTCTTATAGCTTTTCCAGGGCGGCCGCTTTGGTGCTAATACACACCCTGAAGTCTTTGTTACTGTTGAACAACATGAGATGGGAGACATCTCTTTACGGAAGCCTAATCTGGACTCCCCAGATAGAGATATTAAAGTAGATCCTTCCTTTGATGAATCTCACTCCTGGGAACAGGCCTGTCGAAAAGTTTGATAGAGTTTGTTGAATCGAGACGACGAAATGTTATTGTTTTTGTTGTAGTCTCAAGAAATCCACTCTTTCATACTGGGGTATACCAAAGGTAATCGTAGTCGATCGGTAATACAACATCCTCTTTTTGGGCCGGGACCGTGACGTTCTTAACAGGTGCACATGACTTGCATTTCGCCTGGTACAACTATTCCGAACGTAAATACAGGCTTCAAGCGTCACTTTGATAACAAGTTTGTTCAAAAGGTGTGTGGATTCTGTCAGGAGATTGGTCTGGGCGACCTTCGTCGTGTTACACCACCTGCCCGCTTACCTCACACTTAGAATTCACCATCATGGAATCCCTGGCTTCCGTTGGGCTCGGATTGCGCTGATTCAGTCATTCTCTATGATCGAATTACCCGCGGAATTTGCCAGGATGTGCTCATATCTACGGAGACACTGTGGAACACTGCTCCAGTTCCGTATGATTTCCTAACGATCGACATCAAGACATGTTGGAGGCCTTTATATGCGCCTCAAATTCTTTGTCCAGGATACATATTTTTCTTTTAATCACTCTCCATGTCGTCCAGCCAAATCCGCATTGCGATAGGTGCGTTGCGGCCTTGCTTTTAGAAGTTGAATCATCTCACTCGCTGCAGATCGTGGTGGAACGTTTACCGACGTGCATAGCTCGCAACTCGGAAAGCCTGACATCGTTTTAAAGGTATGATATAATCCGATGTACTGACAGGATGAAGTTGAAAGACTTTCCTAGCTTCTCTCTGTTGATCCCAGCAATTATCCTGATGCGCCTACAGAAGGCATTCGAAGAGTCCTTGAATTGTCATGCGGGCAAATTATCCCGAAGAGTACTAAACTGAACCTGGATCAGGTATGTTGAATGCTCGTGGCAAGAATCAGCCTCAACGATTCTCAGGTTGAAAGCATTCGTATGGGTACAACTGTCGCTACAAACGCGCTCCTCGAACGCAAAGGCGCGCGTTGTGCCTTTGTCACCACTGAAGGCTATCGTGACGTCTTGCGCATTGGACAACAAGGTTAATTTCTATTATTCACCTTTTGTGTCCCTGTTGACCTCCTTACAGCCCGACCCAATATCTTTGACCTCTCAATTCAGAAGTTGTCCTCCTTGTATGAGAAAGTAGTTGAAGTCGAAGAACGAGTTACCATTGCGACCTCCACCGAAGATCCAGAATCCTCGACTTCAAACTTTGAAGAAACGTCGGATGCATCTATTGTCCTTGGACTTACGGGTGATTTTATTCGGTGTGTATGTGCCCTATGTTCTTCTTGATCCTTTGGTTAATTTGTGCAATGATAGTATCCTGAAAAAACCTGATCCACAAACTGTCCGAGTTCAGCTTCAGTCTCTATACGATGATGGCTTTCGGTCAATCGCGATCGCTTTCGTGCATTCGTATACGTACCCGGAGCACGAAACCATGGTTGCAGACATCGCTAGAGAGTTTGGCTTTTCGGTGTCGGTTTCCTCAGAGCTTCAACCGATGATCAAAATTGTGTCTCGCGCCAACTCTGCCACTGCAGATGCGTATCTGTCTCCGGTGACTTGTGCATATATCGAAACTTTTGCACGCGGATTTGATGGAGGACTGGATGCATTGGGCAACAAGTTGCTCTTCATGCAAAGCGACGGCGGACTGTGCAATTGGAAGAACTTCTCTGGTCTTCGGGCAGT
Organism: Armillaria sp. CMW 4456; assembly: GCA_028551335.1. Taxonomy (NCBI): domain Eukaryota; kingdom Fungi; phylum Basidiomycota; class Agaricomycetes; order Agaricales; family Physalacriaceae; genus Armillaria; species Armillaria sp. CMW 4456. The sequence goes on from JANDKJ010000271.1 coordinate 376,318, forward strand.
CTTGTCAGGTCCTGCAGGCGGGGTCATTGGGTATTCCAAGACTTGTTATGATGCTAATGACGCTACACCCTTGGTATCTGTGGATATGGGCGGCACTTCGTACGTCTTAGTATTATCTCATTGTTTTTTACAGACTTATTGTATCATCTAGGACGGATGTCTCCCGCTACAGTGGACATCTCGAGCATGTTTTTGAGACCACCACAGCGCAGGTTATCATTCAAGCACCTCAACTTGACATCAACACTGTTGCCGCTGGTGGGGGCTCCCGCCTGTTCTGGGAGAACGGGATGTTTGTTGTAGGTCCCGAGGTCAGTTTCTGTCCGTTTTCGACATGATATGTTACTGAATCAGGATACTAGAGTGCCGGAGCACATCCTGGACCAGCATGTTACCGAAAGGGCGGCCCCCTCGCAGTGACTGACGCCAATCTCCTTCTCGGCAGACTTTTACCCGAACATTTGTAAGATAGACAAATGTGCAATCTTTGCACTCCTTGACGCTCTTTATTTCTAGCCCCAAAATCTTTGGCCCGAACGAAAATGAGCCTCTAGACGTGGATGTCACTCGTAATCTATTTGAGGAGCTTACTGAGAAAATCAGCGCCGACAAGAACATTAAGATGACACCCGAGGAAGTAGCTTCAGGATTCCTCCGCGTTGCTAATGAGGCGATGAGTAGGCCAATCCGCACGTAGGTCAAATCTCGCGTCTGTCGACCTCTCTTATATCTTAATTACAGTCTAACTGAAGCTCGAGGCTACGAGAGCGCCCATCACAACCTCGTAATTTTTGGCGGTGCCGGTGGGCAGCATGGTACTGCCATCGCTACGCTCCTTGGGATCTCTCGTATCCTCGTCGCTCGGTTCTCTTCTATACTATCGGCCTACGGGATGGCTCTTGCAGACGTCGTCGTCGAGGAACAAGAACCCTCATCTTCTATTCTTGACTCCCGGCATGGAGCTGACAACGCAACCGCCTATGCCTCGCTCCATGCCCGTGCAGAAGCACTCGTTCAACGCGCCCGAGACTCTCTTGCCTCTCAAGGATTTTCACAAAGCCAAGTCACAACGGAGGTGTCATACAATTGTCGATTCCAGGGTACAAGCACTGCTTTAATGGTGCGAGAACCTGACGGTGGGGACTTCATTGGAAGTTTTGTCAAACAACACGACCAATTGTTTGGGTTCACCCTTCAAGATAGAGTTATCTTTGTTGATGACGTTAGGGTAAGGGCTATAGCAAAGAGCATTGGTACAGAGCAGCAGAGTCCTTACGAGGAATTGGAACGCTGCGTGCTGAAGGAAGCCGAGGGTGTGCTCAAAAGTTGCCAGAGGAAGAAGGTCTACTTTGATGCACTTGGCTGGACAGATACAGCTGTGGTCCCGCTCGAAGATCTGTCGCCTGGAGATCAAATTCCCGTAACTACATACATAGAGTTCATTGCACTTTCAGCGCTCACATGGATTACAGGCACCGGCAATCATCTTCGACAGCACCCAAACGATTCTAATTGAGCCGGGATATATCGCTACGGCCACCTCGAAGCACATCATAATTGACAGAACAGGACCATCTTTGGCTAAACCTGTACTTGACCAAAACCATGTCGATCCCATTCGACTATCTGTGTTTGGCCATCGCTTTATGGGTATTGCAGAACAAGTTTGTCACCCTTCACAGACACCTTAAGCCTTTAACTAATTATCATAAGATGGGTACTATTCTCCGGCAAACCTCTATCTCGACCAATATTAAGGAACGTCTTGACTAGTGAGTTTTCACAGTCATTTCCATCACCCGCATGCATCTAACCCCTCAAAAAGCTCATGTGCCCTCTTCTCGCCTGAAGGGCTTCTGGTCGCCAATGCACCACATATCCCATGTAATGGCCGATTCCATCCTCTCTAGTGTCGATATCTAATCTGCCTTCTCCAAGGTCATCTTGGTGCTATGAGTTCAGCTGTGCGCTTCCAAGCTGAACTTCATAGAGGCCAACTACAAGAAGGCGACGTACTAGTCTCGAATCATCCTGGTAAGGCAAATGTCCGTCTCGTTCACACATTGCTAATCCTACTAGACGCTGGAGGCTCTCACCTGCCTGATATCACTGTCATCACTCCCGCGTTTCATAATGGGGAGATCGTTTTCTGGACGGCTTCTCGAGCGCATCATGCCGACATTGGTATGTTGAATTAAGTAGTCCACGTTGGTTTCTCAAGTAAACGTATTGATTGTAGGTGGTATCCGCGCCGGCTCAATGCCACCATTTTCAAAAACAATTGAACAAGAAGGTGCACAGATTCTCAGTTTCAAGTTGGTCAAGCATGGAAGGTTTGACGAGGAGGGCATCACCGATCTCATGTATAATCAACCTTCAAAGTATCCAGGATGCTCTGGTACACGAACTTTGAGTGATGTTTGTTCATCCTTTCGTTGTATTTCTGGATTGCTGACTCTTGTCGTAATATATAGAATATTTCCGACCTCAAAGCTCAAGTCTCTGCTAACTATAGAGGCGCCACGTTAATCCGTGCCCTCATTGAAGAGTTTTCATTAGAAGTCGTTCAGGTATCTCTGTCTCTCAGAGTCATTTCCTTCATGCCCTGACAGTATCTTAGTTCTACATGACTGCCATTCAAAATACCGCAGAAGCCGCAGTGCGACAGTTACTGCGTTTTGTCGACACAAAATTTGGGGGGAAACCCCTCGAGGCTGTGGACTACATGGACGATGGAGAAGAACTCCGACTTAAGATTGACATTGACCCGAAACGCGGTGAAGCGGTGTTTGACTTTACTGGTACAAGTCCACAATGGTAAGTTAGCGTCCAACCATCACTGGAGGTTTTTATTGACACCAATGATAGCTACTCAAATCTTAACGCACCGACTGCCATAACTTACAGCGCTATTATTTATGTTCTTCGCTCCCTGATACCGACTGCAATTCCGCTGAACCACGGTTGTCTTGCGCCTATCAAGGTCATCATTCCCCCTCGTACCATGCTTTCCCCTGGTCCTGGTGCTGCAACTGTGGCGGGTAATGTTGAGACGTCTCAACGGTAAGCGGCCTCCTTTGATGTCTTTCCTGATTATTTCATGGCTATTACAGGGTCACCGATGTCGTGTTAAAGGCGTTCGAAGCCTGTGGGGCATCTCAGGGCACTTGTAACAAGTAGGACTCTATTATAGACTACGGGTGTTGATGTCCTAACTGATCAAAAATTTCAGCCTCACCTTTGGCTATGGTGGAAACAGCGGTTCGTCTGTGACCAAGGGTTTTGGTTATTATGAGGTGCGTTGCTCTTGTTCAAGTACGATGATTACGTAGTTGATTCCCTTCCTTGCAGACTATTGCTGGTGGTTCAGGAGGTGGCTCCAACTGGGATGGCCAAAGCGGGTATGTATTTTTTAACGACTGTTGTACCCCTTCTAAGACGAGCTTCTTTGGCGTAGAATACACGTTCACATGACCAGTGAGTGTCTACGGAATCAGAGCGTCTTGCCAATACTCATAGCCATCGTCGTAGATACTTGTATCGGGGACGCAGAACAGATAGAACGCAAATACCCTGTCATCGTTCGTGAATTCAGCATACGAACTAGGTCGGGAGGTGCTGGTCGGCATCCTGGTGGTGACGGTTGCGTCCGAGAGATCGAATTTACTCGAGATCTGGATGTAGCAATCCTCTCTGAACGTCGTGCAATACCTCCGTATGGGATGCGTGGGGGATCACCAGGAGAACGAGGATACAACTTTTGGCTTAGGAAAGAAGCCGACGGGAGTGTTACCAAGATCGCTCTTGGCGGTAAAAACGAGTGTTTGATGAAGGCAGGAGACAGGATTCGCATCGGTGAGTAGAAGCTTGGCTTGCACTGTCGTCGTTGTTAATGCCCTCATAGAAACACCTGGTGGCGGCGGATACGGAGCTCTTGGGTCGGCTGAAGAAGACATCAGTCAGCTATATAACGCTTGTACGACGAGTATTCCTTCCCGTGCGAATGGCAGTTTAGCGCAGATGCAGGCGGCCGCGAACAGTAATTGAACAACTATGATTCTGTCTGTAGTCATAAATTGAAATATACTTGCTCAATTTCGTTTCGAAAGCTGTTTCACGACGCACTAACTATACTGGCAATGCTACCTGAACGCTTAAAGTCAGAAAACCAAGAGTTACAATAGCACGAGATTCAACTGATGTAGTGTGTTACTGAAAGAAAGCAGCAGTTCCAATAACAGGGGATGTGATACAATCAAATTGCAATAGAGGCTAGAGATACAGCAATTTAATCGAAGAGCCCGAAGCCCATGTCATCATCAGATTCCTCCTACACATATCGTCAGCTGGCAGTACAAGAGGGAAGAAAATTCAAACTGACCTTCTCTTCCTCCTTCTCCTCCTTCTTCTCTTCAGCGGCAGCGGGTGCAGCACCACCAGAAGCAGCAGCAGGGGCAGCAGAACCTCCGGCACCACCAGAGGGAACCTTGACGTGGATTTAGCCACAGAACATGAAAATAATGTAGTGAAACATACAGAGGCGAGTTTCGAGGATCCCTCAGCAATCAATTCGTCAATGCTCTTGCCGGAGAGCTCAGAGATCAATTTGTCGAGGCAGTCGTCGTCGGCCTCAATTCCGACAGTAGAGAGGACCTTTTTGATATCGGCAGCGGAAGGAGAGGCATTGCCTCCGATTTGAAGGAGCAGGTAGGCGGCGATGTAACGCATCTAACCAACAGTAAATTGCTAGTCCATGAGTGAACAGTGAGATTGATTACTTTTCACAAGGTTTTGAGAGTGTACGGTTCCACAAATCGCTAAGAGTGCTGATGAGTTAGTAGTAAGAAAGGGTTAGAGCTGACTCACATTTAATCCTCTACAGGAGGACTTGTGGTTGCTATCCGTTCGTGACTTGCTTCGCAACAAATTTTGCGGCAGCGAAGGTTGGTACTGTATAGTAGCACGTGACAGTAAGGTTTCAGCCACACTTTCCGGATTCGTACTCCGCATATCCTTGTCCAGTTGAACGCATCGCGCAAGAAACCTCAAAATCAAGATGGTACGTGCTCAGCTGGCCGTCTCGATGATGGAACTGACGATGTACAGGCCGATTCAAGCATCACCGACCCCGCCCTCGCCGCAGAGCTCAAGAAGAAAAGAACCTTCAGGACATTTTCTTACCGTGGAGTAGAACTCGACAAACTTCTCGACCTCAACAATGAAGAGGTTCGTTGGTGGCTAGGCGACACGGTGGTGGAGACTCATTGTATCTGTGTGTAGCTTGTCGACCTTGTCCATGCTCGTGCCCGCAGACGCTTCAAGCGTGGTCTCAAGCGCCGACCACTCGGCCTTATCAAAAAATTGCGCAAGGCCAAGAAGGAGGCCCCTCCCAATGAGAAGCCTGCTGTTGTCAAGACGCATCTGCGAGACATGATTGTCGTACCGGAGATGATTGGGTCTGTTGTTGGAATATACAACGGAAAGGTGCGTCTTGATTTATCTTAGCAGGATTTGGTATCGACGTGGAGTCAGGTCTTCAACTCTGTTGAGATAAAGCCAGAGATGACAGGCCACTACCTCGGCGAGTTCTCTTGCTCGTACCGACCCGTCAAGCACGGTCGTCCTGGTATTGGTGCCACCCACTCTTCCCGATTGTCAGTCTTCCTTTGCTTGCATATACCTTCCGTCACTTACATTCTTTCTAGCATCCCATTGAAGTAAAAGGGAGTCTCATGGGCCGGAGGGCTGGCTTTATACTTCTACTATCATCCATGTCATGCTTTATGAAACTATTGATATGCGATCCCGGCCAGAAAGTTGTGTGATTCTTCAGTTCCGAGTTTTATAACCATTCAACATGAGGGATAAAGATGATGTTAGTATCAATGCGAGTCATTATACAATACATTTACATAGATATGGATGCTCAACTGCATAAAATACAAGACGTGTGGTATGTAACGAGAAAGGGGAATAAAAAGTATCATGGTCATTTACGAGGTGAACTTAGTGGTGAGCCTAATGGCCTGTCTAACTTATTTCGCAGGCGTTCCAATTCATGTTGTAGCCTAAAGAAAATGTAAGCAGTTTCCACGTCAATAATAAAGACACTCACGTCAACGCCTTCTGCTTGTAATCTCCAGCTTCTCTCTCAGCACGCCTTTTCGCAGATTGTAGCTCGCTCTCTTGTGTTTGCTGGGCCACATCAACATTTACGTCCACTGTCGATGTAATGGGAGTATCACTTACCATCGTGTCCATCGTCTGCCGCAGTTGCTGAATCTGACTCTCATAGCCTCTACGCTCCTCTTCGAATTTAGTCCGAAGCCTTTCGCTCTCAGCCTGCTGGAACTTGGCATCACGCAAAAGTCGCGAGGCTTCGTTCTTGTTGGACGCCTGTTGGAGTTGGCTAGTCAGTTCCTCGATCCGCGTGTCAGCTGCTCCTCGTCTTGATACGGTTGACGGCCGTGATGACGTCGCAAACGCCCTGGTTTCCAGATCTATATTCCGCACATTGAGTTCCTTCACTTGCTTCTCGAGATTAGCCTGTACGACATCGGTCAGAAGACAATAGCCGTATACGTGAACACTAGACGTACGTTCAACCGCTCCAGTTCGGAATAATCCACACGGCTCTTGCTCAGCTTAATCTGGAACTCGTTAGCCAGCGTTTCTGCCTTCTTCATCCTTTCAAATGCGTTGGTCACACGATCCCCCTGTTCTTCTAATGCCCGCTCCAGGTCCTGCTTTTTAAGCTGAAGCTTTTGATACTCTCTGTCGGTGGACATCCGGTTGGTGTCAACATGATCAATCTTGATTCCCTCAAGCTCAGCTTGCAGAGCCCGACGAGCCTTTTGCAAAAGAGCACGGTCGGCTTCAACATCGTCCAACATGCTTCTGAGTTTTCGGACCTGTCCGTGGAGCGTCACGATCTGTGACTGTTGCTCTGCCTGGGCAGCACTGGAAGCTTCATATGCCTTGGTGATGTCGTTGATCTTGGTCTCCATCCGTTCCTTCTCCTTCTTCCAGCCACCGCTGCTATACACTTCCTCATCAAAGGTCAGCTGCAGCTCATCATAGTCCGACCGAATGTTACGATTCTCTTCGCGGAGTCGACTCATACTGTCACGCTGTGATTGAAGCTCTGAAATGGAAGAGTGAGATTCTATATGCAACATGGAGCAAAAAGAAACTACCTTCGCTCAACTGGGCAAGTTCAGCTGTGAGAAACCAATATGAGTAGGGAGACCATCGTCAACATGAGAGCATCCACTGACCTTATACTTCTTTCGCGTTTGATCGCTGGTAAAGTCGGATTCCTCAAGATCCTTTTGGTGACGTGCCTTCTCATCTTCGAGCTCCTCTACTAGCCGCTGATTGATAACAACCAAGTCGGAGGATCCATGACCCTCATCATCCAGTCTAGTTTGCAGCTCTTGAACGCGATGTTCTGATGCTTTCAAACGCTCTTGTAACGCTTGGTGCTGTGCAAGGGTGTCGGCGTTGGCCTTTTGCAGCTCGGTGAGTGAGCGACGGACTATCCGTGACCGTGAGTACTCGTTGCAGTAGAAAATGATCGACTATACCGAAAGCTTCTGCTCGAGCAGCCTTGGCTCTCTCTATTTCAGAGGCCTCAAAGCGCTCTTGATATGTTTGCTCTTTGGCGTTGTAGGACTCAATCAATGCACGCATTTCTGCAGAATTCGTCAGATAAGTTCAAGGTCAAATCCACCCGCTAACCTGATTGAGCTGCATCAGAAGTAGAGGAGGAAAGGTCTTCCTCTTGAAGGCGTTTTTGCAACTGGCGTCTGACATCTGGAACCCATTAGATGCGTATCGGAGGATGATGTGAAATGGTACTGACTCGAGGTTTCCGCCTTGGCTTCACTAACCTGAGAACGGAGATCGTCAGCTTCAGCTTCTATTCGCTTCCTGGACTCTGTCAATTCTCTCAGCTGAGCACGCTGAGCTTCCAACTCTGCTTGCACTGTACGCTGTTGAATGAGCTTGAGACAATAATCAGTACTTTTAGAAGCAGGTTATAAGGATATGCCTACCAAAGCCTTCCTCGACTCTTCGAGACGAGAGTAGTTCTGCCGTTCTTCAGATATAGTGTTCTGGAACTTGGTCCACATCGTTTGGATACCATCCACCTGAGCAGACTCGGCTGCACGACGCGCCTCAGCTTCCTCTCGAAGAAGTTCTCCCAACCGGATGTTTTCCTTTGCAAGACGGGCACGGTAGGTTTGAAGGGACTGCTTGGAACCATCACTATTCTCCAGATCAGCGGTCATATCGCGAATTGATGCCTCCAGATGATGCCGGACTCGCTCCGATGCTACCATCTGAATCTCCAAAAATTGTACTTGCTGTTTGAGTGCATTGATCTGTCGGTCCGAAGAAGAATGTGCACTATCAGGGTGGGAGTCTTTTCGAGGAGGATGAGGACCTTTGCGAGGGGTCGCATTAGCCATGTTGTGAACATCGTTGGCCGAATTGGAGGATACATTGCGTGATCGAAGCGACATCTCTCGGTCAAGATCGTCGTCAACAGCCTTCAGCTCCTGAAGTAGACGAGATTGGAAGGATGAATCAACCGGCCCACTATTCATCACAAGCTGACGAAGTTCCTGGTGATGGCGTTCAACACGGTCGCGAATTTTTGCCGCTAGAGCCTTAGACGACTCGGCCTCATTTAGCTGATCCTGGAGCTGAGCGATCTGGGATTCATACTGGCGTTGGACTTTGGCCATGGAAGTCGGCGCCTGTGTTTCGTTCGCCAAGCGCTCCAGTTCAGTTTCGAGATTATCCTTCGACCGTTGAACAAGAATGAGCTCCTGTTCGAATTCAGAAGCACGACGTTCAGCGTTTTGAAGCTCCCTTTGGAGACGTCGAGCCTCGGTTTCAGCAATGTCCTTCTCGTGCCTCTCCTTTTCGGCCTCTGCGCGCGCCTTGGCTGTACGCTCCTCCTCGGCTTTGAGTGCTTTATCCTTGCCGCGCATTCCAAGCTCTGTTTGTCGAACCAGATCTTCCGCCTCACCGGTTAAACGCACCTTGGATTTCTCGAGCGAAGAGATATACAGACGCTGATTTTGCAACTCGAGTTGAGCATCTGCCAGTTGTCGGTCAGTCACCTTCTTAGCTTCCTCCAAGACATGTACATGCTCGACGATAGTCTTGTCCTGCTTGCTTTCCAACTGTTTGACTTCCCATTCACGTTCCTTCAGATCTTTCATCGCTTTGTTGTAATCTCTCTCTAACTTGATGTTACGATCTTTAACGATAGAAAGTTCAGATTTTTGCGTAGAAAGCGTTTGCTCCAATTTGGCACGATGAGCTGTTTCAGTTTCGAGTTGCTTCTTGGTAGCTTCAAGCTTGGCCGTCTTCTCACGTTCCGACTCAAGCATGAGGTCTTCAATGTCGTGATACTTAGTCTGAGCGGTGGCCAATTGACGTTCGAAACTCTGTATAGCGGTCAATATCAGCCAAGTATTAAAACATTGAACATACTTCTTTTGCTTTCCGTGCTTCCACAAGATGGCCTTCCGTTTCATAGAAACGCGCCTTAAGCGATTGTAACTCCGATTCCATGCTCCGTTTACTCTTCTCGAGCTCGGAGACGCTGGACTGAAGTTGAGCTAGATGAGCCTGGGCTTCCTCCTCCCGCTTTGTCAAAGAGTCGCGTGAACCTCTCAAAGATGATAGTTCCCTCGAAGCATAGTCCAGTTCTAATTTGAGCTTGCTCTGGCTCTCCAGTGCAAGACGACGAGACTCCGTTAGCTCTTGTTGTAGCTGAGATGTTTGAGATCGTAGGTCGGCAAGCTCTTCCTCCTTGCTCTTCTCCACCTCTGCACGCCTCGTAGCCTCGCTCGTCTTCGCTTCCATTAGAGTCCGCAATTCATCTAACTCCTCTTGCAGCTTTATCCGCGCAGCGCTTCCACGCAGACCAGCCTCTTTCTCTGCTTGCAACTCAGCAGAAAGAGTGTCAATATCACTCTGAAGTTCAATGATCTCTTTTGTTCGTGCCTCTCGCTCCTGCTTCACCGCGTCGGTCTGATCAAGCAAAGACGTAATTCGCTCCTCCTTCTTCTGTATCATGTTGGAGTATTCGGTAGCCGTTCTAGTCAGCTCGGCAAGTTTATCTTTAACTTGCCGGGCATCCTCTTCCACAGTGTCTATCTGGGTCTGAAGCATATCCCTGGCGGCATCCGAGATAAGTATACTAATGCAGCCGATTCAAATGTACTCACTTAGTCTTGATCTCAACATCTAGCTTCCCTTGCAGTTCCTTCACAATCACGTCGTTACGATCATGGGCTCTAGAAAGATCCTGTTCCCTCAACATCTTCAAGTTTTCTACGGACATTTCCAGCTCATGGATCTCGCTTTTGAGAACGCCGATCTGCTCCTCAGCAGCAGCTAGTTGGGCGGTCAAGTCTGCCTCTCTTGCTGACAAGAGCTTCTGATCGCTCTCCAAACGCACAGCATGGCTCGTGGCCTGATCGAATGCCTGCAAGAGGCTGGCATACTTCTCCTCATGTTCCTTCTGCAGATTCATGGCACGCTCCAGCTGAGAATCCAGCAACTCCGCGTCAGCTTGCAGATCGGCGACTTCCTCCTCGAGCTCAGCCTCACGTTTCTTGCTCCTTTCTAGCAAAGCTTCTTTATCAAGACCAAGCGCGCGCTCAGCCTCGAGTTCATCGTCCACCTTTCGCTTTTCGGCCTCGAGCGCCATCTTGAGATTCTCCAAGGCTTCACGCTCTTGTTTGTCCCGCTCGGCACGCTCTTTGATGAGGACAAGCTCCGCCTCTTTACGGCGCAGCTCATCATCATTTCGGGTCGCCGCAAGAAGAGGTCGAACCTATGTGTGGGATGAACATTTACACAAATGCCAACATACAATTATGCTGACCTTTGTGTAGAGTTGCCACCAAGGCCAATCTCGCAATTCGCCGTATACTCTAGCATTTCGCTGTATGGTCCTAATAGCGATAGCACGATTCAGGATCTTCTTAATTTGTCTCCGAGCTGTCCACATGCGTGCCACAGCCTGTAGTCGAGAGAAAATATCAAACAGAAGTAAGTCGCGACGTTCTTCAAGCTCAGCGAGAACGCCAGCTTTGAAGAAGATCTTCGACGTCCCGATCTTATATATTGAGTCGTCAAGGTCCAATGTTTTGACCATACGCCGACAAGCCTCACGGCCATCCATGTAACCGGGCGGAATGATCCCGGGTGTGAGAACCTCGTATCGCTGTCGGAATTCTACGAAAGGTAGACGGTTGGGGTACCCCAACCGAGCAATTCGAATACCTTCCAATACACCATTGCAGCGTAGTTGGTCGAGAACAAGGGGAACGTCCACCCGGCCAGGCTTCTTGTGGGCATTAGGCACTATACATCTAACGAAATGAGGTTGCGTAGCCTGCAGCTGCGACATCAAACTCGCGAGCTGCTCCTTATGCCTCTGTCCAACTGTCCGGAACGCTCCCTTCTTGAGACCACGTTTCTTCGCCGCAGTAAACATATTACCAGGTCCACCCGGACCGTTGGACACCGGTAAATCAGAATACTCTGCGAAGAGGGCAGCCACGTATCGCTCGGAGGACGCGGCTAAAACACGAGTGACGTTGTCATTCAAGGGATCCTTGTTCTTCTCCAGCCACCCATCTGTTCGATACTCAACCTTTGCAGCGTAATGCTGTATCAGGAAACCCTGCGCGAACCGAGCAGGTTCAAATTTCTGTTTGCCCGGATGCTCGTCATCTGCACCAGTAGCGCCAGCCCATAGACTAGTGAGTTTGTTGGTGAATGTGAGATCGGTAGCTTTAGGCATGATACACTCCTCGTCCAAGCAGCTCAAGATACCAATGGCGTTTCCGGTTGCTTCAATCAAATCGATAGTCGGCTGAAGGTCCAATCCGAAGTTGACATAATCCCAATGAATGCCTTCCCTCGTGTACTCCTCTTGCTCCAAAACGAACATGTGGTGATTGAAAAATTGCTGAAGCTTCTCGTTGGTATAATTAATCAGGAGCTGCTCGTAGGTATTGATCTCAAATATTTCGAAACCAGCTATATCGAGGACGCCGATAAAGGTCGACTTTGAAGAGGGTCGGTCGAGGGCCTCGTTTATACGGTCCACTAGTCGCCCAAATGATTTCTCATACAAAGTTTTGCAAAGAGCGGACAACTCGTCCAAGGCTTGTTGACGCGTTCGCGCCTGCGAGACCCACTCCCGGCCGGCCAAGACACGAGGACGTAGCACTGCACGTGTAAATTCGGCAACGGGTATTCCAAGAAGATGGCACACGCGTTCGGCTTGAGAAGGGTCAGGCATGATAGCGTCATCAGCTCTCGTCGAAGTAATAGCAATGTTGCCTATATGAAGAATTGCAGCCACTATCCGAAATAAATCGAACTGTTCAGCAGGTGTAAAGCCAACGATGTCGAGAGCAGACTGAAGATATTTTTAGAAGTCATCAACATGGAAGCAAGCAATGAGATCCTAACCTTCAACGCAGACCATTCTTGAAGATCGTCAACACCGTCCACCTCTCTCCTGCTCTTATTTAAATATTCATAATCTTCAATGGCTCCTCCCAGAAGTAGCGACTCCTTCAGAGCACCTCCACCGGCCATCAACTGATAGAAGACATGGAAACTTCGCTCGGCTTCGCTGCGTACAACAACTCGGCTCTTTTCTAGCAAATACCAATCAATATTTGCCCCCGCAATGCTGCCATCAGGTGCAAATGTTATTCGGACGAATTTACCAAATCGACTCGAATTGTTATTCCTTTGAGTCTGGGCGTTTCCAAATGCTTCGAGAATAGGGTTAGCTTGCAGGATTTGGCGCTCAAGTAGCCCTAGTCGTCCTTTCGCCGTTAAACCGGTGCTCGAGACGGACGGAGACGCGTTGTGGGATCTACGAAAGGAGGTGTTACGAGGAAGTCCAGTTGCCGGCATGGATGAAGCAAAGGAGTTTGATGATGTTAATGTTGGAGAACGAGAGTGGGAAGGCTGCGAGGCATGAACATCGGTAGCAATGGCAGCAAGATATTGAATGACTTTCTTCGTACTCTCGGTTTTACCGGCGCCTGATTCCCCCCTGCCGTGGAAATGAGGAGAAGGTTATACAAGAGAAAGAGCATCGCGTACGTGATTAGTATACTTTGGTTCTCCCTCTCTTCACCCATGTTAACCCACGCCCGCTCCGCAACTGCGAATATGTGAGGTGGATTCTCGTCTCTGCGTTTGCTGCGATACTGCTGTATTATAGCATCGGAATAGAGTGGGAGGGACTGATAGGGATTGATAGCGACTAAGAATAAGCCTGAATAAGTCTGCAACACGTAAGTATACAACCACCGTGCTTCGAACGGAGCGACTCACATATATTGCTCCAGAGCCATACCTTAAGCGAAGATTGTGCACCACACTTGCTTCGTTCAAAAAAGTGAGATCCGCAATGTCCTCAACGCGGTCAAATTTTGGCGGGTTCATCTTGGATAGGGCATACAGCGGGACCCGTCGAAACTGTTGGTTTTTCGTTAAGGTGATTTCGCGTAGCGTATAAAGTGCACATACATCCCCGCCAGCAGCCATGATAATCTCGCCGATATCTCCTTCCTCCTTGTTGACCCAGCCGGCCAAATACCCCTCTTTATCGTCAGGGACCCACACCCATTTCTTCTCATTGAATTCAGCCTGGAGCGCTGCTGCACGCGCAGATTCTGCGCTCTGAGATAACCGTGGCAAAGGCATTGCCGAGGGTCAGTGCACTAAACAGTCGATCGTCCAGCAGTGGGCGCCCCGGGCCAAAGAAAAGTACGACGACGTTAGAAAGAAAGTCGTGAAAATCGTTGGAATAGCGAGAGTACCAGATTAAGATGATGAAAGGGAGTGGAAGAGCCTGAGAGGCAAAGTTGGATACAGCGTGTTTGATGGGGTTGGCGTTCGCAACAAGACGTGCGTCGGAGCCAGCACCTGTTCAACACACGTCCAAATTAGGAACCGATGATGATCGCCAGGAGTCACAGCCAAGCACACGTCAATAATTCGGCACGTCAGTCATTTTACAGAACTACCACCACCAACGAACTCGTTACGATGAAAGTTTTCTCCATCTCTGTTATTCTGGCCCCTCCAAGTGGATCGTGCACTGTACTTAGCAATGCTAACGACCTCTCGTCCTACTCTTTCTACCAGAAAGGCTCAGTTGGCGAATTCATGACGTTCTTCTCCAGAACTGTTGCAGAGCGTACTGCGCAGGGACAACGGCAAAGCATCCAGGAGAATAATTACACCGCCTACGTATACAACAGAGGTGGTGCCGAGCAGTTGGCAGGTACGTCAGCTTCGTCTTTGAGACAACTTGGTTCAATCTCACCATCATCAGGCGTTATTATTACTGATCAGGAATATCCTGTCCGCCCCGCCTTTTCCCTGCTCTCAAAGTTGCTGGACGACTTCACAGCCAAAGTTCCCCAGTCATCGTACAGCAATCCTTCGTCTATTTCCTTCCCCGATATCAATACGTACCTTCAGAAGTATCAAGATCCTAGGCAGGCCGACACTATCATGAGAGTTCAACAAGAACTGGATGAGACTAAGATCGTACTTGTATGCCCTATTTCTTCTTTGTTGTACGGTGGTCTTGATCGATAAACAGCATAAGACGATTGAGTCCGTCCTACAGCGCGGCGAGAAACTAGATAATCTCGTGGATAGATCTAATGCTCTTTCTGCCCAGAGCAAAATGTTCTACAAGACGGCCAAGAAGGTCTGTCTTTTAAAAATGTCTTATTGTGCATGGACTGATATATTGTTTCTCTTAGCAAAACTCCTGCTGCGTCATTATGTGAAGGTTCATCATTTTCTGCTCCACACACATTTTCTTCTTCTCATCTTTATCTTGTATACATAGATACCCTCTACATGTACAGAATTTCACGGATATAACTGATAATACCTCAAACATGGTACTGCATTTAATTATCTAGCAGTGCCTCATTCAAGCCTTCGCCAAATGAAGTCAGGTTCGGGTGACTGCTGGGACGACATGAAACCACTTGCTGCTTCTACACTGGGAGAGCAACCCCTCTCTGACCGGTATGTCGTCAGCCAGTAAATCGCATTTGTATTGCACACTTTGTGGGTCGAATGCCCGAGATCTCCAAAATTGGACAGAAGTGACTTGTACAAACTCATTATCAAGAAAGACAAGTGGGATAGGTGTACAAATCATTTATACACGTATTCTGATTCTTGTATCGATACGTGTAAGAGTTATAGTCAGCGATAAGATAGCCAATTTGGATAGGAGTAATAAAAGAGAAGACTAGTAAGAACTCATAATACCAAGTACGGTCTTTGCACTACTTCCATGCTGAAGGCTCAAGTCTCCGCTTACTTCACGCATAAGAAGTGTCAACATGCTACAATGACCCGAAAGCATTTTAAGCTACGTACCTTCATAGTAGTCAATCTCAAGGTGAAACGCCCGATATGGTTTCATACGGAGAAATCCTGCTAGATAGGAATCAGAGATGGATAAGAGGGCAACGGGCTTTGCAGTCTTGCAGAAACCCCGACGCCGAAGTATGGATGCAGTTGGTAGACGCGACGCCGAAAAGAGCGCGGTGGACGTCATGAAACCTTTGTTTTTTACCAGAACGTTTGTACGATATCCAAGGCTTCTAATTCAAGGCTGATATTGCGGCTCGTTGTGCTTCTAGCGATCATACGATAGTCGGTATTACCACTGGGGCAGTGTTGAATGAAACCAAACGATTGCTTCTTACCGAGTTCAGAAAAGAGGCAAAATACAAGTTGTCATGATATCAAAGCAGATTGCAACTATTGTTCCATGTACCAGTATCAGTATAACGTTCTCATATCGTCGTAACAGATATTTTAAAAACATATATGCAAGGATGTAAAAATACACCTACGTGAAAATGACCAGTGGAGGCTGAATCCAATAACAGCAACGTCCATTAACAAAAAGAAAACCGTCAGTACGGGAAGATAACAGTGAGGGTTCGTAGTGGTATTCTAGTGGGAGGGTATGTTGTCACAGACACAACGCACACATTAAAAAAAGTCGGATTTAAGTTAACAGCTTCCCAGCTTCCACATCTTGACGGATTCGCTGACAATCACGTATCACTAACAGCACAAGGAATGAAACGAAGGCACTTACATCCTGAATGCCCTGTCGTCGGCACTGGAAGGCCATGTCGCGCTCCACGTATCCTGAGCCTTGGCAAAATCATACATCGCCGCTGTAAGAGCCGTCAGTGATGCAGTCCACGCAAATGTGATTTTGAAAACGTACTGAGCGAACCATCGTGCCACGGCTTATCGCCCACATCATCAGGGAACCATCCACTAGTGCCTCCGACTGCGACGTTGATGATAAGGTAGAATTCTAAAGCCGTAACCTGTCAACTAGGATAATCAAAAAAGACCATGTTGCATACGTTGATCGAATGGAGCAGACCACCCGCTGTTCTCCCACGGGTTTTCAACAACAACTTGTGCACTGCCGTTCTGGGCGGTTTGGGGATAACTGGGACCGATGTGAGAGGAGGAAATGTTTGAAAGGTTCAATGATTACATACTCTCCCCTGTTCCAGAAACTCTGCTTCTCTTTCTTCATCGTAATATCGACCATAGCTTGAAGCCGTGAATCGACGGACATTCGAATGAACTCGCTCGTCCACTCCATTGTATATGTGTGGAAGCCTGCAAGAGACGTCAGTAGGACGGAGATTACAGATCGAAAGGCAGGCAGACCTTCGTGGTAACCACCCCGTTTCGTTTCCCACCATCCGTATATCTTGGTTAACAAGCTATCCATAGGACCAAAGTTGAGGGACGAGCGAACATAGTTGACACCTTGACCACCGTAGTCAGCGAGGTTGCCGCGAGCCTCGAGAATCTAAGGGAAATGAGTTAATTGACCAAAGCAGGCTCGATAGCAGCTAACTTACGTCGATTTCTCCACTGAGTGGCCAAGCACCATATACGCTGTCCTCTGGCATCATCCAGATAGCGGGCCATAGCCAGTCACCCCTCGGCAACTTTGCTTTAACCTCGACTTTGCCATAAGCAATAGTTTTTTTGCCTTGAGTATTGAGCCGAGCGCTAAGAGCAGGATTTACGACAGTCTTGGTGCTATTTTTCGAAGTTACAGTGCATGCTGTGGAGTTGTCGGTGCTGCAGCTATCCACATTGTATGTATAGCCATCAAAAATGGAGTCTTTGCCAATGTCGTCACTCATAAGTGTAGGCATGATGTAAAGTTGGCCGTTATTAACATAGGCATTCTTGTCTGAGGAGGTAGTGACTTGGAACTCGCCATTCCTGCGAGGGATTGAGATGGAAAGTCAAGAAAGAAAAAATGGGAACGCACCCAAAACCGCCAAGCATTACGTCCCTCGACCAATTGTCGTCGGAAATACCATTACTCCAATCTTCGTCCATGACCATGCACAAATCGCTGTCCTTGAGCATGTCAACACCAGTAATACCAGACCAACAAAGAAGACCGGCTCCAGCAACGCCGAGCATAATGATAATAAAGGTAATCCACCAACTGATACGAGCTTTGCGATCGCTTTCCTTGAGCCATGGTTTATCGTCAACGGTAAGCTTGGCTGCAATTTTGGTACTAGGACCGGGAGGCTTCGACTTTGCGAGACCAGAAGCGAGAGCGGTTGAGGAAGCGGCAGGAGAGTCAGGACCCTGATTTAGGTACGGATATGATGGTGGGCTCCACAATGAGGAGCCCGGACGAGAAGCGGGGGAAAGGAATGGTGCTCGGAAAGTTGCGTTGGAGGCTACGCGTGGGAGACCTTTGTTCAAGCCGGGTGAATCCAAACCTGGGGAAACTCTGGCTGGCTCGTAAGCTGTCTGTGAATGATTTTGTTGGGAATGATTTTGGGAGCTGTCAATGGAACTACGGCGAGAAACACCAGGAATGGGCAGGCCAGGGTCTGGATTGCCTGCATGATGTTGGAAAGGGAACATAAATGAAGAGGGAGGCGCCCGCCTATTGAGCGGCGATGCTGAGGTGGGTGTCGAAGGCTGGTCGGCATAGAGGATGGCTGGATTCCAGTCGTACTGTCGTTCGTAGGAACGACGATTACGACGACCCTGGATAGTGACGGGAGCGTCAGACTCTGAACCGCTGTCCATACTCATCTGGCTGGGACGTTTGTTGGCAGCGTAGGTAGGACGGGGAGGCGGCAGGTCTTCAGCAGACATGGCGGATATGAGGGAAACCCTACCGAGTGACGTGACAGGAAGTGACAGGCATTTACGCGAAGATGTTACGTCATTGCCATGGCATTCAGGCTGAACCGACTGGGAAGCGATGGTATACTCCGAGGTGTGCTTGCTTTAATACCGTTCAATTGTCACCGTAGAAAATCCATACGTTGCAAGGTACCGCGTGAACTGCAATAGTCAATTTTAAAGTCTGCGCATTTCAGGCTTGGAAACACGATTTGTTATTTACAGCGCTTTAAACGCGCAAAAAGAGGTTTCAACTCTCCGGAGAAACATCAATACCGTTCTCCATTCTGATTGTCCTCAACAACCATGGTAACGTCGCCTTACCAAACTAGTCCCTAGCGCACCCTTGCCTGCGAAATTTCGCCAATACTAGTAAGAGCATAGTACGGGGCGTCGCCTCGCTTATCGACCACACAAGCCTCTTCAAAGATCCTTCGCGCGAGCAACGCTTCCATAACCTCACTGCCATCAAGAACCTGTCATTTCTCCAAGACTAGAAGGGGCCGAAACCATTAAAACGCCGTACTTCCCCCTCTGACGTTAAGGAAGAACCTATGATCTCGGCGCCTCAGATCGCAGTGCATAGGTTTTTTTTTTTTGATCAGGACTAGGCCTAGTACCCTGTTCAAGAAGATAGTCAAACCGTTCAGAAAAGGTCGACCTGGATTGTTTAGATTTGCCTGATATTCCATCCAACTGTTACACCTGCTAGCATGAGTTTAATGTCGCTACCGACGATTAGCAATACTCACTTTGGCGTGACATATTCCAATGACTTGCAGATTCAGTTCCTACATCAGTGACGCCGTAGAGCGCAACTCAAACTAAGGTTCCATACTTGGGCATGACCTCTTTCAACCTCGTCCTTTTGCCTCGGCTCGTTTCGTCAAGTACTCATTTATACAGTCGCAGAGTTGCCAGCCCGTTCCATGGGAGAAGTAGCAGGGTATTTGCTTGATTTTTTCTCGACCCGGAAATGCCCCAAGGTGAAAAAAGAATAAAGATGAATTCAAAACTTTCGGTAGTCTTTATCCATAAACATAGTAGAAATACACACCCCATTGAACTCAAACCACAAGTTCTTCACGTCGCTTTTCGCGTGCTCAAGCTAACGTCCAATCCTTCCTCCCTAAATCCTTCCAGAACGGGCTGAAACCCAAGGATCGTAGCTTCCTCTTCCTCTTCCCTCTGCCAGTTCACAAATCGGCAGACATTCACTGACTTGAGGTTACACGGATCACATGCCAGGCGAGATTCAATCATGGCAATCAAGTCATCCGTCGAAAATTCAATGTAGCCGAGTGAGATGCAGTGTATGCAGGGAGGGAACGAGAGTTGGGGTCCTGACGTGGGTAACGGGATCCTCGACGCTACCACCAAGAGCATTGGAGATGGTGTCTTTGGTCAAAGCTCCTTTACCGATGTTCGTCAGTCGCAGTTCTTGGAGTGTAGGTGTGGTCGTGATAATGTTTACCAGATCCTCCTTTAGGATCTCCCCGTTGCTGAAGGAGAGCGAAGTCAGGGGACAGTTACATCTTTCGAGGAATTGGCGTATAGAGCCAAATGTCACACCCGGGTCTCGCGTGTTGACACCGACTAAACACGTTACTGAGAGATCAGAAAGAGCAGGTAACGTGAGATGACTGAGTAGGAAGGGTATGACCGGTGTGAGGCCGAACCCTTGTCGGTATACGGAGGAAAGTGAGAGTGATGTGAGCTGGGCTAGGGTTATAGGGCCGGAGCCAGTCGGTTGCAAGGGTTGCAAGTCAAGGAAGAGACGACATGCAGATAATCGAGACATCGCTCTCAAGGTATCCAAAGCGCTATGCAGAGGCGGACCATGTCCCGGTTGCACATGAGTGTTTGAAAATTGCGTAATCTGATTCAGGGGAGGAAATGATGAATGTATGTCGCTGATGTCCGTGACATCCAGCACCCGCAGCTGTGGTAGATAGTCAAAATCGAGACATTGGCCGACTTCGGCGGTGTCTGATGAAGACTGAATATACAGCTCCTGTAGGGTTGGGAAGGATAATGGGAGTTGTCGTACAGAGGGGAAGTACCTTCCAGGGAGGTGAAGATAGAGGCATACAATCCTATGGCTAGTTGTAAAGAGTGTGGCTAGGACGGCATCAGGTAAACTACCAGTCCCAGCTGTGCCACCACCGTGGGATATCGAGATTGATAATGGGGATTGGCCGGAACGAGATATCTGTTTGCCGATGAAGCGCGCGTAGCTATTGGATGGCAATCGGTCGACTACAATGTTAATATAGGACCAAAGGTTAGGGCGGGTAGCAAGAGCATCCTTCCAGTTATGAGAAACCAAGGCAATTGAGAAAAGCGGGTTTCTAACGGGAGGAAACACCGACCAATCACCAGAACGTGAATTGGAAGGCTGTACTCGTGGGAAAGGAAAGACAAGGGTGTGAAGGAAAATGTCGGCGAGGATTTCTTTGGGCATACGACGCAGAGCACTGAGAAGACGCTCTCGATCTCGAATACTATCAGAGAGACGTTTCTGTTCTCTCTCCAATGCCTTCAACTCCTCGTCAATGCGTGAGATTGACAGTAAAAGGTCCTGTTTCAGGTCCGTGAGTTCCAGCACCTGGCGACTCGTCTCATTAATCCGTTTCTTGGAATCAAATATCATCTGCTGAAGAGTCTTCCCCTCAGACAGGGTGGGTTCGTCATTGGAGCGTGTAAGCTTGCCAAGAACTGGATGGTCGGCTATGGGACTGTCCGCATCGGTGACTGAGAACTGGTATGAGGGGATGATGTGATTCACGCAGGCGCATCCCGGGCAAGGGTGCCAGTCTGACGATGTCACAGTGGGTAATGCCATGATATGTGATGGATTAATTGAGGGCTTGCGGACGAGACGTGGTGTAGAGCTTGCCGGTCAGGCTGAGGGCGTCTGCGTTGGTCCAAAACGTGGTTGGTTCTCAACACAATAGTTTCGGGCCGAAGAGAAGACATTTGCGTGAGAGATCAAAGGGCGTCTAGAAAATATATTTGGGTTGTGGGAAGAGAAGGGCCATGTGCAGCAGAACTCGAATAAACGGTACTTGAGAGTTGTCGTGTTCAATGTTCAGGAGTTGCGACGTTAGATGTCGAGGGTATCGGCTGTGTAGTGGGTTGGAATTGCTGACTTGGTTTCCTTTCGCTCCAGCGCCGAATTACAGTCTTTTTTGTATTATTGCCTTTTGATTGTAGTCACGTCCACCATAGCAGCATTGAAGTACGTCAACGAACACGAGGTTGAACGATAGAACCACACCTTTGGATGGCTAACCATCAAGCCTGGAAAGAGCGGGTATGTTTGCTCGGTGAAACACAACGTGAGCAAGACCTACACACTGCCAATACGTTGTTTCTGAACTGGTTGTTGCAAAGTGCAAGCCACCGAGCATCTGCTCAGCGAAGGGACATGCCAATCGGAGGTAAAAGTGGCGGGTAATGCCATGGTCTGTCGAAGAGCGCAATCCGGGGTACCGGTCCGAATTTCTTCCTCTTGCCCTCATGATGGTAACAGGTCCCAGTTGAGCGTTGCCGCCACATATTTTCAAAAGGCATGTCAGACAGTCAACGAATATTTTCGGAACGCGAGAGATTAACCTAACAGCTTTCAGGGTCACCTCGGAGGAGCATTTCCGTGGCAAGCTTCACCAATACATTCAGTCAATGTGTGTACATACCTGTGCACAAGCTTATCTGACCTGGTTTGCATATGGACATATACCTCGAGACCAATATATTTCCTTCTAGGGTGCTCAGTATGAAGATCTATATCCCTACGGCATGCTTTGTACTGTGACAGCGCCACCCCATTCGATGAGATCCCAGCGTAGTGTTCCGATGCCCTCTTTGGTGGTCTACGCTTCCGATGTCCACGCAATAGGTCCATGGCTACAGCCAATAGCACGAGGACATCAGGATTTACCTCTACCTCTGCTCGCTGGCTTTATCTAGTACGAGGTGCATTCGGTTGTGTCTTCCTAGCCGGGGTACCTGGAATACAGTGAAATTCGATTATCATTGCACATTACCGGACCTCCTACCCTGCGGTTTCGGATTTCGCTGCAAAGAATAGGCCCAACCTGTGAGAACTTCGCCGGTTGTGTGGTTCGGAAAGTCAAGTACGCGATAACCGAATAGTGGGACGCTCTGGGAATAATATTACATTCAAGTCAAGTACGATAACTTCGAGAAAGTGGCTACAATGGGGGGGTAAATGAGAGCATAGATATATTTTAGTTGCAGCCAGATGTGTCTGACCGTATGGCGGCCTCTGCGGAAGGATATGAGAGAAAGACAGAAAAGAGATGGATAAAGACTTGCTGAAAAACTCGTATGATAGCCAGCAGAGGGCTGTACTGGGTACTGTGGTGAGTACTCTGGGTGTAAGGCCCCTGCCAAAGCCCTTGATACCATCTCTAGTCCATATAACCCTGAGTGCATCTGCCATGCCCTTGACGCCACGAATCTCTGCATCGTGGGAGGTTCCCCGAGTCTGCAAAATAGTCTTGGCGACATCGAGTGGGGTAGTGACAGCGGCGGCAACAGCACCGGCGATGGCACCTGCTGTGATATGGGTCGTGGGCGAGTACTCGTGGCGAGGGTTGAGGATACGCTTGACTTGTTCATATACGGTGAACTGGATAGCGTTGAAGGGGATAGATATTGCAAGGGTAGTGGGGTACGAGACGTAGAAGGCAGCGAGGCCTTCGTTGCGGTAGACGACCCGGGCACAAGTGAAGACGGAACGAAATTCGGACTTGTGGACCTGCATACGCTGCTTGATGACTGGAAACTGTTATTATCCATGTGTCACGGTCGTCAGAGCGGGGGCGCGCACCGTCAAAGGGATTCATGAGAGCGTCGGCGGTGGTCGTGGCGGAGGCGCCTGCCACGGCTGCGACCATCTGTTAGCCAACGAGCACGGCGAGGCAAGATACGTACAGGTCGCGAGCCACTGATTCCCGGCTTGGTTCCCGCCCATGAGCTCCTTGACGGCCTCGAGGGTACCAAAATGCACCGCATGTGCCGGTCCAGCACCCAGGACGACGGACCACACGCCCCGCCACAGAGCCCGTATGCCTTCTGTCGACGATATCCGAGCAAAAGCGTTGCCGACACCGGTGTAGACTGCCAGAGGCGAGGTCGCGAAGACTTGCATTCGCGTCTGCGATGGTGAGCAGGACGGTAAGCAAATCGGGGGTCACTCACTTTGATGCTGTCGATGGGGTACATGACTGCATGTTCAGATATGCCGGCCTGGAAGACGTGAGAGCTGGAAAGCTGAATGAATCGAGGGACGCACTAGGGCACCTGCAAGCATATTGACCTGAAAATATTGGAAACTTTTTTCAAAGAGAAAAAGAAAAGAAACATACAGCGAGGCCAGCATTTGGTGGGAGCGACTCATAGTCAATCTCCTCTGCCATCTAAGTGATGATGGTGTACGCGTCCAAGTGACGAACTGCTTCAGGAAATCGATCTCACTTTCCCACATAAAGTCTATTTTATTCTCAAAAAAGTTTATATATTTCATCTACAGTTATAATACCTGTGTCCCGGCTAGCCGGTCGTGCTCCTCAATGTCTCTGCGAGAGCCTGAGAAGGAAAGGCGGAAAAAAGGCAAGAAAAGACTCACATCATTTCCCAAGGGTAGTCAAGCCAGACATCGCCTACGTCTGCACCGGCATAGTACGGAAGACTGGCTGGCAACTCTGCCAGTTTGGGCTTGAGCTTGTTGTGCACGACAAAGACGCCAAACTTTGTTGCTGCTCGAAGAACGTCGCGTTCAGACTCGGAGTACGAGGCAAGTTCCTTGTCCACGTCTTTTTGTAGTTCCGATAGAGCGTAGCTGGGGGATTTATCAGATCATTGTGTAAAGACACAAAAATAGGGGACGGACTGTAATGTTTTACGGGTATCATCAACCTCATCTACGATGAGGATCCGTTTACCGACGAGGAGCCTGCCTGCGTCAGGACCTAGCCATTGTGTCCGTATGACTTCCTGTCCAATCTGCTCAACGGTACCACCTTCAACGGGTTCATACAGCGACAGGCCAATTGCTTGGATTTGCAGTGTTTTTTTATCGGTTTGTTCGCGGAGAAATGTGCGCTGTTCCAACAGATATAATTGATTCTCTTGATAAACATAGGCAGGCACTCACCATGACACGCGCTGGGAAAAAGCCTCTGCAATAGATCAGACACTGACATGTATATATACGACGATTCACACTGACCCACCGCCTATTAAAATTGGTTAGTATGAGTGATAAGAAAAAACGAGTAGAGGACGTGCCAATCGCCACGAGCAAGTCCGGATTGAATTCAGCTGCAACCTTGGCGGTATTCTTGCGAATAAGATTATGGATATCATTGTATGTTACCCGCCAATGCTTGACTGACTCCATGGATGCACAGTTGATTGATTGCCATCGCACAGCCACACTCTCATGTCTGGTACGCTCGCTTTCCATCTACAAATATTTATTCCACCAACTCTCTTCTACAGACAACAATGCCGGCCCATCTAGGCCCTCCAAGGCAATATCTAGCCTCGCAAAACGGCCCTCTGATGTGACGAGGCAGGGTACACAGAAACTAAAGTTCGTGCCTACCTTACCGGCAAGACGTAAAAAAGAGTATGTGCATTTGATGACCTTACGACGCGTCTCATTGTTTCGAGCAGCGAAGTCAAGCAAGAACCGACAACAGAATCTGTATCGCCTGCTCGAGGAAGAGGCAGAGGCAGGGGAGGAGGAGATGCAGGCAGAGGACGAGGCGCTCCGAGGCCACAGCTCGAAATGACTGCCAGTGGTCCATTCGCGCTCGGTCCTTCCATGGCTGGCAATGCTGCGACACGGCGCCGTCCTATGAATATCGCTGTACCATCTACACGTCCAAGCACGAGCTCGCTCTCCAGCACCCCTGCGCCCAGAATCAAGAGCGAGGGCAAGGACAAGGTCCCACAGGATGACGAGGAGAACTATTCCGACCCGGACGAAGGTGTCGAAATTGTCGATATGGAGAACGTAAAAAACATGGATTGGATGGCTCCCGAGAGTCTGAAAAAGGTCAAGGGAGCCGTGAAGAAACCAAAGGAGGAAGAGCAGCCAGGTGGTCAGTTTCGCCTTTTTTCTAACTGACATATATTCATATATTACATAGAAGTCGATACATCCAATGCTCTCAATCTGAGCGAAAGCGAGGAAGAGGAAGAGCTTGAAGATATCATAGAACACTTTGCCCGGCAAACTCCAGAGGACCCGGATGATACTCTACGCCAGGACAGACTTTACTTTTTCCAGTTCCCCGCTCCGTTCCCTGCATTTGCTCTCAAGGAGGAGGTACCACCAGCACCACCACCTACGGACAAGAAGCGGGTGTCCTTTGCTCCTACCGTCAAAGCCGAGGTTCCGGCCCCTGCTACTGAAGAGAAAGAGAAACCGGTGGTGGACGGGATGATTGGTCGTCTGGAAATCTACCGGAGCGGAGCTGTCAAGATGAGGCTCGCTAATGGGATTCTACTTGATGTACTCTCTTTTCCTGTGCGTTTGATGCTTACTGATGTCTTCTGGAGGTAATGGCTGCGACTCAGCCCTCCTTCCTCCAACACGCCGTCTCACTCGATATGAAGGAAAAAAAGCTGAATGTGTTGGGAGAAGTGAATAAGAGGTTCGTGGTTGCCCCAGATGTAGATGGGCTGTTGGAGGCAATGGAGAGGGCAGAGAGGGAGCCACGAACGGTCCTCGAAGGGGAGGAGAGTCTGATTAAAATGGATACGACGTAACATAGAATTGTAATAAAATATGTATAACCACCGGGCCGATTCACACTCTTTCACACACCGCCATGTTTTTCATCGTAAGTCATCCTAAACTTGCCCATTCCCCAGACAATGAAATTCAGAACCAAAGAAAGAGCTAACACACACAATTCTCCTCCATCCATCCTACTTTGGACCTCGCATGCTCAACTTTCTCGAGTCAAAGCTCTACGCGGACGTCGAAGGGACATGTTTAGGATCGTTTGGATATATCATCGCTGTCGTCTCTATATTGGATATCGGCAAGGGCATGGTGCTGAGTGGGAGCGGACAGGCAGAGTTCATCACGCGATACCGAGCTATCGTGTTCAAGCCGTTCAAAGGCGAGGTCGTCGATGGGGTCGTCACGAACGTGAACAAGGTGCGTCTCCTACCTTCTTATCCGGCGACCTTAGCTTATTTACTCAACAGATGGGATTCTTTGCTGAGTGTGGACCGTTGACAGTGTTCGTGTCGCACCAGGTGGGTACGCTGCTATTTTTCATGGGCGCAGGACTCTTGATCTTGTTGGCAGCTTATACACCCTGGCTTGCGGTTTGACCCTAATTCCAACCCTCCTTCGTTTGCCTCTGAGGACCAGATTATTGAAAAGAACACCCGTGTGCGGTTGAAGATTGTCGGTACTCGGGTTGATGCCACCGAAATTGTAAGTTTTCGTTTAACAATCCATCTTACGTGGAATCATATTTTCCCTTCAGTTTGCTATTGGCACAATCAAAGAAGATCATCTTGGCGTCATAGATTGACCTTGTATCTACAGTGTATTGTATTGACAGAGAAAAATAATATATAAGCATGTAATGTCATCTTACGTTCCTCAACATCTCTTTCACCGTACTCCTCTCACCCAATAACGCAACAATCTGCCACCTAGGATCCTTGACATCCGGTTTCTTTAATAATCCTACATCCTCCTCGTCATCCTCCCGGTCGCCAATAGCGAGGTGCATCGCCGCGGCGCTTCCGTTTGGTAGCACAGCTGGAGCCATGGCGAAGAGCGTGTCGAATGCAGACGTCGAGAGCACTTTTTGCTTTTGAGAACGATGGCTAGAGGAGGAGGGAGTAGAAGCGGTGGATATCGACGAAATGGCGAGAGATTTGTCTGTGAGAGTGAGGGCGTGGGTAATGAGTTGTTTGAGCTTGACCTGGAAAACATTAGATCAGTTATAAGAAGTGTTATGAATCCTACTTCGCAGGCGAGGTGCATGAGTGATGACACTGAGCGGGATGGTGAGCCAAGGTTGTTCTGTGCGCAGATAAGGTTAATCCGGTCGGCGATATGCTGGACGTTGGGCGAGCGAGTTATCGTTGCTAGCTGAACAGCCAACCTGCTTCCAGGTGGTTCTGCTCGACGTCAACCAAGCAAATAACGAGGACTAAAATTTATCTCACCACCGCGTTCTGGGAGCAGAACGACGCCTCTCTCGCGTTGAATCTCATCTGTATCGAGTCGAGGTCCTGTTGAGGGTGGCAGAACTTCTAGAGTAGCTATCCGGTCGCGTTCATGTTTTCCGACAGAAACTGTCCACCGCTTGAGCCGCTCTGAGCGAATACTGCCATCATCGCCTGGTCCCTGGTACGGTAACGTCCTCCTTCTCTTCCGTGGTGGGGGTTTCGGCAGGTCTGGCGGAGGTGTCAGAGGTCGCTTGAAGCTGCGTGCATCGAATAGGGATATAATGAGTGCATTATGTAGTTGAACTGAGTTATATCATTAGGCGCTAGTAGTCGATATGGTCAGTGCCGCTCACTGAGATTGGGAGCATCGAGCACAGCCTTGAGTGAGTCTTCAAATTCTGGTCGTGATATTTTACCAGTTACGAAAGAGGCGAGAGGTTCAAAGTAGGCAGGTGCTTTTGGACCTAGTTGGGAGCTAATTTGTTGTTTAATCGTCGACGTCGACGACAGAGACATTGTCACAGCGTGACAGTGATCACGACTATGAACACTATGAACACATGTCTGCCTAGGACAACCACTGCCACCGGGAGACAACTAAAAGGCAAGTTTTGTTGAATCAATGGCATATTCTTGACTAGTGGTTAGGCTATCCGAGACACATGGACACATGCCTTAGTATACTTCCAATCATCTTGTTTCAACATGGTATGAAAGGTAGCCAAAATTGGACCTTTGAAAGGAGGCCCCTGAGAAAAGGGTACCCATCATTGGTGGTGGGCCCCATGATACACATACTCTCCACCTCCAAAAAAACCTGAGGTCTCAAGTGAGAGGACAGAAAGTGAGTATTTACCTACACCACATGTCTTGCTCCTCACCACCTGCCTGCTACAGGTCTAATGGGAGCCACACACAGTCCTCACCAAATTGGTCAAAGAGGATAGCATGCAGATGAGTCAAGCTTGTGCCAGTCATTGGCTGTGTACTCAATTTAACTGATCACAGATCACTTGGAAGGAGAGAAAGCCACTCTCTCCTTGCTCTGCATCCTCACAGTCAGGCCAGGTAATGTACTCAAAGATTCTCTCCTTGTTCTGCAAGCTCATAGTTGATAATAGTTTTGTGTGCTCACTACATTGAATATACTATTTGATCTTAATATCAATACAAGTAATGTCCATGGATGGTTTAAACCAATCAGAAAACCAAGGGATGCTCACTGATGCCCTCTGGGATGCCATACACTGAGAACTCAAAGAGTTTGTGAAACAATACTATGATAGGAAAGTCAGTAAAGCAGGCACTATATGCCAGATATCCTCATTCATTGAGAAATCATGTGAGTGGTGTGGGGTCAATTATGAGGACTCCATGCTTGACTCTTGGATCTGTTAGACCCAGACTTCACATGACTCTAACAACAACAAACAACCAGTTACTTCGCATTCAAGTAATCCCGGCAGAGTCATTGGCTAGCATGAAGATGAGGCTAAGTCCTTAGTGCTTAGCTTTGAGAGGGATGAGTGTCAAGCATAAGTTGGTATATTATAACTTAGCTCAAAGCTGGTTTGTACCAGCAAGAGCTGTCCTACTTAAATACACAGTCTGTATACTACTATTGTACATTGTATGGCAGCAGTGTTTGTCCATAGAGAAGTGACTGGTGGGAGAGTGAAGCATCACAGACGATTGGGGATGGTAAGTACAAGGCGAAGTCCTATCCAGGTGATGGAAGAGTACATGAGCAGAGATAAGCGATGATAGTAAGGAAATGTCTAGGGTTAGGGTTGAGAAAAGGGATAAAATTGTAACATTACCCCCTTGTTAAGGCAGTCATCCCAACTGCCACAACCCCTATCTCCAGTTTACGATTTAGGAAGTCATTGATTGCTTCCTTTGTGTGTTTGAGTAAATCTTCCCATACCCATTGATTTTCTTTGTCTCCATACCCCTTCCACTGGATGAGGTAGTCGGTGACAGTCCACAAGGGTTGGTTCCTTTTCCCTCAGACATGTCATGTTTGGCTGTTGACAATGTGTTTGATTTTCTATTCTTCCTCGTCGTTGACTATGTCTGGTGGTGGTGGCAGGTTCTTTACTTGTGAGGGGAAGGTTGGTGCAATGTATGGTGATAGGAGGGATTTGTTGAAGACCAGGTGGATTTGCCAGGTGGTCGGGAGTTTTAGCTTGTATGCTGATAGGCCAATCTATATATTAAATCACAACGGTGTTTGGTGTTGTTAGTTTTAGGGGGAATGTTACTTAATAATCTTACTTAAGAATATGACTAAGATATTTATAAGCAATTGGTAAGCAGCTATGCTGCTCTTTTAGGCCCTTCATTCCCACGTTTTCATTGGGTGCCTCAATACTTATATAAGCTGATGGTGACTCATTTGGGATGCCTCACAACTTAGGAAGGTAGTTCCCACGGTTCGCTTTTCAACTATTTTTTATTGCTCAACAGCCACTGAACCATTTCTACTGCTTCTTTTATTTTTTACTATATACAATAAGACTATATTTGATATTTATTACATGATTACAAATCAAAATCTCTTAACTATGCAGATAATAAACTAAAATTCATGCAGAGTTAACTAATTATTTGAATCAACAAATATCTATTGTGATGTTTCACTGCTGTCTTTGGCACTCTTATAGAAGATTCTTTATGCAATAGATTAAGGAAATAGAGAACAGTTCATTGCTTAATTTGATAATCTAACCTTGAAGGAGTATTGCTATTTGAATAATGAACAAAGAATATGTATAAGTATCTACAAGCAATGTAGACAAAATAACTGTAGATTGACAGTACTACTGTACCTATTGACAAAGAATAAATGGTAAGAACTAAGAGTAATTGTAAGTAATGGGACAGTAAATTGAATAGTAAGATATATACCTCAGTTGGTACAATGTAGACAAAATAGCTAATGTATTTGACTATCTACAACATGTATAGATATGATTGAGAATATAAGAGGCATGTATATAAAGAAAAGTAAAAGTAGATACTAATTAAACAGTGGGTAAAATACCAAGACATATGGATATCAAATAGATATTCTCCAATACATACCTCAGTCAGGCACAGTGTATGTATAATGACTGAGGTATGCAGGTGTCTATGGTTCCTACTTATAAGACATCTATGAGATAGGTGTAAGACAGAGAAAATAGATAGTGATAGTATATGAAACAATAAGAGAGTAAATTCAGATGAAATATCATGTAACATATGGATAACCTTCAACATTTAATACTTTGTTCATCTGACAGCCAAGGTGTTGGAGCTAATAGGTTTAGAAAAGGAACCTGTGTTTCATTTTGTTTTATTAAATAATCCTCCAAAATATTAAGGCTTTTAGAGATTGCATAGATACTTTTGCATTCTTGATTAACCAGAATTGAGTCAAAATCAGTGATCTTAAAAGAAGGGATATATGCTGTGCATCTATAAATAGTGTATTACTAAAAGACAATAGGTAGTAGAGCTTTCCTTCTGGTATTTTGGAATATCTGTGTATGCCATTTCAATTTTCTATGCATCTGGAATGTCAGAGAGAAGTTGTGCTGCAATGTTTTTAAGAGAATACATGCTAATCTGTGTCAGACATTTTTAAATGTTTGATTCTTAATGAGTAAATGGCATGTACATAGGAAAAGCATGGCTTTGCAAAATCCAGTGGGTCAGATGGGTGGGTATATATGGGTATGGGTACAGGCATTGGATATCTATGATCTGAGAGATACCTGTTGTAAGCTGTATACCTATCTGATCTATAGATATATAAGACTGTAATTTTACAGATATGGTAAGTACTAATATAATATATACATGAAATAAACTCACTCTTAGATGTTCAAGGAGATGAAACAGCTGAGGAGGGAGACTATATACAATTGTCCATAATAACAATGAAAAAGTAAGACATGATATCATAGCAATGGACATACCATCTAAGTTTTCCCATTATGACTCACAGGTTGGCAGGTATGAGTATGGGTATGGCTTAGAATACCTATAGGTTACCTATGCTATTTGCTATATATATATCAAGGCAGATATTAAATGCCTTTGTATTATTGAATATGTTAAAGAGGCCAGATTCATTAGATTGAGCATAAAAATATTGTGTAAACCCATGAATATAGACTGTTACACTGTTCCTTCACTATGGAACTTGATTTATAGATAATTGAAACATGTCATTGATAGGTTAAGCAGATAGATATGTATAGGTATAGAGTTGAGCTATCTATGGTTTGAGATACTGATGTTAATCATGTCTACTAAGAACAGGCAGATATATTAATAATATGGATTGATTTGTACTTAACTGATGAGTAAAAGGTAGATTACCAGCACAATTTGGTAAATGTACTTAGATAGAATTGCATACCCAGTGGAGTAATGAGCCGGGTTTGGGGCGGGCCCCAACAAGCTGAAGTTCCATGCTGCAGTCAAGATTGTGGAGGGCCCGAGCATGCGAGGGGTCTCCACAATCATGACGAAGGCATGGGACAGAAGCTTGTCTATATATTAAAACACATTGGTGTTTGGCTTTGTTTGCTTATCAAATAATGTTACTTAATAATGTTATCTAAGAATATGACAAAGATATTTACTAAGCAATTGGTAAGCAGCTGGGCCGCTCTTTTAGGCACTTAACTCCCACACTGAATACCTACCCATTAGGAACTATTTTCACACGCCCCTGAATTCTTCGCACATGAGGCTGCCACACCTTTCCCTCCTTTCCTCCCCCCCTCATCTCCCCCTCCACTGCTCCCTCTTGCTTCTTCTATATCTCCCTCATCTCTTTTGCTCTCTCCTTGGTTTCATTGGTGGATATTGCTGAATCAACAAGGAGAAATGTGTGTATATTTAATTGTTATATTTATATCAATCATACTGATCATTTGCATCATCTATACTGATCCTGATCATCAAGCTTCCTTCTACTCTTGCTATCACATTCCCAAAGCTCAGATTACCTCTATCTGAGCCATCCAACCTATTTGGATCAAGATACATGTATGTATTCATTATATTATCATTATTATATCAATTATATTGATTATTACTATCTACAGTGATCTACAGAGCCTCTCTTACCATAGAGCTCTTCATCTGCTGTTGATATCATATATCCTCAGTCCAGAACTTTTTTTTCTGAAGTTTCCAAGTCTAAAAATGTATGTATATATGATATATCTTTTTTAACTCAATTATATTAATTATGATTGTCATATACAGGTCTACACCTCCCTCTACACCATCTCATGGACGAGAGCGTAATGCTGAACGTCTCAGTCGTGTCTTAGACAGTCCTGAGCACCGCCGCATACCTCATCACTCTACTATAGCTTCTGAGAGTAGTATAGATAATAATGTTGATCCATTCATTGGTGATATGAATGATGCCCCTAATTTGCAAACTGTGCAATATAATGGGAAGACATATAGATTACATTCAGGGATGGCAAATATCTTGAATAATGCATCTACATATGATGCCTCTGTGCCTTCTATACACCATTCATCTCATGTACACCAACAAATGGCCAATATTCCTTCTGTTCCCACTGCACATGTGCATAGTCATAGTGTTCAGCCACAATTATCTTCTAGAAATGAAGATGTTACTCTTTTAGATTTACAACAACAGTTTGCCAATCTTCCCCCTCTTCCTGTTGCTCCTGTTCGTCATGGGCATTATATACAGCAACATACATCATCTGTACATTCAGATCCTATTGCTTATCATGATTCTTCTGATTTACACCAACAATTGGCAAGTCTTCCTCCTCTTCCTACTGCTCCTATTCAACGTGGCCGTCATGTTCAGCCAAATTCATTATCTGTAAATTTACAGCTGAATGTTTATGATGATTCTGCTTTCAATTTACAGCAACAATTTACAGATCTTCCCCCTTTGCATCCTCCTCCTGTACGTGGTGCTCCTATACAGCAAAATATACCATCTGTAAATCCAGATCTTTCTTCCAATATACAATTAGATCATATTCCCTCTGTTCCTTCTGCTCCTACACTTGGTCGTCCTGTTCAAGCCATACTTACAGATCCTCTTGAAAATGATATTCCTCCTGAATTAGAAAGAGAGATTTCTGATAATGAAGTTCCTCTTAATTTTGAGGAAGAGGATCCTGATACTATCCCTCCACCTAATTTAGAGCAACATCTTCCTCCTAATATTCTTAATCTTCATGATTTACCATTAGGTTTACAGCCTATTAATGAAAATGATAAAGAATTTCAGCCATTATACTTAGGTGAAATGAAATATAAATGCCGAGATTGTCATGCTCTTCATTGGATAGGAGAGAGATGTGCTGGATCATCTAAAACTAATCCAGTATTTGGTGGATGTTGTTTAGGTGGTAAAATAGAGCTACCTATATTGCAAAAACCTCCTACTCTTTTATGGAATTTATTCTGTGGCCAAAGTGTTGAAGAAAAAAAATTTCGAAAGAATATTAGACGCTATAATGCTGCATTTGCTATGGCATCTTTGGGTGTAAAAGTAGATGACAGTTTAAATACTAGCAATAGTGGCCCTCCTGTATATAAAATTCAAGGTGAACTTACTCATAAATTGGGTCAGTTACTGCGGGGAGAAGATGGTTCAGCTAAATATGCTCAAGTATATTTTTTGGATCCTCAACAGGCTTCTGACAAGCGTAATTTCAACAACCAAAATCAATTGGATGGTACTATACTGCTGGAATTACATGATTGGTTTCTTGAAAATAATGTGCATGTCAGAACATTCAAAATGGCCTGTGAAAGACTGGAAGGATGCAATACCAGAGATATTGAATGACATTGCTGTATCACTATAAAAGCTAATCAGGATAAACGACATTGGAATTTGCCTACAGAATCTCAGATTGCTGTTGTTATTCAGGATAATATAAACTATGATGCTAAACGTGATATTATGGTGTCTCTTCGACAGGGCCAACTTAGGCGGATTCAAGATTATAGTCCCTTTTATCTACCATTATACTATGTTCTTTTATTTCCAAGAGGAGAACTGGGATGGCATATTGGAATTCCATTAAAGGGAGCAGACCTCACTGAGGTTGAAAATAATCATGAAGAGCCTGAAGATGATGATCCTGAAGATGATCGTCCACAACAAAGAGGAAAACAAAAAAGTGTTACTCAAAGAGAGTACCATGCCTATTATATTCATATACGACCTGAATATATAGAGTCAAACCATCTCTTTAGATCAGAAAGTCTTTTCCAACAGTATATCTGTGATGCCTTTGCACAGACTGATCAGGCCCGACTGCTATGGCTGAGATATAATCAAAATCAGATATGTGCTGATGTATATCAAGGATTTGTGGATAGTGTTCAAGATAGAATAGATGTTAATATGAATGAGCTGGGCAAGCGTTTTATTCTTCCTTCTTCATTTATTGGAGGTTCCCGAAATATGTTTCAACTGTATCAGGATTCTTTGGCTTTGGCCAGATTTTTTTCCAAGCCAGATTTCTTTTTTACAGTCACTGCTAATCCCAGATGGAAGGAAGTGGTAGATAATCTCTTACCTGGACAGAGTCCTAATGACTGCCCTGATTTGATTGCCTGTGTATTTCATGAAAAGATCAAAATAGTATTGCATAAAATAAGTCATGGACTATTAGGAAAATATGTGGGACATGTTTGTACTATTGAATTTCAGAAACGAGGTCTTCCTCATATTCATATACTTATCTTCTTATCTCCTGATTCACGTGTCCATGATCCTCATTTGGTTGATTGTGTTATTTCTGCTGAAATCCCTGACAAGGAGAAACATCCAAGGCTTTATAATGCTGTTACTAAATATATGATCCATGGTCCATGTGGTGCTGCAAATCCAAAAGCTGTATGTATGAAAGATGGAAAATGTACAAAGGGTTTTCCAAAACCTTTTCAGAATGAAACCATGATGGCTGAAAATGGATATCCTTTATATCGTAGACGTGAAGGTCACACATTCAAAATTAATGATCCACGCTCTCCAGTGGATGGAATGGAAATTGATAACTCTTGGGTTGTCCCTCACTCTCCACTTTTACTCTTACTTCTTGAGTGTCATGCCAATCTAGAAGTTTGTGTTTCAGTCAAGGCTTTTAAATATATACACAAATATGTATACAAAGGACATGATAGAACAACAATTGGGTTCCGAAATACTGAAGATGAGATTCAGCAATACTTGGATGCACGCTATATATCAGCAGCAGAATCTACTTGGCGAATATTTCGTTATTTTATGCATCAGGTTAGTGTTTTTATTTTTAATGTTAATTTCAAAGCAAGACTCATATATTAAACAAATAGGAAAAGCCAAATGTGGTTCGTTTGGTTGTACATTTGCATAATGAGCATATGGTAGTCTTTAATGGAAATGACAATGCTCAGACAGTAGTAAACCGAGGTGCTGCAGGACGCACAATGTTGACTGAATTTTTTGAAACAAATAAAAAGGAAGCTGAAGCAGCTATTCAAAATCCTACCAATGCCTCTACATTAGCACGTGATTGCCTTTATCAAGAATTTCCTCAAAAGTTCTGCTGGAATAAAAAGAATAAAAATTGGACTATTCGCAAAAGAGGTTTTGCCATTGGTAGAATGTATTTTGCCCATCCAACTTCTGGAGAGCGGTTCTATCTTCGTCTCTTATTGACAGTAGTACGTGGACCAACCTGTTATGAGGATCTTCAACACTTTGAAGGTGAAAATTATGAGACATTTAGAGCAGCCTGTTTAGCACGTGGTCTACTACAGAATGATAGAGAATGGAGTCAATGTTTAGAAGAAGCATCTGTATTTAAGCTGGGACCACAACTTCGACAACTCTTTGTTATTATTCTCAGAGATTGCCATCCCTCTGATCCATTAGCTTTATGGAATCAATTCAAAGTTTCTATTTGTGATGATTTAGAGAGACACTTTAATTCTAATGAGAATATCACTGCAGAAGATATTTATGACTATGGACTGTATCTTCTAGAAGAAGAATTGAGATCTTCAATCAAGGACTTTGGTTTACCAGAGCCTAATAGGCAGAGATGGAGGGCTATGAACTTGGTTGATTCCAATCCACTGATTGCAGAACAAAGAAGATATGATACTGCAGATCAGGCTCAATTAGCAATAGAACATCAAGAGAGACTGAATACAGATCAGAGAATTGCTTTTGATGCAATCTATAATGCTGTAATGAACAATGAACCAAAGGTATGTACTTTATATATGCAATAATTAAGCAATCATATTCATGTATATAAATCAGTTGTTTTTCTTACATGGACCTGGTGGAACAGGAAAAACATTCACATATAATGCATTGTGTTATGCACTACGTGCACAGAACAAAATTGTTTTATGTGTAGCTTCATCTGGCATTGCATCTCTTCTTTTAATGGGTGGCCGTACTGCTCACTCTACTTTCAAAATCCCTATAGACCTTTATGAAGGACAAACCTGTAATATTAAGCATAAAACCTATCTGGCAGAGTTAATCCAAAAGACTGATCTCATTGTTTGGGATGAAGTTCCTATGCAGGATCGATTTTGCCAAGAGGCTGTAGATGCCTCATTGAGAGATATTAGAAGGGATGAACGTCCTTTTGGAGGTCTTACAGTTGTCTTTGGAGGTGACTTTCAACAGATCCTTCCTGTAGTGATTAAAGGCAGTAGAGAACAAATTATTGCTCAATGCATTCAACGATCTCCACTTTGGAGAAGTATTACTGTCCTTAAACTGACACAAAATATGCGATTGGAGAATGATGAAGTTGAGTTTGCAAAATGGCTGTTAGATGTCGGACATGGAAGAAACTCTGATAACTCTGGATTTGTTACTCTTCCAAATGCTATGAAATGTGGTGACACTATTGAGGATCTTATAAAGGCAATCTATCCTTCCATCCATACACTCAATCCCTCTCATTATAATGATGCATTTTTCTCAGAGCGAACAATTCTCTGTTCTCAAAATACAGATGTTGATGATATCAACCAAATAATTCTTAGTCAATTTCAAGGACAGGAGAAGGTTTATCACAGTGCTGATACTCAACAAAGAGAAGAAGGGGTTGATGGAGATATGGAATACCCTATAGAGTTCCTAAATAGTATCAATATGTCAGGATTTCCTTTGTCAAAGTTATGTCTTAAACGAGGAGTCCCATTAATGCTTTTAAGAAATTTGGATCCAAAAAATGGTCTTTGTAATGGGACACATGTTATTCTTATAGGCATGGGTCGTCGACTTCTCCATGTCAGAATACTTAGTGGTGATTATAAAGGAAAGACTGCATTTATTCCATGTATCACTTTGAGTTCTGGTGCAGAACTTCCATTTGATTTACATCGGCACCAATTTCCTGTTCGTGTTTGCTTTAGCATGACAATCAACAAGTCCCAAGGACAATCTGTCAAACATATAGGTATTAATCTCCAGACTCCTGTATTTACACATGGACAATTGTATGTAGCTCTATCAAGATGTACTTCAAAATGAGGTGTAAAGGTATTAGTAAAATCTGGATCTGTAGAATTTAAAACACCTAATATTGTATATCCAGAAGTTCTTATAGATTAGAGAATAGAATAAAATTATTTAAAAAGGAGTGAATAAAGTGAGGAGTAATAAGCCGGGTTTGGGGCAGGCCCCAACAAGCTGAAGTTCCATGCCGCAGTCAAGATTGTGGAGGGCCCGAGCGTGCGAGGGACCTCCACAATCATGACGAAGGCATGGGACAGAAGCTTGTTTTGGTGGTGATCGGAAAGAGGCTGACTTGTTTGTCATCCAATTTCTTTTTGGGGCATGGCAAGTGGAGGTTTGTGGAGTCCAACCAGACCTTATCGCTGATGGAATAGTTAAAATGGCAGGACACTTCCTGGAATCGTATTGGTCCTTCATTCATTGCGCAGCTTTTTCAAATGTGGTCTTTGTTTCAGTGTGGATTTTGGTCATGGTGTCGATGAAGTTATTCACTGCTGGGGTTCTCTTTGGATGGCGTGTGTTGGGGATGGTTGTGCGGGGGTGGATTCCATGGTTGACGAAGAATGGGGTTCTGCCCATGGTGGAGTGGATGCAATTGTTGTGCTGGAAGGCAACTAGGGGGAGCCATTCAGGCCAGTTGTCTTGTTGATAATTGATGAAGAGGCATAAGTACTTTTCTACCTCTTGATTTGCTTATTCAGTCTGTCTGTCAGTTTGGGGGTGGTAAGCCATGGACGGATTTC
The DNA here is from genome assembly GCA_028551335.1 of Armillaria sp. CMW 4456. Classification (NCBI taxonomy): domain Eukaryota; kingdom Fungi; phylum Basidiomycota; class Agaricomycetes; order Agaricales; family Physalacriaceae; genus Armillaria; species Armillaria sp. CMW 4456. Next base: position 415,153 of record JANDKJ010000271.1, read on the forward strand.
CTTGGATGTCAAGTAAATTGTAGAGATTGGCGATGAATTTTGAGACAAATTGGGGTCCCTGGTCGCTGATGATTTTTTGGGGCATTCCATGCCATGTGTAGATGTGATCTCATAGTATCTTGGCCCATCCTTCTGATGACAGTTCTGTGGTGCAAGTGATGGGGATGATTTCCTTAGAGAATCAGTCGACAATGACAAGGATGGCATCTTGTCCCCCTGACTCAGGTAGGCCAGTGATCATGTTGACACTGATGTGCATCCATGGTGCTTTGAGGGTCTCATTTGGGTGTAGGGGCATCGGTCTGGCCTGCATGTGCATCTTGGTGCATTGGCAGACTTTGCATCCCTTGACATAAGCCTCGATGTCCTTGCCAAGCTTGGGCCACCAGTAATTGCATTGGACCAGCTCCTTGGTCTTGGCAATTCCTGGGTGTCCAGCAGTGATGTGGTCATGGTGATAGGAGATGATCTTGCCTCGTAGTGCTGTGTTCCTTGGAACATAGATTCTCCCATTGTACTTGAGTAGCCCTTTGTGCCTCGTCACTCCTCGCTCATGTGTGATTGACTCAGCTATTCCGGCATCCCAGTTGCTCTCCTTCTTTGTCGCTTCACATATTCTGGTCTCTATCTCCCTCTCCCCTGGCATTACTACCGCTCAGAAGAAGTATCCTGCAGGGAGGATGATCGTTTCCTGGTTATTGTCGCCCCTCTGGTCATGGTCGGCACATTGGCTGAGGAGGTCTGCTTTTTGGTTGGCAACCCCTGGTTTATGGTGCAGGGTGAAATGGTATTCACCTAGCTCAGTGACCCAGCGGGCTTGTCATCGGTTCAACTTCTGGGGCTGTCAGAAGTATTGGAGGTTTTGATGATCCAACCATACTTCTAATGTTTGTGTGGCACCTATGAGATAGTGTCTCCATTCTGAGAGGGCATGCATGATCACAAGTAGTTTCTTGTCATAGATCTTATAATTGCGCTCAGTCATGGAGAGTGCCTTTGAGAGGAATGCAACTGGTTGCCATGATGTTCCCTGTTGTTGTGGGAGAACAGCTCCAACTGCCCCTTCGCTTGAGTCTGCCTTGATCCAGAACTTCCCTTCATCCGTGGGTATGGCCAGTATGACATCTTGGGTGAGACGTTTCTTCAGTTCCTCAAATGCCTGTTGTTGCACCACTCCCCAAACCCATGGTTCCTTCCCGGTTGAGTTTCATCATTGGTTGAACTACCTTGCTGTAGTCTTTGACAAAGTGTCGGTAGAAGTTGGTGAATCTGAGGAATGATTGGAGTTCTTTCTTCCTTGTCGGTGTTGGCCATTCTGTCACCCCTTGCATCTTCACCTTGTCCATCCTTATCAATCCCTCACTGATGATTACCCCCAGATACTCCGTTTTAAGGGTTTCAAACTTGCATTTCTCTGCCTTCAAGTATAGCTTGTGTTTTCAAAGTGTGGCTAGGACTCACTGGACGAGTCGTTGATGTTCACTACAGGTTTTTGACAGGACAAGGATGTCATTGAGGTAGATTGTAACCTTTCTGGTGGTGATGAGATCTTTGAAGATGTTGTTCATCATCCACTGGAAGGTCATGGGTGAATTGGTCAGACCGAAAAACATGACGGTGGGTTCGAATAGTCCTCAGTTTGTGTGGAATGTGGCCTTCTGTTAGGATCATGCCAATAGAAGAGAAGACGGAATGCACGTAGCGGAGTCCATGGAGTGCGTGTGCCCTTGGCGAAGCTATTAGCAATGTCACCCTTGGGTCGAGGGCTAGAGTGGATTGTGGATGGAGTCTGCGGTGTTGATACTACTGGAGTAAGGGTTAGTTCCACAGAGTCGGAGTCCATGGAATATGGTAGAAGTTAGAGGATGAGGCGTGAAGGCCTGAGAGAGAGAGTATTGGGCTGAACCAAGATGATATTCGAACTGAGGTAGGTACTACTAGAGCTACAGTTTATATACTAGAGCGGAGTCCATGGAGTTGGGGTCTAGGTAATGGGTCTGGAATAGTCTGTATCTAGAGGAGTTGAGGAAACCTGTGGACTCTGATATAACACCTATTTGCTACCGTAGTGGAGTCTAGATATGATAAATGAATTATGTGAAATTATTAGTTGAAATATGAAAGGAATTTGATAAGGAAGAATGGAGAGCAGAGTCCATGGAGTTTGGTTGGGGTATGCGATTGGTCTTGAAGTCAATGGCCACAGAGTCTGTGGCATGATCGTTACAGTATCCCCCCCTTAGTGTTCTTGCCCTCAAGAGCGCTGATCCCGATGGCTGGGTTAGTCACATGGATTTGGTGAAGGGTTATCACATGATTTTTTGCTTCTTGACTTTAAACCATCATCATCCACCACTCAGTCTTATTGCTATTTGATATGTCAACTCCAATCTACCATGCATCGCAAACCCCTGAGCCCTATGTTGTGCTGCCAATGCCAGATATGGATGACGTGGAGTTGGGTCCGTACTATGAGGCAAGAGACGACTGGGAAAAAGCTTATAAGAATGCCATGGGGGAGCATCGGTCTTGGAAAGAGGAGCAGCAAAAGCTGGCGGAGGCTGCAGAGGAGGTAGAGCAGGAACGGTGTAGGAAGGAGGTGAGGGATAAGAAGATTGCAGAGGCAAAGGCAAAAAGGCTGGCCATGGAGGCCGTGGAAAAGGCCAAATGGGAAGCAGAGGAGAGGAGGAAGGAGGAAGAGGAGAGGAAGAGGAAATTGAAGGAGAAGGCTGACAAGGAGGCCGCGGAGAAGAAGCAGTTAGAAGAGAGGAGGGATAAAGATGCCATGGCTAAGCGCAAGTTGGAGTCTGAGGAGCAAACAAAGAGTAAGGGTAAGGCGAAGGTGGTAGAGGTGGAGGTTAGGAAGCAGCCATTGTCGAAGGGAAAGCAGGCTGCGGAGGCTGTCGGCTGGAAGAAAAGGAAGCCGAAGTCAGTCTCAATCATTGAGAGCAAGGACAAACAGTCCGTGGGGCCGTTGGAGCCCCCAAGGAAACGAGTCAAGACTGATGGTGTGGAGTTTACCAGAGATGGTGAGTGCCTTTGTCTGTTTGTGTCATGATTTGACCTGGCCTTAGACAGGTGTATGCGTTGCTGCTCCGAGGGATCCCAGTGCATAGTCAGGAAGGGTCGTTCTTGTGAGCGGTGTCAGATCAAAAAGAGCAAGTGTCTTTTTGGTGTTGAAGGAGTTTTTCTGGACTCCGGAAAGATTGTAGAGTTATTGGAGTTGCTGCATGCTAGGTTGGATGTAATGGAGGTGCAGTTGGAAAGGGTGGAGCATAAGGTGGATGAAGTCCAGGCCCAGGTTGACGACTTGGTTGATGATTACCACTCCGGGGATGACATTGAATATCCACTGGACTATTTATCAGAACTCCACCAGAAGGAGTGGGAGACATCACTCACAGAGCTGAAGGATTTGGATGCCATAGAACCTGAGGCCCTCTGCCGTGCGATGAGGATGTGCCTTGACAAGGATGTCGTGCAAGTGTGGAGAAAGTACGTTGTCAACAACGATACCTTTTCTGGCAGGGATCCTTTTGAGTTGGCCAATATCCAGCTTTGGTCTGGGATCTTTGGCGAAGGGGGCCTTGAAAAGGCTAAGGAGGCAGCAAGGGCTTTTCAGGAAGCACGGGTGAAGTTTTATGCCATCGGGGGCTGGCGGAGCGAATGGGCCTTCTGGAAGGCTTTGTTGAGGAATTTGGATGAGTATTTTGTCATGGACTCTGAGGAGGAGGGTGAGGAAGAAGACGCGAGGGACGAGATGAAGCCTGGGGGAAGGCCCATTGGCATTGAGGCCTTGGATAGGCTGGTGGATCTGTCCGCAGAGTCCGAGGAGGAAAGCGATGGGGTAGGAAATAACGGCGAAGGGAGTGAGGAAGAGAAGGATATGGAGATGAGGGATGTCGCGGGTCTGAGCTCCTGATTCCTTATAGCTGTACATAGATAATCTTGTTTTTTGGACTTGTATTACATCTTGATTGCATGGTGCCTATAGCGGTGGAATATACACTGGACTTTCTTGGAAAGGCATGGATAAGTGAAGTGAAGATAGCCTTCCATGGATTCTGATGGAAATTTGAATGTGAATTTGAAATATGATTCCAGAGTATGATTTGAAATTGGGGGGACAGAGTCCATGGAGTTTCATGCGTGTAGTGAAGTTGGCGATGGAGTCTGGCGGAGTTTGTTCCTTATTAGGAAGTGGAATTTGCAATAGAAATCCAGGATTTAATTTGAAATTGGAGGAACGGAGTCCATGGAATCCCACACATGAGTAGTGAGGGTAATGATTATAAGGAACTGATTCTGGATTGGAGAGTGAATTTGCAATAGTTTTTGAGAATTGAATTTGAAATAGTAAGAACAGAGTCCATGGGGATGAAAGCAATCAAGGATGATGGAGATTGGGTTTGTGGACGGTGACTTTGGATAATGGACCTGGTTTGTCTGGGTAGCGACGGTGGAAATCTTCAATGTACTCGTCCATGGAGAACTCGGTAGCAGGGATCCATGCAAATTCTTCATCTGTACCTTCGTAACCTAACCACTGGACACGATACAGCAGTGGGCAGCGGAATTGACGGTCAAGCTTTGAATCGAGGATTTGGGCAATCTCGTACTGTTCTTCACCATCGACTTCAACCAGAGGGGGAGGAGGTTGGTCATGATTGGGAATGGTATTGGTTTTGACAGGTTCGAGTTGGGAGACATGGAATACTGGGTGGATGGATCGGAGGTCCATGGGGAGTTTGAGAGTGAAGGAGTGGGATCCAGGCTGGGCAATGATATCAAATGGTCCGAGGAATTTCTCAGAAAATTTTGCAGTAGGGCGAGTGGTCCTAATGTGTTTAGCACTCAGGTAGACTTTATCACCTACTTTGAAGTCTGGAGCTGGGGACCGTCGTCTATCAGCCTGGAGTTTGTAGCGAGACTGGGCTTGTGCAATTTCGTCTCGGAGGAATTGGTGAAGGTCATCAAGGTTGACAACGAATTCACGGGCCTGAGCAGAAGCAATGTCGCGTTCAGGGTGTACTGTGATATTTGGGTGGTATCCCTTGTTAGTGAAGAATGGAGAGATTCCGGTGGAAGCGTTCGGAGCATTGTTGTATGCAAACTCGGCAATGGGTAGAAGGGTGTCCCAGTTGTCTTGCTGGTAAGAGCAGTAGATATGGATGTACTGCTCCAGGGTTTGGTTTGCATGTTCAGTTTGTCTGTCAGCTTCCAGGTGGTATCTGGAGGTAAAGTGAAGCTCCATATCGAGGGCTTTAGCAAGGGCACGCGTGAATTGGGAGACAAATTCAGATCCACGGTCAGAGGTGATGTGGTTGGGGACACCATGCTTGGAGAAGACATGGGTTACAAAGAGTTGGGCGAGTTCCGAGGAGTTAATGGTATCATGGGTAGGAATGAATATGGCTTGCTTACTTGCATGGTCAACAACTACTAGGATGGCAGTGAATCCATTGGATTCTGGGAGCTGTTCAATGAAGTCCATGGAGATGGAATCCCATGGTCGAGATGGTACAGGCAAGGGTTTGAGCAAACCAAATGGACAGTGTCTAGGTGTTTTATTGCAGCCACACGTTGTGCAGGATTTAACATAGTGGCAAACAAATTCATGCATCTGTGGCCAGGTATAATTCTGGCGGACCAGCTCGAGGGTGCGGTTTTGGCCAAAATGTCCTGCCAGGATATGATTGTGATGGTTCTGGAGGACACACAGATGGAGATCGGCGGAGTCTGGGACGTATATGCAATTGTCAAGGTGTAGAATGCCTGACTCGTCCATGGACCACTGAGAGGGATTGGATGAAGAGGCGAGGCGGAAACCTTCCGAGGTCATGGGATCCATAGGTTGTGCTTGCTTGATATCAGAGTGTAGGGTATCAATATCCATGATAGCACTAGCATGGAGTACCGGACCTTCCAGGAGGGTAGCGCGGAGGGAGGCAGAGAGCTGTTCTTGAGTGAACACAGGATGGAAATTATGAGGATTGACTTGGGCATATTGGCTATCCCCCTCTTTAGGGTAGACGTCCCATCGTCTAGTGAGTGCATCTGGTTTTCCACCTAGTTTCCCCAGTCGGAACCGGATAACCAGGTTGAACTGGGAAAGGAATTCGGACCATCGTACTTGTCGTCAAGTGAGAATCTTGGTAGTGGAGAAGTACTCGAGGTTCTTGTGGTCAGTGACAACATCAATGGGGTCCACGGAACCTTTGAGGTAATGATGCCAGTATTTAAAAGCTTCAAAAATGGCTAGAAGCTCTTTATCATGGGTATCATAATTGAGTTCAGCTCCATGGAGACTACGGGACAGGAAGGAAATGGGGTGGATATCACCATCCTCGAGGTAGATGGAGAGGATGGCAGCAATAGCATAGTCAGAAGCATCGGTTTCCACAACCAGTTGGCAGTCGGGAATCCAGTGGGTGAGGATAGGAGCATGAGTGAATGCCTGCTTGAGCTCATTAAATGCAGCCAGGCAGTCATTGTCGAATTTCCATGGAATACCCTTACGGGTGAGACGAGTTAAGGGCAAGACAATTTCACTATATTCATGGATAAAACGAAGATAAAAATTAGCAAAACCAAGAAATGATTGGATATCTTTGACCTTCTGCGGTACCGGCCAGTCAATGATGGCTTTAACTTTGTCTTCAGCCATGCGTAAGCCTTCAGGAGAGAGGATGTAGCCTAAATATTCCACAGAATCCCAGTGAAACTCACATTTGGATCCTTTGCAATAGAGCAAATTAGCTCATAATCTGCATAGGACTTCACATACGTGTTCACGGTGTTCCATGGGGTTATTGGAGTAGATGAGGATGTCATCAAGGTAGACAACAACGGATATGTCCAGCATGTCGGAGAAGATTTCATTGACAAAGCGTTGGAAGGCTGCTGGGGCATTGGTGAGTCTGAATGGCATGACACGCCATTCAAAGGATCCATAACGTGTCCGGAATGCAGTTTTCCATTCATCTCCTTCAGCTATGCAGACTAGGTGGTAGGCATGGCAGAGGTCGAGTTTAGTGTACAGGTGTGCAGAGCATGTGGAGTCAAGAAGATCGGAGATTAAAGGAAGTGGATAACGGTCTTTTTTGGTTATTTTGTTCAAGCTGTGGAAATCTACACAGAGCCTCAGTTCACCAGATTTCTTCTTGATGAAGAGAACTGGAGCTCCATGGGGGGAATGTGAGGGAGTGATGAAGCCATTATGGATATTATCGTCAATAAATTCACATAGGGCTTTGAGTTCGGATTCCGAGAGGGAATAGATGGGTCCAAGTGGGGGTGAAGTGCCTTCCTCAATATTGATTTTGAGGTCAAATGGGCGATGTTTGGGAAGTTTCTCGGATAGGGAATCACTGAATACATCGGCAAACTCGTGATACTCTGGTGGGACATCAGATAAATCCACAGGGCCAGTCAAGATAGCCTGGCCACTAATACTTGGCAGAGAGGGTTGAAGGGTGTACTGTTGTGCACCTTCTTCTGCGCAAGCTCAGACAAAAGCGGCTGTGGAAATAATAGATATCTTGGGTGAGACTGAAGCAGAGAATAATGGAATGGAGGGATAGGAATAAATGGGTTCGAAAGGCGGCGGAGTTCGTCGGGATCTCGGAATGGGACTGGATGGGAGTGGACTGGAGGGGTCCAGGTGAGCTGGCACTGTTGTGTCATCAGCCGCGGGAGCGCTGGGGGAATGAGAAACACCGAATAGCTTTGGGCAGAAAGTGATACTGTTCTCTGCCCAGTCAATCAACAGATTGAAGTGGGAGAGCCAGTTGTATCCCAGAACAAGGTTACAGGATGAATCTAGACGAGTGACATAGAAGTCAATGGGTAAGATGTCTCCCATCGGAAACTGGACAGGGAGAGTAATAGATTGGGAGATGTGAGATCCAGAGGAGCTGTCAAGGAGCCAAAGTTGTACAGGGGGAATGGAAGTGGTGGAGAGATTATGGTCTTCAACATATTTGGAGTCAATGAAGCAGTGGCTTGAACCTCAGTCAATAAGAGCAAGAAAATGTAAGATAGTGGAAATAGGAGATCTGTCGGATTCCAATCCAGAATCGACTTCAGAGGATAGGGATACAGTGAAGGAATGGTTGGAAAGAGTGGCAGCATTGAGGGTGATGATCTCCATGGTGCAATGACAGTCAATGCAACCCTGCCCTTGCATGGAGGAAACAGGGTTGCTCTCTATTTTTCCGACTCAACAGGAGCCAGTTCAATAGAGGCGGTGGTTTCAACAACTTCAACTGCACGGCCATGGGCTGCAGCAGCAGCTTTTCGCTTGTTGCAGTCCTCGGTCTTGTGTTTGTTACCACAGAACATACAGAGGTCATTCTTGCGGCGACGTTCTTTTTCCTCAGGTGTGAGCTTGCCATCCTTGCCTAGCTTGTCAGCATAGGGCTTCTTAGAGGTGCCTGAGGAATTGGAGGAAGATGAAGAACCCGAGTTGGATGGTTTCGGGGCCATGGAGGAGTTGCCAGATTGGGAATTCTTGGATTTAGAGGAGGAAGAAGAGGAGGGATTAGAGGGCCTATCATGGTTTTCCCGAGAAATCTCAGCTTTCCGGGTCCAGTAGCGGGCGTCCAGCTCCTGGGCCAGATTATGCATATCCTGTAGATTGTTAGGCTTACCGTGATGAGCCATATCATCCTTGATTCGTGGACAAAGTCTGTGGTAAAAGGCATGATGGAGGGAATTGTCGCCATATCCAATGATGGCGGCATGCTGGTTAAAACGGACTATATACTTCATAATCCGGTTGCTGTCTCGCATGCGAAGATTTTCCAGTTCATCTTCAGCATCTCCGACAGCATCAAATGGGCCAAAGTTATTCCGGAGTTCTGCAAGGAATGCAGTATAGGAATGGGTCCAGGCTGGGGGATTGAGGCGGTTAGGTTGAAGGATGTCTGGTTCAAACCAGTCAAGAGCGACTCCGGACAGGTAGGAAATAGCATAGTTGACTTTAGCAGCATCTGCCTGAAAGGCTTCCGGTCAGTCATTAAAGTTCAACTGGAGGGAGACAATGAAGGCCTTTAGTTTCTGTGGGTCTGCGCCATCAAAGGTGTCAGGTTCCTTAACCTTTGTATGGACTGGGCGTTGTGGGGGATTATTGAACTGATTGGTTAACCCATGGATTAAATTCATGAAGTCAGCAAGAAGCTGGGCCTCATTGTTGGGATTGTTGGGAGGATTAGGAGGGTTAGGAGGATTGGGAGGATTGCCACCTGGTCCACCTGGTCCACCGGGGCCACCTGGTCCTCCGGGGCCACCTGGATTTGGTGGGCCACCTTCAGGTTGGCGATCTTGGCCCCATGGAAGTGGATTGCAGTTGCTGGGAGTGTCTGGCTCATTGTCACTGTCATTGTTATCCTGTCCTTTGAGGGTGGAGGAAAAATCTGCCTCCTCGACAGTCAGGTGATGATGTCGGACATGACCACGGCCATAGGCAGGGGTAGTGGAATTGGAAAAGGGGTTGGGGGATTCCAGGTTGAATTCGGATCGACGGGCTGTAAAGCCACTGTGGGTGTAGGTTTCCCTATGGGAACGTTGTGAAGGGGCAGAGTCCGCACCAAACAAATCTTCGTCTGGTTTGGAGGCAGATGCCAGGATATCGGTCATGGAGTAGCATGGATGGGTTTCGTCCAAGGTGGAGGTTTCAGCTTGTTCAAGGATTGTAGTTGACATGTCTACTAAATTCGACTCAAGGGGTTGAGTTCGAATATACTGTTAGGATCGTGCCAATAGAAGAGAAGACGGAATGCACATAGCGGAGTCCGCAGAGTGCATGTGCCCTTGGCAAAGCTATTAGCAACGTCACCCTTGGGTCAAGGGCTAGAGTGGATTGTGGATGGAGTCTGTGGAGTTGATACTACTGGAGTAAGGGTTAGTTCCACAGAGTCGGAGTCTGTGGAATATGGTAGAAGTTAGAGGATGAGGCGTGAAGGCCTGAGAGAGAGAGTATTGGGCTGAACCAAGATGATATTCGAACTGAGGTATGTACTACTAGAGCTACGGTTTATATACTAGGGCGGAGTCCATGGAGTTGGGGTCTAGGTAATGGGTCTGGAATAGTCTGTATCTAGAGGAGTTGAGGAAACCTGTGGACTCTGATATAACACCTATTTGCTACCATAGTGGAGTCTAGATATGATAAATGAATTATGTGAAATTATTAGTTGAAATATGAAAGGAATTTGATAAGGAAGAATGGAGAGTGGAGTCCATGGAGTTTGGTTGGGGTATGTGATTGGTCTTGAAGTCAATGGCCACAGAGTCTGTGGCATGATCGTTACACCTTCCACTCGTCTCCCTCCTTGATCTGCATGTTGTTGTACCCCCATCGTACATCGAGCTTAGTGAAGTATTTCGCCCCCTTTAGCTTGTCCATGAGTTCTGAGATCAGCAGGAGCAGGTACCAATTCTTAATTGTCATCTCATTGAGTTTTTGGTAGTCCTGGACAGGCCATAGCTTCCCATCCTTCTTCTTGATGAAGAAGAATGGCGAGGCCATCAGAGACTTACTCGGACAGATCCTCCCCATGTGGAGGTTCTCATCTAGAAAGTTGTCAAGCTCAGCCTGTTCCTTAGGTGACAGGGGGTAGATTTTGCAGTTGAGGGTGGATTTGGCATTAGGGATTAGCTCAATCACGTGGTCCCAGGGTTTCCAGGGCAGGAGTTCATCAAAGTTCTCTTTCGAGAACAGGTCATGGAAGTCTCAGCACCAGTCAGGGACTAGCTTCTCAAACATCTTCTCTGGTTGCATGTCATGCACCTTGGTGGCCAAGTCGTTCACAACATGGGCTCATAATCATATTTCTTCCATCATGTCTACTGCCAGGATTGTATCTCCTTCCTCCAGTTCCTCATCCCAGTGGTCTTTGTCTGCATTGGGCAGGGCAAACATCATTCAGTTGTTGCAGCTGCAATGGCCGAACGTGATGTGCCCCATCCCCCAATCAATCAGGGGGTTGTGGCACTTCAACCAGTCATATCCAAGAAATAGGTCCTTGTCACCAAGGTCTGTTACAGCCAAGTCTATTCGTTCGCTATGGTCACTGACCTTCATCCTCAGCTCGACATAGGCAGTAATCTCTCCTGCCTGGTTCCTTGTCCTGTCAGCATTAAAGATGGGAATGGGATAGGCAGTGGGTCACATGATTAGGCCATGCTTGTTGACAAAGGCCCTGTTGATTGAACTCCCAGTACACCTGCTGTCGATGAGGGTGGTGGCTTGGAGGTCTTGGTGCCTTTCCAGGGTCTTGAGCTGTATAGTGGTGATGAGGTCCTTGCCACAGGATTGGGCAGCATGTATGTATCAGCAGGGCCCCTTGAGCTCCTCGAGCCATTTGAGGGCTGTTGACTGTTTCGCCCTTTGAAGTTTCTGGACTAGGTTGTCAGTCACCTCCTGTTGATGAGTCTTGTGGATCCAACTAAGAAGGGTACCCTTGGTGGCCAGGAGCGAGGCATAGAGGCTCTGCCAGGTCCACTTGGCACTCCAAGGTTTGAGCCACTCTGTTGGGTCATGTGGATATTTGAGGGACATGCTCGGTTCAGGGGGGTGATCGTCGCTTATGAGTCCAATGATGTTGCCAGTGGCACGGTCCCAGGACTTCATTGTCCAGTTACTGTCCTTGTTGATGTGGTAGGGAAAGTGGGGGGCTGGGATTCGTACTCATGGGAAGTGGTGGGGGTGTTGTATGGGGCATGCAGGCCCCCATTTGGCCCCCTTTGCTAGTCAGGGTAGTGGTCTTGCTCTTGCTTGCTGGGATGCTTGTGACCAGTGGGGAGGGCTCCCATGCTAACTCTTCTGCCATGGTCGGGGTCACCTCAGCCATGCCCTCAGGAGCCAATCAGAGGACCTTCTGCTGGTGGTGCTTGTATGGTCCCTGTGATGGTTGTGGCATGCTTACCTGGCTTCTGTCTGTGATTGTTCCTTCTGCGATTCTTTAGAGTTCTTTGTTATTGTTGTCGAAAGGGGTATATTTGAATGTGTGGGGACTACAGGCATATTATAAGTACTATTACATGTAGTTGATGATGTACTAGAACTAATTTCATCCATGGCCGATCGGGCGGAATCACTCACTTGCCAGCCTAATCTTTTACCTCCTCAATGCTGCTAGTTGAGGGTGTCTTCTCCTCCATGGCAGCATACTCATTCTCAAGTTGTTTGATAGTGGCATGGATCTGGGCCTTGGTGCATGGTGGTCATGGTGGTCATGAATATGGTTTCTTCAATTGTGGGCAGTCTCGGGCAAAATGTCCCTTCTCATTACAATTATAGCACAGTCCCACATTCTTGGTGTGAAGCCAGTCTACATCCATTGGTTGGCCTTGCCCACCATAGGTCGTCCCTGTCTCTGTCTTCCTGTCAGTGGATGCAGGTGTTGTTGCTGGGGCGTGTCCACTCAGGGGTGGTTTCATAGTGGCAGTGGGTCAGGCTATCATGTTGTTGACCACTTTCGACCTCTGTCTGGCCTCATCTTCCTGGATGATCTGCTCCTTCCATTTGTGGTAGCCATTCAGCAGCAAGATCCCCATGTTGGTGATCTTGTTGTGAATCAGTGGTGGAACTCCTCCCTTCATTGCCATGGTCATCTGTCCTCTCTCTCCTATGTCATGGATCAGCTCTGCTTTCCTTCTGAGATCTTCCAACTTCTGGAAATACTCTGTCATGGTTTTGAAGCTGATGTTCCACTTTAGCTTGTTCATGGCTTGGTAGTGCTTCTCTGTCACTGCTGAGTCACTGAACTGGGTTTTGAGGGCATCCTTGAAGTCAAGCCAGGTCAGGAAGTGGTGGTGGAGGCAAGAGTGGGAGTAAAGTTCCTCCTGGATGCTGACCCACCAGTTCTTTGCCTTCACCTCCATGTGCGAGACAGCAAATACAATCTTGTTACCATTGGTGAAGAAGCTGAGAAAGGTCTGGAAATAGAGCTCGCAGTCATTAACGAAGCGTCATAGGTCATTGGCCTCGCCCTTGAATGGGTCTGGGTTCTTTGATGAGGGTGGGTTTGATGTTTAGGTGAAGGTCTCGGCCACCATTTGGGGGCAGGGTTGTCAGAGGGCCATCTGGGTGGTCCCCCAGGGGGTCCTTGTAGGGAGGCTAACTCGTCTTGAGCCGATGGGTGGGGGGAGCCTCCCAGGGTGTCACCTGGTTTCCATCCTGGTGTGGCATGGGTTTTGGTGGCATTGGCTAGGGTGATGCAGAGGTCTTCTCATGCCTTCTTGATGGCTGCCTGGTTGATCTGGTCCTGTTCCCATTTGCCTGACTGATCCTCGGGATGGTGCTTGGGGCTTCTTCCTTCAGTCCTTTGGTCTGGTGGTCGTGATTCTACCCTGGGCTGGGTGGGTGGTTGGGTCTGGGAGGGTCCTGCAGCTTCTGGTCCTGCCATGGCATGGAGGGTGATGTGGAAGGGGATCTCGGTCCTGCTGATTGATCTGGCCAAGTGGCTCATTCTTTGGCCTGGTTAAGTAGGTTTCATGTAGTTAGGGTTCCTGATCTCAGGATTGTGGACTCGTTGCCCCAATCGGCATCATGGTCATGTACTGTTTAATAAGTGATATTCTGCTACTGGCTAAATCAAGATACTGTCCCCACATTTCTTCTGCTGTTGTGGGTATAGGTAAGTTAGCTTTCTTCCACTTTCTGGGCTCGTGTATGTATATTCTATCTCCACATTCATCATTGCCAGGGCTGTTCCAGCCTGCCTCGATGTCAGTGAGGTCGACCCTGGATGAGGGGAACCTGAGGAAGAGCCCCTCTGGTGGGGTCCCCCATGAATGGTGTGGGCTTCCTGGGGTCAGAGTTGTCCTTGGGAGTAGGGGGAATGGGGTCTTGCCCATCATCTGGGTTGGTGGTAGTGGGATGGGGGTTCTGGGGTGGTGGTGCTGGTAGAGGCTCATGGGTAGTCGACGATGGAGTGTATGCTGGCATCGTCATCAGCGATATGATTGGAAAGGGGAGGGTGGTTATTGGTGGGTTGAAGGGGTCTGGGTTGGTAGCCACAAGGGGCTGGGAAGTTCCAGCGGGGGTGGCGAAAGGGACTCGATTGAGTGCTACTGTCTGTGTCCTCAGCTGGCCAGCAGGGTCTGCCCCTGGGCTCGCTGATGCGTATGTTGCTGAGGATGACTGGCTCACTTGTGATGGTCATCTGGCTGGGTATGGGTGATAGGTCAGAGTAGTTGGGGGGATGGATGGTGTCTGTGGAATGTCATATCCTGGAAGGTCCAGCCATGGGCTGTCTGGGTTGCTGGCTCTCACCTCCCGTGCGTATCGCTGTGTGTTGGTATCTCCTTCCATGGGTCTGAAGGGCGGATCGGGCAAGCTCAGCATGGAAGGCATTGGCTTGCACAATGGCATTGCTTTGAGAATCTCCTGTAGTGGTATCAGTGGGAGGATCTGGGAGGGGCTGGTTTGGAGGTGGCCCTGGTGGGGGGTAGGTGCATGTGCTTCGGGAGCTGGTGCGGGAATGGGTGGGGTAGGGTGTTGGTGCCTGGGGAGGAGGCATGCTGGATTGAACTGTTCCTTCCAGGTCTTGCTCGACCTCTGGGTTCGGAGGGAGGTTCGGTCCTGCTCCTTGGACATCAGGGCCAAGCCCTGCTTGGCATGGGAAGACGACATAGAATCAATGGAAGAGGTGGATGAAGGGGAGGAAGAAGTCTGACGAGGACCTGGTAGTAGTACCAGCAGATGGCGGCTAGGGCCAGGAGCCTGATAATGGCGGGGATGGTTAGGAGGGCGAGGTCTGTGTTCTGTGAGGACATACGGTCTTTTCTTTCATGGTGAGCATGTAAAGAAAAGAGGGTAGGGAAGCTTTGAGCTAATTGTTAGACCCAAACTTCATGTGACTCTAACAACAACAAACAACCAGTTACTTCACGTTTGAGTATTCCCAGTGAAGTCATTGCTAGCATGAAGATGAGGCTAGGTCCCTAGCACTTAGCTTGGAGAGAGGCAAGTGTCAAGTGTAAGTTGGTATATTATAACTTAGCTCGAAGCTGGTTTGTACCAGTGTGAGCATCCTACTTAAATACATGGTTCATATGTTACTGTTGTACATTATGTGGCAACAGTGTTTGTCCATAGAGAAGCAGCCAGTGTGAACAGGTGATTGATAGTAAATGGTAAGTACAAGGAGAAGTCCTAGATAGGGTGGGAAGGCAAGACGAGAATGTCAAGTGAACGAGTGGAGTTAAGCACTGATTTGTGGATAGCACGAGATAGGGGGTTGAGGTCAGCAACAATAGTAAGGGAGCATCTAGGGTTAGGATCAAAATAGGGGTAAAAATCATAACATTTAATCTCGAAATCGAATGCACTCATTTTTTCCAACCAGCATGCTTGTCTACCTGTTAGGTCTTTCTGTTTCATAAGGTGAATGAGACCCTTATGATCTGTTATCCCAGTAAACCTAACTCCTTGTAGGATATCCTGATGTCGCAACATTGTTTCAAGACCTGCAAGCATTTCCAGCTCATGTACTGCATAATTCTGCTGTGCAGAACTGAGTTTTGCTGAGTAGAATGCTGCAACAGTAGCCTTCTGCCAATCATCACCTTGTGCAATGTATCCTGCTATACTGGCAGAGCTCACATCTGTAACCATCCAAACATCTTTATGACCAGGTGTATAGTCCAATGGTACTCGACTATGGTTGCGGTGGTGTTCCACAATTTCTTTAATCTCATCAAAGGCTCGTTGTTCAGTATAAGACCAACGAAATGGAACTGTTGAACTAGTCAATCCATAAAGAATTCCCATGGGACCACGGATGCGAGGTAAGTCATCTGCAAGGTATCCAACACTTCCCAGAAATCCTGACAATAATCCCTTTGATGTAGGGGTTTTCCAGTTTGTCACTGAGTCAACTTTATCAGGATCCATGCGTATACCATTGTCATCTATGATATGGCCAAGTACCTTCATTTCTTTTGGCAAGAAATTCAACTTAGAGGTGCTCAGGTATAGTTGCTCTTGTTTCAATACATCTATAATGCATTTGACATGTTTAACATGTTCCTCAAGGCTATTAGAGTATATAATCATGTCGTCGAGATAAACTTCCATGAAGACACCTATGTATGGCAAAAAAATAATGTTCATCAGCACTTGGTATGTGGCAGGTGCATTACAATCACCCTGCTGAAGAACAAGGCTCACCATATTTCCATCAGGAGTGGTGACTGTAGTCCTATTGACATGCTCTGGTATGACTCAAATCTGCTTGTAGGCATCCTTTCCATTGATTATGCTGCGATATTTGCACTTGGAAACTCGATGCAAGATCCCTTTGATGCTTAGAAGAGGTGCAGACACCTTGCGAGTGTTTGCATTGCATGCATGCAAGTCTATGACAGTCCAAAGCAGGTGTTTCTGTTTCCCTACTTTAGGAATCAGCATCATTGGTACTGAATTTCCAGCGGTAGTGAGTTTCCACCTACCAGATGACAAGTAATCCCTTTGTTTCTGGTCCCATTGTGAGTGAAATGCCTCAGGGCATCGAGACGGTCTCCAGGGATACACTTTGTGCTCGTCTATGAGTGGAATCTCATGGTTAATACTTTGTAATGGCAGTAAGGGTGTTTCCGAAGCTGTCTTGCAGATAGGATCAGCATATTCTCGAAGCTCTGCATGAACTTGCTCGAGTGCATCCTCACTAATCAGCATAGCTTGTGTCTGGACCTTACTAACATTATCTCCAACCATAGGTAATGCTGTATCACTTCCAATCTCAATAGACAAAGGATTGAAGCTAACATGAACATTATATTGATATAACCATGGTGTACCAAGAACCATATCATATCCAGATAGATTTGCAATGTCAAAGTAATGCTCTGCTTGAATATTCTGGTATTTGAACTGAACCTTTGTCCCACAGAGTATCTTTGAATGTGATCCTTGTACCGCAAGATGAAGCAGAATAGGATTTGGCAGGTAAGTCTTTGTTACTGCCAATTGATCTGCTAACTGTGTCGACATAAAATCTCCAAGAGATCCAGTATCAACTAAAGCACGACAGGGCCTTCCATTGACACTTACTACAATGACAAGAGGTCGAGGTACCACACGACTGATGTCCTTGATGACTGCAGCATGTCTCTGGACAGCTGGATAAGTCTTAGGTTCGATTTGTACCCCAGCTATACTCATCACATGCACATAGCCATTGCGTTCCTCCCAATGTAGGTTTCCATTCATCAAATGCAAGTAGTTATCTGATGCTGCGACCATAGAATCAAGTTCTCGCTTGAAGGAATTCATTTCTGAAGACTGTGAGAATAATCTGGTGAGGAATTCGTATTCCACAGGTCCCTGAAGTCGTTGTAATAACTTCTCATAGGCTAGATTCAACTTCTTTTGATACCAGTTGGGTAAATCAAAGTTCGGATTGGTCAAGTAATCAATGGATATCGACGTCTTGAAGTCTCGATAGAGATCTTCAATGATATAGGCATGTGTAGGCTTCCTTGGGTTCGGATATACAATGAATTGAACATCATCTTCAAGGTTTTCAATGTCCATGACACATGGAACATGTCTTGTTAATGATTTCCGAACTGCAGTAGCAAGAGGGAGTCCAATTCGTGGATAATCCATGTCCTGGAATGGTGGAATATTGTTAAACATGGCCAACTGCCTTCCCCAATATTCTCCAGGACTGAAATGCGAATCCAGAATCCATGCGACAGGTATTTCACCTCCTAATCCATGATTGTGGTCGATTAACTTCAGCAGTTTATCCTCTTTAGATTCCCAAACAGTGAATCGAAGATTTCCATCAGGTCCATAGGTATCTCCAGGATAAGGCTGGTTCGCATGGAGCTGTGCTTCAAGTGCATCCACAAGTACATTTCCCATTCGTTGAAGGTGCCATTTCTCAGATTTCACCTTTACAGCTTCAGCGCATTGAGATTTCTCAAAACAAAGCTCATTTCTGAGTACTGACTCGTATTTCAGTGTGTTCTCAACTCCAGGAATAGGTAAATTCTCATTGCATTCAAGATGACCAAATTCACTAAGAAATGCCTCTAAGTCATTCGACTCAGCTTCATGTTCAGAATCCGAAACATTTACAAGATCAGGCATACTTTCATCATCTGAATCCTGATTCTGTGAGTGAATTTCGTCTTCCTCAGGTATGTACATCATCCCAAAAGAAATATGATCTGCTGATTCAGTGGTTTCAGTGAGTTCTTGAAGACTTTCTTCAGCCAAGGAATAATATATTCCATGTGCAGAGAATCCAGGAGGTCCATTATTGCTATTGGACTTCACTGTATTATTGTGAGGACAGTTCTGAGCAATGTGGCCGACTTCTTCACAATTAAAGCACTTATTAGCTGCAACTAATTCCGCCTTTTTGCTATCTGGAACCTTCTTGCTTGGTCCAGACGATGTTGAAGGCTTGTTTCCACCTTCATTGTGCCCTCCAGACGAAGGTTTGCTGCTCGAATTTCCCTTGGATGGCCAATGAGACTGATTCGAGTTCACAGAGTTTCCATTCGATGTAGAACCACCATTCCGAGGCTTCTTATGCTGAGAATAACCTTTCCCATTATTGTTGGGTGGCTTATTCTGCTTAGACGAGTTTCCACTGTTCTCATTACCTCCTTGAGAAGATTTCTTGTCCTTACTGCGAGGTGCAGCTTCAAGGTCAGCCATTTCAATGAGTTCAGCTTCTTCAACAATGCATTGCCAGTTATTGACTTCTTTGTTCAATTTAGCATGATGAAGTTCACATTGCATTTCCTTTTGGAAGCCATCCCAAAGCTTGATAACTTGTTCACGTTTGCTGGTTACACCAACAAGTCCATACAAGGTTTCGAGCTCATATACATATTCTGAGACTGTACGGTCATTCTGATAACACCTCTTTATCTTTTTGTGTTGCTGACTGCGATAGTTCAGAGGGAAACATGCATTGAACATGCCTCGCAAAAATTCAAGCAGTGTCCAGTCTGCATGATTTTTCGAGACCTTCTGAATGAAATACGAAAGAGCTTTACCTTTGAGATAATGTGACGCTAAGAACACTTGTTCATCCTTAGGAACACGACCTTCTTTGCAGAATTGAGTCAATTCCATTGTGAAGCGATGGAATCTCTCTCCATCTGCTGTCCCATCATATGGAGTTGGAGGAATAGGTCGGATAATTCGTTTCCGACTGGATCTATGCCTTCTATGGCGATGTCCATGATGTCGATGAGATCCATGCCTTCTGTGGTGATGCTGATGATGATAACCATGGTGAGATGATCCTGTAGAGGAATCTGAGTCAGAAGATGAATCCGATGATGATCCACTCCTAGAGCTGGAATTTTCATCAGAGGAGTCACTATCTGTCGAAGAAGAGTACTGATAATCTGAATCTGAGTCCGACTCATCACTGGAAGATGAATCCAAGCTAGAAGATGATGAATCAGAAGGACTAGCATGACGCTTAGCCTTCCTCTTCTCACTCTTCTTCTTATTCAGTTTCTTTTTGCGTTCTGGTGAAGTGTTCTTCTTTCCAGAGTGCTTCTTCTTAGATTTACCAACCTGCAGAATGTTGGCTAAGAAACTATCTGCTGGAATTTGATCCATAGGACGAGTTGAACCGTGTCTACTACCATGATGACTACTGGAAGGAGCCCTAGATTTGCCTCTGACAACCTCTGCAATGTGATGGTCAAAAGCACTAGCTAAAGGCTCGAGTTCACAAACATCTTTAGGCTTGGAAGTCCTTTTCTTCGACTTCTTTGGCTTCTTCTGAGGCTTTATGACTTCAGGTTCGTCGAAATCTTCATCAGAAGTTTCTTCAATGTTAAGACTATCATAACGACCCATTTTACCAGTCATTTTCATAGTCCTTGAAGCCTTAGACTTGCTCGAGGCCTTGGCCTTTTTCGATGAATTTTTAACCGTTGTAAAACCATCATTATCCACCTCAGAGTCAGTCTGATTGCCCTCAATGGATTCATGCATTTCATCACGAATTTTATTCCAGTTATGGAGCGCTTCACGTTGCGCATCCATACCCAGTTCAGAGTCATTGATCTCCTGGTTATGGTCCACAAATTTTCCCTTTGAGACATAATTGCTTGTTCCTGAAGTCAGAAAATCTGGTTGGGATGTGTTCTGCTCCCAAGTAACCTTATCCTGACGTCTCTCAAAGATTTTACATTGTTCATCTGTCAAACTATGTTCTGCAGCCTTGACAGTTGAAGCTTGCTCTTTGGTAAGCTTCCCAGTCTTCTTAGACTCTTTGAAACGAACTTCAGGCCTAGTACTCAGGTCATCTAGACTCTTGGTACAATGCAGCTTTGCTGGCCTAGCAGGTTCATCTGCATCTGCCTTACTGGATGCCTTTTCAGATTCCTTATCCAAAAACAAAGAAGAATCGGAATCAGTGTCATTCTTATCATTACTACAAAGTACGTGACATCTAGATGTAGTCATGGTGACATTATTCCATTGAGAATGACTACCTTCATCATTCTCAATGTCAGAAGATGAATTACTCTCCTCCTCCACATGTACTTTGGTGGATGGAGGGTTACTCAGTGTGGTCACACCAAGCACTGGAACACAGCTCACAGCTGGAGTAGGTACAGAACCCTGAGCACTCGCAGTGCTGGGTTTATGCAGATTAGAAGTGGAATTCCCAGTCCCAGTTAACACAGTTTCTCCTACAGCAGGGCTGCTGCAGCTGCGTAAGGCGTATCGAGACATTCCAAGCAATAACAGAAGGGTATTGGTGTCGAAATCGGATTGGCCTCAGGTGATCAAGCTGTAGGTTTACCAGAAGTCAATGCAGCAAGAAAAAGAGATTTAAAGAGAAAAGTGCAGATGTATCATTAGATAGAGATAAAAGCAAGCAGTACAACAGCTAATGGAGCTGTCAGAAATATGAGAGGGTGGTGAAAGTCACTGACTCTCATGAAGGAGCTTCAGGCAAAGTGACAGGTGTAAAGACTGCTGAGATTGTGAAAAAGCTCCCCCTCGACATAGGGGCTGTAACTATTATATACTACATGCAATATCAAATTAATAAGGACTAGAATGAGTGAATAATGTTATAAAAGAGTTGGGTTTCAAAGGAAAGGAATGATGAGATAAATACTGGTGTTCCGGCCTGTTACAAACAACAACAACAACAACCATCACAGCCACAGATTCCAACACAACAAGCTAAACACTCACAAAAATTTTTCTCCCTACCAAAACTGAACTCAAACACTAAAAAGACATATCTGTCCATCCCTGCCCTGCTAGTTGCCCATGAATGAGCCAAGCATGCCAGACCATTGATGAGCCTCAGGGCTCTGTACGCTCCAATTTCACGGATTTATCCCTTTAGCGGACTCTCAGCAAACCAATGATTCCACACAAGCCCATATATACTTTATAGGGCTTTTCCGATGCCTTCCCGACACCAATACCTCAGCAATACCCTGACAACTCCAATTTTGACCTAAAGCTGCAGATTTAGCGCCGCCATTACCACAATAGGACCTAGAGCACATTGCCAACATCTCCGGCATTGCTGCATCAAAGCGCAAGGGTGCAGCCACACAAGCGAAGCTTCTCGACATTGATCCGGTGATCATAGGGGCTTCATCACAGCAATTTGACAATTTCCGCAGCACGAAAACCCTTTGGCGACTTCGGAATTAATTGGTTATTGCTGTATAACCATGAGACATTGACGCACACGATACTTTGGCGGTACTCAGTCATTTCCGATGAGTATTCTCAACTCCGACACTATGAATAAGGCATAGTCTAATGCCGGAACTACGAAAATCAAAGGCGCAGACACGAATAAGACAATGCACAAGACCTGCTGTATAGTCAGAAGGTCAGAAACACATATGCTAACGCATAGCCCTTCAGATATACCACAAGGATGCCATTTTATTTATATCTTACTATATAAACACGGTAATTTCATACTGTACACTAGTTACTTCCTCTATTCCATTCCCCCATGTACACATATCGACTTGTTTACCTCAGTAACTCACCCAGCTTCAACAATACCAGTAGTACACGTTTAATAGCGATTTCGTTCGCCACAAAGCCGAGCTTGACGTAGTTAAAGCCGAGACGCTTCACCATCATCCATTGACCTAAAACCTTGACTTTCATCATTGCTTTACTTCGTTACTGGCATTTGCTCAGTGTTAGTAAGTGATAACCATGCAGCACTCACCTCTTTTAGTTTTATAGGAAAGAATTAGCTTCAATTTCACAAGATCAGATTAGTTTTAACAGTTTTCATTTTCACAAGACATTAGCGAACCCATTTGGGTGTCCAGAGCAGACGAATAGTATTGGATAGTTGTAGGGCAGCTCTATTGCAAGTGTTGCAAGGATAGGTTTTGAACAGATTTAGTATTGACAGATTGACAGATATAGGGCAGCTCTATTGTGAGCTTTGCAGGAAATAGTATTGACCAGTTATAGGAATTGATTTGACAAGAGATAGGACCAGACAAAGGAAACAAAGTATAGTTTGACAGAGATTGACAGTTTATAGGAAGTAGGATGAACAGAATCGTCACAGATAAAGCCGAGGAGACTGGAAATAAAGACAAGACCCGCTATTGCACCACCATAGCTACAGAAACATCGACACCGACCCATACCGAGACAATTAGGAGCTCATTTAATACCGACATAATACCGACAGACATTTTATACATCCCCATTTCTTTCCCATCCAGTTTCCCAGTTTTACGGCACACACCAGACCAGATAACAGAGACCAAAGGTGACTCAGAGCGTCGGAATCTGTAGTAACTTCTCACGAGACTAGAGAGAAGTCCCCAACCAAAGATGACAAGCCAGTCAATGTAGGACAGCCTGATTCGTCCAGTACAGAATATGTATAGTGTTTTGTCAGTGGAATCGACATGAGTATGGAGGTACTCAGAAAGCTCGTGCACAAACAAACAACACACCCAAGGAGTGACTTATGAACAAAACTAGTTGTTCTGTAATACCGACACAAAGCTGAGACACCACTATTTCCATTTTGGTTCTTTGCACAGTGATATTCCAGAAGTATCTGACAACTATTCACCAGTTTACATTCGGAGATCACTAAATCATCTGACCACCTCATCACTGTCCCCTTACTATCATCCCCCCATTCTCCCCACCCACCTCTCAGGAAACCCCTCCTTCCCCAGTTAATTCTGATGATGATTTATCAGACATGGGTACAATTCTGAAAGGATGTGAGCTCATTGTCAGAGGCATCACTCTGGAGCAAGGAAAAGCTTCACACAAGATCTTGAGGAAGGCTATTGATAGTGCAACCCAACAGATTGATGAGATCTCTCATTGCACTGCTGATGGCCAAACCTTATTTGCCATTGATATCTCTCTGCCTGTGGACAGAATCCAATAGACCTACACCTACTGCTACATTAATCTCTCCTTCACTATCACCTCCCAGCAGACTGAACCCCACCCTGATCTTCTTACCCCATGGATGCAGTTCATTCTGACCATCAACCCAGACTGGACTGTTGCCTGGAACCCTGGAAAGAGGGGGAAGGACAAGAGTCTCCATCTGAGGATAACTGGAACCTCAGGCAGAGGTGACAAACCAGAGTGGGAAGCTGATCTGGAAACTATAGCCAACAAAGTCCGATCTTGGGGTGTCATGCTCACTGATGCCTATCAGATGAGTGGGAAAACAATCATTCTGATCACCTCCACAGCTGCAGAGCATGAGCTCGTAAAGAGGAGATTCCCAATTTCTTTGCTTCTGCCCAACCAACCACCCCCAACATCCTCTGGGGTTCAGTCCCCAACAAAGCTGGACTGCCACACTATATGCCAATTGGAAATTAGGCATGCCTTCGAACTTGCCATCACTGGCTTATCAGACTATGACCCTACTTCCCACCTTCACATTGACTGCTACTTCAGAAGGCTCAGGGAGCCAGATGGTTCACATAGCTGGCTGGCAAGCTGGACTCCTGAGCAGGACATTTATTGTATTGCTCTGAAGTCCTGGATGACTGTTAGCAACATGCTAGCTGACCACTGCAACTTTGACCGATACATCCAAAGGAATGCACCCAATATTGCCTACCCCCATCTTATTTTTGACATCAACATCTCAGGAGCCTTTGTCAGATGCCCTGCTGCACTCATTGCTAAGGCTGGTGAAGCCGTTATGGCTCAAATAGAGAGAGGGAATGCCCATGTTCACACATTGGAGCACAGGCTGGATATGATGGAGGTTGAGAACATCAGAAGAACAGCAGAAAATGATGAAAAGTTTGAGCTTGTCCATGGATCAATCCAGACTCTTGCAGCCATTACTGCCAATCACCACTCAGCCTTCTATGTCCAACATGGCAAGGTGGAATCCACCATCTCACTCATTCAACTGGAAAGAGAACAAGACAAAATTCTGCAGCAGTTGGAGTATTATGAGAGTAGTGGACAGCTGCAGGAGCTATTTGACAATTTAAGGGTGCTGGATGCATGTATCGATGAAGTCCAAGACCACATGAATGACCAGGATTCATCTGTCATTGACCTCCTTGGAAGCATTGCCAGTGGCCAACGGACTGCCTTGACCTTGACACCATCAAAGAGACATCTCCTGCTGAATGCTGAACCATCTATGTCACCATCCCCCTCACTTCCAGAGACACTGTTATGCCAGAATAGTCAATCCATCACAACAACTCCTTCTAATGCAGTATGGACCATGTCACCTTCTCCAACTCTGTTGTTGACACCTACAGTGGAACCCATTCCATGCAAACAAATCCCTCCTACCCCATTGACCCTGACTCCTTTGAAGCAATGACTTGAGGAAACTGCAGGTCACAAGTCAAAAAAGGGCAATAGCCATCAATGTCAATCCTTGCACATCAATCAGAGCAAGCCAGATAGGAATGAGAGATCATCTTCTGGACCCACTATGGATGTCAACGAGGATATGGACCACAATGGTACCCAGTCGGGATCTGCTGTATGTGCTTGTCTGGCTTATTCTAGTGACTTGAGCTCTAACAAAGACTTGGCTTTGGGATTGCTAGGCCTAAAAACAAATATTGCAATTCACAAATCAAAAGAAAGCTGGACTGTCTACTGGAGAGATTCAGGTCAGGCACACATGGACTTTCACTATTCTATAAATACCATTTCTCCTCTACCTACCATCTTCTTGTTTGAGCATCTCATTTGGCTGGTCTTTGATTATATTTATAATATTGCTAGATGCATATGGACTATATCTTTGCTACATATTGCTGCTTCTTGGACTTACAACAAAAATATTACCTGCTGCTGTGTGCTAATTCTGCTCTGGTCATCATTAAGTAACTCAGCTCTGGCTATCCGACCACCTATACCTGCATCTGCCATATCTGTTCTGGCTCTGAATGCCAATGGAATGCATCACCCCTTGAAGCTAATGCACATCCAAGCAACCATCAATTTTAGGAATCCATCTGTCTTTATTATCACAGAGCTAAAGTCATCATCTGTGACAGCTGCTAGGCTAATGATGAGAAACTACAATGTGTTCAAAGAACGTTCTAAACCTACTGCTCATACAGCTAAATGGGGTGTCCTAGTTGGAATCCATAGAGATATACAAGTCAGCCAACGAGTTCATCTAGTGAACTCTATCTTGGAATCTCAAGTCCTGGCACTGGACCTTGCCCTATCTGACAATCGTGGCCATGCATTTTGTCACCATGTTGTGGGAGTATA